>VXBU01006774.1:836315-986558 GCA_013400315.1 Bombycilla garrulus | reverse complement strand
CAGGGCGGAGCGCCGACCCCCGCCCGGGGCACCGGGAGCGGCCCTGCCCTCCGCCCGCCAGCGACGTGGCCCGTTTTTTCTTTTCTTTTCTTTCTTTCTTTTTTTTTTTTTTCTTTTTCCTTTCTTCCCCTCCCTACCGGGGAGATTGTGCTGGGAGAGCAAATTTTTGAAATATCTGGCGCTTTATGTTTTTATCTTTTTTCCGTCGGGACGGGCAGTGGCTCGCTGTGAGCCAAAGGAGTCTGGAGGCGTTTATAGCAAAGCTGGTGGATGCTTTTCGTTTTCAAAGCCAGACTCTCCTGAAGAAATATGAAACACTTCTCAGTAATGAAAGGCATGTGTTCTGGGGGGGAAACGTTCCCCATCTGCCTTGTAACACAGGAGGAACAGACGTAAGGGCTAATATTTATGAGGAAAAGGTGCCTCTTGTGCTAAGCTGTTCAGTTTTGGTTTTCACAAGTTCTTCCCTCTTAGAAACACTTTGTCATCACTTTTATAACTTTCAGAGTGGTGACATTATTGTACTGCTTGTACAAAAAAGACAACATTTCTAAAATAACACAGCTTTAAAAGCATGGACTTGCCACTGGAACAGGTCTAACACATCATGCTACTTAAAAAGTTGACTCTGAAGCTGGCCAGACTTAAAAGAGGCATGTATTTTAAATAGTATGAAAATCTTTCTCGATATAAATAGATATCACACTTGTTAAGAGGAGAGAAGGTTATGTGTCTTGTTTTGCTTTAATTGCAAGGTAGAATTGCAAAGTAGCTTTGTAGCCATGAGAATTATATGTGGGAACAGAAGAAACTTGCTTAAACACTATGTTTAATGTAAACCTCACTTCAATCTACTTGAAGTGTTTGGAATTGCTTAATTATCTGCATTATTTGTATAGTGTCATGAGTGCTCTTATATGTACCGAATTTAAGCAGTAAACAGAAATTAGAGCAGTTAATTTGTGTTAAATTTTGAAGTTTTCTTCCCTCTCCCTCAGCACACACTCCCTGGAAGGCTTGCACATTAATTACAAAAACAACTGCTTTGACCACATTTCCTCTGATATTTTTAAACTGCAAACAGAAATAAAGCAGAAATAATGGAAAAATAATTGAAGTGCTTTAGAGTAATGCCTATTGAACTTCACAGAGTGTTCAAAGTGGTAAAGGTGCTACTACTTCAGTTGGTCTAACCAAATATAAACATATGCAGGAGAACCCGTTTCAGCCTGTATTTTTTAGTTTATAATAACTTTTATTTTTAGGTAAAGTAATTGAATTTGAAGATTTGCTGCTCATGTGTCTGCAACCTACATTAACTTTTTAGCAGTTGTGTTCCAATGTGGTTTTTGGTTGTTTTTTTTCCTTGTGGAGTTTATGCTGTAGTGTAAACACTGAGAATTTCTCCTGGTGTTGAGAGAACAACAGCAGGCGTTGTGGGAGCTGCTGGAAGCGTACCTGACTCTGCCACCTGCAGTTTGCTTTGAAATTAATTGCTTCACCTGATATGGCAACATTTTCAGTAGCTTTCNNNNCCTGATATTGGAACATTTTTAGGAGCTTTTTGGTTTGTTTTTTTTTTTTTTTTTTTTCCTAAACGAAAGGAATGCAGGCAGTTTCTTAGATTGTACTCCCCCAAATTTGTGCATTTTTATGGTGGAATTTCCAGAGCAGCGCGACGTCATTCAAGATAACTGCATTGAGACTTGCAGATAAACTTTGGTACTAAAATATTTTTTCATTCTCTTCATTTTTCTATGTTCTTTCTTTTGATTGCTTTTCATATTGATAGATAACAGGCTGAAAAGCCTGCATAACTTCTTTGAAGATGTTTTCCTTTCTGAGACAAACTGTGATAGGCTATGGTTTCTTGCTTGGTACACTGCACAAAGAAAATTCATCCTATCAGATCAAGGCTGTGTGTTATCCTAAGAGACAGGATACTGGATACAGCTTGGTGGATCATGGAAGAGGGGATGTTGATTGTGGTCTGTATCACATAAAGTGTTTTTGAGATTGTATTCAGTTGAAGTAATGTTAAAGAATAGGTCTTGGTAAATGTAGAGAATGCAATTTCTAAATATTCATGGAAGAAACTTTCTCATAAAATAAGCTTGCATCATGATTAGCTTTTGAAATCATTTTGGCATACCATTGATTTTTTTTTTTTTTTACGCAACAATCTATCTGCTGTACAAATTTAAATAACTTCAAGTAGTCAAAGCCTTTATAGTACTCAGTTTAGCATTTTTATGTAAAGCAGTATCATCTTGAAAGAAGTTTTGGATCGTGTTGGAACAAAAAGTATTGCTTTACATATATTTCTATACTAATCAGCATTTTTCCTTGTCTTCCACCTCCTTCCCTCTCCCCAATGTTTAAGGGTTTCACCTTCAGCTTGTCCAATGGACATCAGGTGCCAGTGAGTGTTGACTGCGGGAGCTCTACAAGCACAGCGCTGCTGGGATGTTGCGGCAGAACGGCGGAAGTAACAAGCGTGGTTTGGGATTAGCCCGACTGTCTACCTCCAACTTCTTCACCATCTCGACTTCAGGAAACTGGGGAATGGGGCGCAGCACCAAGAGCAGCTCTCTGAGCAGCATTAGCTCCAGTTCTGACTGCTATGATAATCCTGCTGTGGATCCAGAATATATCATGCAACTGGTGAATGATGTCAGAAAATTTGCAGATGTGCTACTCTATTTGAAGGAAGCCTTTCTTTCAGGTGTGTCAGTTGTTCTTAATTCTTAGATTTTCTGAAACTCTTAACTATTTGTATGTTTTAACTAGTGTTTGCTGTGGTTGTTTCCCCCTGCCCTTTACCTTCGCCATTTATCCTCCCTTCCTCTTCCCTCCCCACCCCCAGCACGGTGATTACGGGAAGTGATGGTTTTTAGTTTGGGTTCTTCATTTCCTCACCATAACAGTGCAATCTGTTTCATAATCATAACAGGAGAAAATAAGCTCTTAGCAAGCTGTCTAGGCTGATGCTTAAATCTGTGAGACCATCGACTGATTAGTTTTTTTAACCAATTGAATGGTTTTTGTAATTCCAAACAATTATATTACTATTTTGGTTATGTTTCAGTTTTCTAGGCTTATCTGGTTTTTGAAAGTCTTCCACACTAGTAGTTTGAGTTTTAAGGTAGAATACAACTACACTGTCTTCTTTTGCAACAGAAGTATTTACCGACTTCTGCCAGCAGGTGGAAACTGCAAATTTTCTTGCTTGCGAGAGGTGTGCGTTATTGTGTTCCTGTTCCTTTAGGGAGAATACCATTAGTCTAGTTTTGGTCATCAGCAGGAAAGCTTTTATCTAAATTTTTTGAGATTAATAGCTGAAATGATAGTCAGAGCAGTTTTGTGTAAGATGTCCTGAGTGCTAAACATTTGCAGTCACCTCTGTGTTCAAGTGAGTGTGCACACAGCTGAAATACTGCTGCTAAAATCTGTGTAAACAATCCTTAAAAGAGCAATAATTTGACACTAGTGATCACTTTGTGTCCTCATAGAGTTTTTGCTGAGCACACAGGATGAGGTTTGTGAGGTTGGGTGTCTGGTGACCACTGAGAATGAAATAAGCATCCTGTAGGAAGGGACTATCAAAACACTGAAGTGTTCCTGTGGCCATGAAGCAGTAGTTAATTACTTGTCAGTTTAAAATTTTGATCTCAAAAGATCCAAAAAATTGACATGGAAAGCAGGAGTTGTCATTGTTATTACATAATATGTTATAGAATTAATTTGTGGAAAAGTGTTGTCAATTTAAAGGATTTATAACTTATACAGGGAAGATGTTTCTCTTCCATGGTTGGGACAGTTCTTTTTGACTTTTGTCCCCATAATATAGTGAGCTCTGTAACGTTGGCTCTGCTTACTGCTGGCTGGAGACAACCTCCTAGAAGCTGCATAATTTGGTTTGCATGCTCTAATGTTTGGAAATGTTCACAATTATCTGTCTAAAAACTAACAAAAGCTTACTAAGGTGGTTGAACAGACTTCTTGCACATGAAATTCTGGTTTGTGATGCTTGTAGCTTGCCACCATCCTGAAATTAGTTACATCAGTTATTTGAAGATGGAATCAGTTGCAGGGACAGGACATTGATTTCTTCCTTTTTGGAAGGGCTGCATTAGTGAGTGTTTGTATTTGCTGGGTAAGCATGCCTAGAGATTGCTGTAGGTCTTTCAGCTTCTACCCACTGTTCCCTCAGCTTCTGCATCAGCTATGGGTTGCTATTGCCTCTCTGGCAGATTTGTCTAAACTCCTGATGCACAGTAGCTTCAGGCTCGACCATGTGTCTCCCAGTTGTCCCTGTTCTGCTGCTGGGGTCCTGCAGTGGTTGGCAGCTGATTGCCAAGGATCTGTGCCTTTGGTGTCATCATGACTGATGCTTATATTCCCTGTTTGTGGTACCTGAGCTATCATAGAAGAGCCCAGCAGTTACTCACCTGTGGTTCACTTAACATTCGTCTGATGTGGTGATCCAATCTTGGATGACAAATCTAAAAGATTTTGGATTATAACATGTTTGTGTCTAAACTAGAGCATAAATGCCTTGGGATTACAGGCTTGCTGTATTCTGTTGTGGTACCAATGCAAGTCGATTTGGTGCACGAATAAGCTGAAATCTCTTGAGGGAAGTATGAGGTACATAAAATGTTCCATAGATTTCAAGGCTACTTCTCTTTGTGTTCCCTATGGTAATATGGTTTATTTTCTTACAGTAGTCTCATTGTCATAATGTTGAATAAAATTTTGATACCCTTCAGCAAAGGGAAATCTAGAACAACAGCCAACCAACCAAAGCACCCCAAAGGAGCAAAAAAAACCACTCTGAATGTAACTGTAGAGTTTAAAAGTTTGCCAGCTGTTCGGACATGAGGGAGCTGCAGCTGTCTTTTGTGTAGAATGAAATACCATATGTTCTATACCCTTCAGTTCATGCTGTCCTTTAGACCTTGTATTCATTGGATGTAACATTCTGTTATTTGTGATCCAATCTGAGGCATAAGATCAAGATACTTGACTGTTGTCTTCATTAAAGGAGAACTTTGGGCATTTTTTGAACCTAGGCCAATGAATCCAGTGCTGTTCCACAAATTTTGTATTTAATTCTACTTGATTACAGGTTGAAACTGAGTGGTGGTTAGTGCAACTGATGCAGTTAGTGCATCAGTCTCTTGGTCCAGTCTTCAGCTAAATTTCCAGATGAGCAAGATTGCCACATGGCTAGTACTAGTAAGGACAGTTGTTGTTATTGTGTTTTTTGTATTTGAACTGAAAGGTTGTCTTCAGTTGTAGCATTTGTACTTTATGAAGTTAGAGATAATTTAAATTTGTTGTGAAGACTCAAAATAAGTCAATCTTCGTTCTTTTCTGATAAGAAGAAAATGAAAACAATTCCCTAGCAATCCCTGCCTGGAAGGCCAGACCTGAGAGTGTCTGTTGAATTAATACCTGGAAGACTCAAATAGTTTCATATAATTTGTGCTGTTCTTAGTGCTGTCCATTTGCCTGTTCAGTTTTATAGATGGCATTGTTTTCCTGAGGGTGCCCCAAGTTTACTTCTTTCCATTTTAATGTACATCCCAAGTACAAACTGTTAAGACATAATGGCTTAAAAGCTGGTGAGTTTTCTCTGTGCTTTGAGTTCCAACACTGACATTTCAGCTATTGGCTGCGAGTGTGAGAACCTTATTGTGGCCTTCAGCTTACACCTCTCTTTGGAACACTGGGAAGTGCAGTCTAAAGGCTGGAGCCAGTCTGTGGTTTTCAGAGTAGTGGCACTCAAGAAGTAACTTCCTATGGTAAAAGCAGTTTTAGGAACTGAGAAGTTGTTTGCTTCCCATGGAGAGCTGCTGAGGGCTTAAAAATCTGACCATAGTATTGAAAAAGATTTTCAGGTGTAAGAGATATTTAAGATAAACTGTAACTTGGAGAGGTTAGTTCTTGTCCCAAACATGCAGAACCTAACTCTCACCAACTTGTGTTAGAGAATCTACCAGTTCAAAAAGAGTTGCTTGCTGCATTGATATGCAGACTGGAGAATCTATTTAATAGGTATTTATGTATGAGGTTGCTGACTACAGTCCAAGCTTTTACTGCATATAATAAGTTTTACAGCTGCTTTAAGTAAATGATGTTACTGTGTGGTCTTTGCTCAGATGAGATTCATTTTCTCAGGTTTAAAAAGACTGCTCAAATGAATATTTAGGACACAGTAAAGTATCTTCTAATTATGAACTGAAAGTAAGGATTTCATCTTTAAGCAGTCCATAGCAACTTTTGTTTGCATTGCATTAGAGAGAGAGAAAGCATTCCTGTTTCCCTGCTCTTAAGGTACTTAGCTACTAGTTTTGTGACATCTGCTATTTTTTTTTTTTTTTTTTAGGAATATGTTATATACACTATAGGTCTGCCCTTGAGACTGTGGGAAATACTGTGTTTCTTTATGAATAGCTCTAAGGGTAAAATTTGCATGTGGTTTAAAAGTGCAGGAGTAATTACATTTTAATATGTAGTCTTCTTGACTGTACTTTATATTTTGGAATTTCTGCTTACTTTATCACAAACTTTGAAGTAATCTTCAAAGTGTGATATTGTGTCCTTCATGTGGGTAATTCTGCATCCTTTTAAAGAGCAAAAACTTTCTTCAGTTTCACCTCTCTTCAACAAATGTAAATTGTAGTTCATTCTAAAATGTTAGTATACTCTTTTTTTCCCAGGTATCTTAGAACCACAGAGGCAAGATAAAGCTATTATCTTTCATCACAGATTTCTCTGAGGATCAGGATGTGTCTAAATTTTTAGTTTGATAGATTTTTTGACTTGGGGTTTGGTTTTTGTTGTTTTGTTGTTGTTTTTTTTTTTTCCAGCTTTGGTTTCTATGTGGTGGATTTTTTGGGTTTTGTTGTTTTGGTTTTTTTTGACTGAAGCAGAGGCAAAAGTACTGCTGAAGCTGGATGGCCTGGTCAGGAATGTTTGCATTCTCTTTACAGTAGCACCAATACTTTCAAAAGCATCAGGAATGTTACCCAACTTGAAACCTATCAGGTTGCTATTTTTGAAGGATAAGATATTCACCCCAGTGGGACAATTCTAAAGGTGTCTCAAGGTAAATAGTTTCCTCAAAATGAGGAACTTGTAATCTCTAGTGACTTTAAAACCTTCTTTTAGCACCACGGAGATTGGCATTAATCAGGTGCTACACTAAAATAGCCAGAAGCCATTTACTGAATATAATGCCTGAAACTCAAAGGTGAATGATTTCTCTTCAGCCCTTCTTGGCTTGATAATGTATATTGTCTCTATTTTTAGTATGATTAAGGTACTGCAGGATTTTTAGCATTTCATTTTTTATTTCCTTATTTTTTTCTAGTCTGAAATGCTACTGTCCCTTTATCTGAGGCAGTGTTCTTGAAAGTCTGTTTCTCCTGTTTTGCTAGGGAAATGTGAAGTTCATTAGTTATTGCAGTGAGGATTACAGATTGAATTTATGATAATTTTTAATACTGGGTGTAATTTTGCTGTTTGTTATTTATTCCAGTTTTGATGTTTCTCAGTGAAAGGTGCTGTCTTTGATACACCTTAAATACACCTTTGATACTCTAGATGTATTTACCTGTCTAATGACACCTCATACATGAATGCTTGGTAGGTGGGCAAACGGCTCTAAACAAGGATCTGATAAAGTATTTCCTTTTCTTTGCAGCAGCTTCTGGAAGCAACATTTGGGCGAGTTTTTTATATTTCTTTTGATTTGAGGGCAGTTGGACTCATCTCTTTAGACTTTTTGTGGAAGATGGTGCTGGTTTTCTGCTGGGTGATATTTTGTTTGATAAATAACAAACTGTTATGAGAGAAGGGAAAGTAAATTGCTGCCAGAGCAGCTAACTTTTGGGAACTGTGAAAACAGAAATTATCAAATGTGTAAACAACCTGCTCGTGAATAATTAAATGACCTTTGAGAATTGCTAGAAAAATGCAGAGGTATCCATGTAATGTGTAGCACATTGTTTCTCTTATTCCATGTAGCACAAATAAAGAAGGAAAACAAACTGCAAGTAACTAATAAATAATATTACAGAACTAAAAATACTTCAGGATGGTGACAAATAGTCTGAAGTGGAATTCTAAGGTTTGTCACTTCCAGAATCTGTCAAAGTGTAATATGCTTGCAGTATCTGAAGAATAATTCTGTGATTTACTATTAAAATAGAATTTTCTGTACTTTCTAGCTCTTTTCAGTCTTGATCCACAAGGAACTAACTGCATGTTTAAAATACATTTGCCTGTGATAAGGTTGTTCATCCTCTTGCTGAACCAAATTAGATGGTAAAAGGTGATTTCTGGCAACCTGTTTTTGCTGCTTTGGATGTTATTGTTTCCGTGGCAGAGTTAGCAGAAGTGTTCATTGGAGCCTCAGTAGCAGAGAGGCCAGGACTAAACTGGGCTGGGGCAGCTGCAGGGAATAACTTCTGATGTACTCCTCTTGAAATTGCCTTTATTTTCCCCTCTCTGTCGGCAGCTTAATTGCTGATACAGTTTTGTAACTGTTTAAAATCATCAAGATGCATCTAAAACTGCTGTTATGATAAAGCTTGTCATGTTTAGGGCTTTGTTTTAAACATGCCAATGATCTATTTCCACAGCAGTTTCTTTTCCGCAAAGAAACTTCTGCATGAGCTGCTGTGGTCTGTGTTTCTTCCCAACACTGGTGGTAGTTCTCTGGTTACTGCATAGCAAGTCAAATTGTGGGGGCAGATCTACCTGAAAATTGGTCCTAGGAAGAAAGGAACTAGTTTTTAGCCAGATCAGTTCCATGAGCTGGCTGTAAGGTTGTACTGAGAACCAGCAAAGAGGGAGAAAGTGGCTGGCAAAGGAACAAGTGGCCAGAGGTTAAAATGGAACAAGACTGTGAAACTCTAGGCAGAGTTGGTGTGGCCCTCCAGTGTGGCATCACAGCATACACTGCTAAACCTATATCAATTTTTTTGTCTCCTTTACTGAATTCTAAGTTTGACAGGGTATGTGAAAGTTGGGGTGGTGGTGGGGAGAACAGCAAGCAGAGAATGCCCTTTATAGATGACAAATTAACCGGTCACCTTAGCACTGAGCTTTTGGCACTTTTGAACTTGACAAAGTCATCTTCTAAAATTACCTTTCTGAAACCTGCTTCATACATCCAAAGTCATATCTGCTTCCTGTGTTTCTGACCTGGAAATTCCTTAGTACAACTTTTCACCTATCTCCAGGTAGTAGTCACTGCTAAGTAGATGCTCTGTCAATCTAAAACTGAAATTTTCCTTTCACAAATCTGAAATAATCTTTCAAACTAAAAGATGTAAAGGATATAAACAAAGATAAGAAAAAAGTGAATAGTTCCTTACATTTTCCTCAACAAGTAAAATTATTGCTAAGAACTGAAAGGTAAGAGTAGTGGCTTTTTTTTGAGAGCTTCTCATGAGTTTTTGAATGGCAAAACTCAGAGGAAAAAACAAATTAGCCAGTCTGCTTCTCTCAGTGTAGCTGTAGGACCAAAGCAAGCCAGAGACCTCCAGCTCATTTTCCCACGTTTCCTTCATTTTCATGCTCTCCTTTTCTGTCTTGGACAGAAAGCACTGAGATCCCTGGCCCTGAGTCATGTTCCTGTCCAGTTTCCTCAGAGTTGAGAAGTTAGGCAAAGAAAGGGTGATGTACAGCCTGGATAAAGGCAAACCCACAGCAGGGCAAGAAAAGTGTTTTTACAGTCAGTTTATGGGAGGCAGGCATAGCTATGAACCATAGGTTTTCCCCAGGAATGTTGCACTTAATCTGGGAGAGCCGAACTTCCCATCTTTGTTTTCATTTCACTTGTGATCATCTCTCAGTCTGTTTTGCCCAAGCCTCCTGTTTCTGAGTCTGCAGGCTTTTGTCAGGGAGTCTTGGACTTTCAGACTGTGACCAGAGCCAGAGGAGAGGAGCTGGGTATTTGTTTGGATTTGCAAGTTTGCAATGGTAGAGCACTGCTTAATTCATCTGCAGTCATGGAACAATTCTGTTTCCACTATTCTGAACAAGAGGAAAAAACCAACCTTCTCTTGAAGCTGAGTTCAAGCAAATCTGTGTTCTTCATAGTCAAAGTGTAAGCTGCCTGTTAAGTGCTGGTTGCTGTTGTTGGATAGTAAATGCTGTTTCTTCAGTTTCAGGGAAGATTGAAGTTAAATAATAACTTAGTGGACCAGGAGATAAGTTTGTGGCTGATAGTACTACCCCTCCCCCAGTTGCATACTCCACATTCCTTCAGAACAAATGTTCACTTGTTGCTATAGTATCTAAGATCAGCAGTCAGGAGGGGGGTGTCTTGAAGGCTCGTGAGTGTTTAAAATGTAAAATCAACCCTTATGTGCAGTCATATATTTTTATTGACTTAAATAATTAGCATATCTTTCTTTAGGAGAACTCTGAGCTATTTGAAAGATAGCACAGGCACTTTTAATTTTTATGTTGCTTTTGAAGTGCAAAAAAAAATGTAATACGAGGAAAGACTTCATTCTTCCTCCTTTTCCCATTTCTGATGTACAAAAGGAGCTCACAACACTTAGCTGGAGTGTTAATTAGAATTAGCTTCCATTTCCATCACCGCAACTCTACTAATGGAACTGAAATGACAAGATCAGCAGGATAAAGGTGAAGAAGAGGATGAATAGTCATATTTTCATTTTTGAAAGTAAAGCTAGGCCTTTCAACAAGAAAAATTCTTCTAATACAGTTTGCAGCTTAAGGAACAGGAGCACTTGAGCCAAAAAACAACTTGTATCTCTCGAAGAACTCTGTCGTAATGTCTAATGTGTGAAAGATAAGATTTGACCCATATCCAGCCTGAGTCTTGTGTTCTAAACAGGAATTCCCATGTACATGTAGGTGCTCATGTTTAAAAACAAAATAAAAAACGCTTTCCATAAATGAGTTTCCCACTCTTAGCAAAAGGTATTATAGCAGATCCACAAAAATATTATATGTTCTCATTTTTCTCATGCGTCAATTTATCAAAGTTGCAACATAAGAACATCAATACAACTGATTTTTGTATGCCTGACAGCATAGGGTTAACAGTTGTAATTGTCATCTTAATGATCTTGACTTCATGAAGGTTTCATAGACTAAGCCATTCCTTTTCTACCAGTTTTCTTGGAAGTGTTTGTTCTTCCTATTTTTGTAGCTGGGTCACAGAGCTGACTGGTTTCTTAATTCTGAGCAAATGTTCATCTCATCTGACAGTTCTAGTGATTTGATTGTTGGAGCTAATGTCTTGGTAATGGATTAGAGTTAGAACAGCATGGCAGGGTAGGAGATTTGATACAGACCTTGGACCTTGATTTTCGTATGTAGCTGTTTCCCTTTTCTAAGGAAAATAGGGATTTTATGGGGCCTTATTCCTTTGTCTGCCTAAAATGCCCTTTTTGTGGAAGAGGTGACTTATGTAAGGCTGTAGAAAATACTTATGTTTGAGTTAAACTTTCATCTTAATGACATTCGCTACAGGACAGTGTAACTGCGAAACCTAGGACTTGAGGAGTTTTCTTTTGTAGAGGCTAAGATTTAGCTGAACAAAGGATTTTTCCTTTTCAGCATTTTTCTCCTTTATTGCTTGAATAATTTCTTGGATTAATTTTTAAAAGTATGTAGGAATTCTTACTTGCCAATTAATTATTTTTAGTTGATAAACCAGTTTTAATCTTAACAAAACTTACCTCTTCAGTCATGTTTTCTTTGTCATGACAGAACTGCTTCAGATATTTAAGCTATTGTGTATTTTTATTTTAATATAACTTGTTTCCTTTTTCAAATACGTTGATTTTCTCTGCTGTGTATAACTTTGGTTCAGGGCCTACAGGTGGGTATTGCAACAGTTCATGATGTTGGTAAAAGTTCTGTTAGTGCTGCTTATCTGTGAGAGACAGAATGACCGTGGGATTGTGGATCTTGCTACATATACATGCTAAAGGGAAGAGGAAGTTCTTATTTTGGAAGGAATCAGGTTTTCTTCTAACTCTTGTACTATCTCAATCCTTTCCTGGTTTTAGAAATTTGTGAGATGGGAAAGAACTAGTGAGGAAGTTTCAGCGAAGGTGCATTAAAAATGAAAACGAAAAAGAATGGAAAATGTCAGTTGCAAGATTGTAGATCACTAAGTTTCAGGAAGTATGTTTGTATGGAGGAATTACAGCACCTTCATGCCTTTTCAAAAAGAGGGTTTGACATCTTTAGGACTTGGCATTGTATGTAGCATTTCCATGTTCTTCTCTAAGTATTGTATTTAAATTTTCCCAGTTTATGCAGGTGTGATTGTTTTGGGGATCTCCGTTGTGAGGGAATGTAACATCTCAGTTCATGTTCTGCTTTTGGACTAAAGCTATATTCTGATCAGTTGTCACGGAAATGGTTCTGGACATGGTGTTCCTGAAGCATTAGTTTAAAGACTACTCAGTGTTCCCAATTTCATCTTGCTGTTTTAGTATTGGTAGTGGTATGAATGGATTCTTTAGTAGAATGCTTTTCTGTGGAGTTTTTTGTTTGTTTCTCCTGTGGACTTTTTATTTCATTCATTGATTGTGTACAGGATATGTTAGTTATTTTGTTCTGCTGCAACTATGGAACTAAAAGATCTGTCAAGAAGTTGTCCAGTGCTGACAGCAAGTGTGAAAAAAGTGTTTACTGGAAGCACTAAAGTAGAGGTGCAGAGCAGTGAAGATTGGCAGTAAAAATGGGCTGTGGTCTCAGCTCACAAGTAGGTTATCCAGTCCCAACAGAAGAGCAGTTGAAGGACGCAGCCTTTTTGAGGGGTAGTTCTATATGCTTTGTTCTGTGTTGAGAAAGCTGCAAATTGTTTATCTGAAAGCTTAGCAGCACACATGAATTGTGATAGTTGAGTGAAGACAGTTTGTGAAGGGCTTTGAGAAAGTGATTGTGATAAATAGCTTATGCCAGTGGTGAAGGGGGAATTTAACAATAGGATTCAGACTGCAGAGTGGTCAGATTAAATGCTTTCTGGTATTCATGTTTAAGCCCTTGTGTTAAGGACAAGCAAACAAATTCAGCAAGCAATGGAGAATTCCTTCTAGCTGTAGTTGGCTTCAGATGATGACTAGACATGAGATTTTAGAGAAGGTGGCTGAGAATTTCATTTGGAAAGAAAGCAATAGTTTTGAAGTATATGAGTGCTAGCAATGGTCTAGCATTGACTACCTGGAATGACAACTTCAGTGGTACTAGGGAGAAACAGATGGGTAAATCTAAAACCACAAAGCAAATTAATTCTGCTGTGTTTCTCACCTTTCTGTTGCAAGGCATTTATGAAGAAATACTGCTGTTAAAAATTCCTGGTGAGATGTACAGTGAGTTACTGTTGTCTTTTGGGAAGTGCAAGTGCCAGCATGACATCCGTTGCTGCCTTAATGATAGTGTTACTGTGTTTTCTCTTTATAAAAAAATCTTCAAAAATGTTTTGATGCAAATTAACTGATATCAAAACATTATATTGCAGTGGGGGTTGACTGTTCCTGAGTCTAGTAAATGGAAAGATTTTTAAAGTATTTCCTTTGGACCATTCAAGTGGCTCTGTCACCTGTGTGCCAGGCTTTACTCTCTTGGGTGATTGTTTCTGCAGGACATCAGTGAAGGAACCTAAAATAATCCTTAATCCTTAATCACCCATTTTCTAGACAACTAATGTTACCAGCTGCTGCTTTAGGGATTTGAATACCACTTTAAGTTGTTTTTAAAGTATAACTTTTTCCTTTTAATCGACAAACCAGAAATGGACTGCTATCACATGTTGTAACAGTCCGTAGTTGTGTTTAAAAGATCCTTTAAAATAAATGCACGAAGTAACACACCCCTCGTTTAACATCATATTATTTTATAATCCTGGCTTTGTGTGGTCTTTTGAAAACTAGGTGAGCAGGCAGCAGTGAAACAGCTTCTTCACTCAGTCAGTGGCTTAGACTAGAAGTGGAAGGAGCAGGCATGTAGAACAAGCAGCATTTTAGACTAAAATTGACATGAGTTAAAGGTTAAGTATTGTTTGATAGTCTCTCGATGTTGGTTACCAAAGGTTAAATTAATTTTATTTAGAATTAATAAACTGTAACTTTCATACTACCCTGTGTGCCAGTTTGATATGATATGATATGATCAACTTGATGGAGATGATTTTATTTTGTGATTTGTTATTTTTTTTTCAGGAAATTTGCGCTGTAAGTGTTGAGTGAGTATTACTTCATATATTCTCAGAACTTGAACTTGAGTCTGCAAGGAACATAGTTGCTTAGAACATAAGAGCATCTCATTTTATTTTAACAGTGTCTTCAATTGACAGATGTTCAGTCTAGTGACTGTTTGACTAAGTTTTAGTGAAATATCCTTGAATAAGAAATAAGTAACTAGTTGCTACTAGATGTATGCTTGCCTTTCCCAATTGATTTTTTTTGTGAACTGACTGATCAGATTTCTTGCTAATGTGTTCATACTAAAGAATATAGCCTTATGCCCACTTGACAATTTAGAAGTCTAACTTAAAACGTGTTCTGAAACTGCTGAAGCATTGTCCTCACCTAGCTTTATTCTTAATCTCTGGGAAATTAACAGTGACTAAAATGACCATGCAGTGTTTTCACTTTTATTTGTCAGAAACGGATAAGTAAGGAAACACTAGCAATTTTCATTACTGGTTTCTGGTCTCTAAATCTTGGTTTAATAAAGGATTAAAGTATTCTAAAGATTTGACTGCATGGCTGAACACATCTGGGTTATGTGAGTAGAATAAAAAAAGTTAAAGGCAGATAGTGTACAGCATATTGAAACAGATCAAAGACTACATTGTGGTAATTTTTTTCTTCTGAAAGGCTTCCCCACTCTAATAAATGGGGAATTCATCTAGGAATTTAAATGCGAGATGAATGTGAAGTAACAACTTTTCTGCTGATGTCATAAAGGAAAATATGTAACTGCTTTCAGTGTAAGCATAATTATAAGATTTTGATTATTCTGATGTATTTTACATATACACCTATTTTACTGACTTTTTGAAAAGATTGTTTTAAGACATCTTTTTCTAGCTTTAATTTCTGAAAATTAATTTAGTCTGGGTGTGCTCTACATATGTAGCCAAGAAGGACTTCTTTCAGTAGTTCTAACTTCACAAGTACAGAATTGGTCCATAACTGAAATGGGGTAGGAATGTTAGCCTAGATTAATAAAAACCAAAAACTGCCACAGCTCAAGGTCACATCAGAGGTTAATCAGCATGGTTAGTGGTTGAATCTAAATTGATAGATTGCTGAATTTTGGCCAATCCCTGATAGCAAATGACAAATCTGAAAGGGTTATTTGGACATTTGTGATACATAACGAAAAGTCATCATGCTAGAAAACTTAACTTGGAAGAATTAACTAATGGGGGATAGTTTTATGTTCTATCCAGGGATATTTTTTCTGCAAAAGTTGCAAGCTTGCATATACACGGGACTTATTTCAAAAAGTAAAGACCAAACTTCTACCCTTAAAATTAAAAAAAAAAAGTACCAGGTGCTTTTTTTATTTTAGCCTAAATTTGTGCAGTGTGGCTTTTAAGAAAAAATTTAGTAGTTTAACATAAATAGACAGTTGACTTTTCAAATGTTAAATGCTTTCTTGTATTACAAAAGCATTATTTGTGTGGAATAACTGAAATCAAACAGTGCTACTTTCAGTACTGTATTCAGTGAGCTGTTTGCAGGAAGTCTCAATGCATTCTCACTGAAGTGAGTCAGTATATTGCTCTTCTCTAAAAAAACCCTTAAGAAACTGTAAGGTTTTTATTTCAAATATAGGGGTTTGGATTATTATTTTTATTACTATTTTCCTCATTACTAATTACATGTCCCTAGATTTTCCTCATCAAAATAATTGCTTAACTGATTATTTTCCATAAATTTTAATTTTTTTGCTGCAATATAATGTAGTTAGAACATTGGCTGGAGTACTTGTTGCTAAAGACTATGAATTTAGTGTGGTGTGTTTTAATGATGCCATGACAACAGGGGTTGCCATGATACTGATGAACAAAAAGGCTGGGACTGTCTATCCTGCTAATTTGGGAGCTTCAAGTACTGTGTTTCTTGACAGAGGGATGGATAGGTAGCTTCTTAATCTGCATTGTGCACCGGGTAGAAAGGTGATGACTTCACCAGACCCTTTTGCAGCTTCCAGGCTTGCTAGAGATTTTGCAGCAATGAATTCTCCATAAATTCTCTGATTCTTCAGTGATTTAAAATGATTCCTTCCTTACATCTGCAAACCAAATAAAGGAAGAAATGTGATAGCTAAGACTGTTGCTTTCTCATCACTCTTGAATTATGACCACCAATAAATATCTCTACCACCATTAAAGGAAAAAGTTTTGTTCATTTTATGTCCATACAATCAATGAGAATGTCTAATTCATATGTTTACTGCCTAAAAAGAAGCTGCTTTGACAGTAGACCAGACAGCAGGGACATAGATAACTTTGCTGTGGTCAAACCACAATCGATGTAAAACATGTTTTCACTGTGTGTTTGATTAATTCTTGTGGTCTTTTGAATGTGCTAGTGAACTCTGTTAAATCAGAGAAATATGCCAGCCTGTTAATTGTGTTAGAATGGGGCTGACAGAGAGAGAATGGCAAAAACAAAATGATGGTTTAATGTGGGACTGTTTGCCAAACTGCAGATGTAGGATTTAGGTGATTTCCACACAGTTCATTGTATGTGATTGTTTTGCCTACTCTGTGATGCTCACTGGGAAGTCTCATAGTCTGGATCAGGTTCAGACCTGAGTGCTGACAGGGTCCTAGTGTGCAATATGGACATAGATGAAGATGGTAATGTGATTTTAGACTCAATCTGTTTTGCTTTGGATCAGAGTCATTCCAATGCTGATTTTTTTCCCCCTGCCCTAGGTGGTAACTAGTGATACCACATAATCCTTCTATATAATGTAACAGAAACAGGACATAATTTACCTAAAGATCAGAATGAGATTTTTTTAGTAAATAAGCGTATCAGGATATTTGTCTTGCGTATTGAAACATTGGTTACTCAAGCCTCTTTCTTCTGAATCCTTCCAAGACTGAAAGTGATGAGAAGCTGTCTGTTTACATTCTATAAGGTGAAGCTTGAATAAAAAATTCTGGATCCAGATATAGGGCAATTTTCTTCCCAGTTTGTGCTTATTCTCACCACCATTCTGCAAGAGTATTTTGTCCGGCCCTTTTGCCCTGAAAGGGGTTAGGATTCATGGAGAAGATGTGAAATGGTGCTTAAATTTGGAATTCAGATTATTATATTTCAGTCGAAGGGGAGGTAAAGTACACACACTTCAGCTGATCCCAGGAGAACAGATCTACAAAGGGAGCTTTTAAAATGAGGACTAGACCTGGTGAAGGTGATGGCTGCTATGGGCATTTAGGGGTTCTCATCTGTTGCATTTATTCTACAGGAAATGTCCAGAGTGAGTTCTCTGTAGATGCTGATCATAGTGAGGGCAGCATATTGTGTTTATGAAGGTAGATGGAGAAAACATTTGTGCAAAAATCCAAGTTACCTTGTTTACAGTAAGATTTTGACAAGTGAGGTGAGTTTATGTAGATTTCCCCCCAGTCTAAAGAGACTGGTCTGTGTATACAAACTGGGGGCTGTAGAGAGAATGCACACTGCATTGTTTGCACTGTGTAATATTCTTGAAAAGTATTTGAATGCCTCACATAATTAATCACATCTTTCTAATTGTAAAAAGCTCCTAATGGAAAGCTGGACTTCCTTACATGTTGTGAACTAGAATGTCTGCTTTGACAGTCTCACATGAAATCTGACTCAAAGAATTTTCCAGGGATGTTACTCTTTGGTTGTTTTATACAGACTGCTACCCTGTCTTTCATTAGTGAGACCAACTTCCATTCTAAACAAACTTTTAGCCACAGCAAAACAATAGTTGTATTAGTGATTTCCCTTCTTTTGGGACTGGTGGAAATAGGGGAGTAGAGAGAGAGTCTGCTGCTGTTAAAAGGCCTTAATATTCTAGGTGGAGAAGCAGTAAGTAGAATTGCACATACATCTCCTATATGGGTCTGAAGAGCAGTGTAGTGAGGGAAAGATTGTTAGTCTGTATTTAGACTTACCCTAGCAAACATTCGTTGATATAAATAACTTCAGAAATGTTTGGGCCAATAATAAATCAGGTCAGACAAAAGAATGCCAGCCAACTGACACAGCAGTGCCTTTCCTGACTGTGTGTATTGTGACCAGCTCTGACTTGGCAGGAAGAGTGACTGGTGCTGACAAGCTTGATGAGCAAACTTGGTTTTGTTTTGTATTAATATAATCCATAGCTGTAAGGACATTATTGCTTAGTAATTTACTAAACAAAGGCTTCCCTTTGAGAAATATGTAAAATTTGAAAATAGGTAGATTATGCTTTTACGTTAAAAATGTGTGAGTGGTTATAAAATGTGGTGACCAAAACCATTCAGAACTAGGATGCCAACGACAGTAGTGTGCTACTGAGATGGTTTGGTCAACAGGCTTTCCATCTGCTTTGTACCGTCATTCTTGTATATGAGACTTGTCAGCTTTGAATACATGCCTTTTCACCCTGCTCTCTCTCCACTTCTCCCACAGGATATGCTTGCATTTGGGAAGAGCTTATTTTCAGCTCTTATAAATGACCCCTAGTTCAACCCCTAGTGAAAGAAGGCTACTAAAGATAGTCTACTAAACTCTATCCAAGCTTTTTTTTTTTTCCCCTTGTCAGTTTTTCGAGCTGTTTTTCTCCTTTTGAGAGGTAGGGGGCTGACTCATTCCTCCAGGAGATTGCAGGAAACTAGTCACCAGAATGAACAGCTGAACTCTAGTGCCCAGAGAGATCCTCCAAGTGTTGCAGGATCACTGACAGTCATGGCTTTAGGCTTCTATGGATTTTGCATTTCGTGCTGTTAAGCTTGAGAGAGGTTTTAAAACAATATGGTGTCCATTGGTGGAGAATTTCCTGCTGACTTCCTGTGCATCGATGAATGTGTACAGCAATACAAGAGACAGAAGGGCAACTGAAAGTAAATAGTTTTTTAGGAGTACTTCAGTTAGATTGAATTGCTGCAGGAACTCATTGGAGACCCATTTCCTTGTGCATTCCTTTCACTATATTTGCTTGACCATTGTTTTGGTCTCAGCCATTTTCAGACTTTTTACTGTTAAAATCTTGTTTCTGTTAATCTGGCATATTTAGACTGTTTTGCTACCTGAGGTTTCTAAATCTGTCCTGAACAGGAAATCTCTGCTTTAGTGTCTGTTTGGTCTCAGTTAATGTGAATGCAGTGTAGTTGTGGTTCCTGATGACTTCTGCCCCCTCCTCTCCCCAAGCACCATTTGTCAGACCTTTTGTCTTCTGGAGGCAGAAACAATGTTTCAGATGTTTTGTAAACAAATGATACAGTGATGGAATACAAAGAAATCTTGTTTGGGTGTAGCCAGACCTTTGCTTTTGAGAGTACAAATAAATAATCTCCTGCTTGAGTGCGTTATTTTAGTGATAGTGTTCTCCTGGATGGTATGATAAACATTTAATTCAACTCAGTGGTTGTTTTCCACTAGAATTTCCCTTTGAAGCTTGCTACTTCTGTTTCAGGCTCGAAGAGGCTTGTGTCCACTTCAAGATTTCTTTCATTTTTCCCCTTCTCACTTATTTTGCCTTTCCCCCTGCTCTATTGTTCTGGCAAGATATGTTATGAAATTTTGATAACAAGAAATTGCATTTTGTGATCAATTTTGCTTTAATTAATCTTTGGAGGGAAGTTGTTTTCTATCTTCACCTAACACATGAAGAACCCTAAGAGACTTTTTTGACTTATAATGGCTAGTCTGTAGTTGTGAGTGAGATTGAAGTCCCAAGAATAAATCAAGAAAAAATATTGTTGAAGTCTCAAGAATAAATGTTGTATGTATTCCTGTGTTACACTCCTTCCTCAGCACTCTCAAGGTGACTATAATCCCTGGATTGGTGGGGCTGCTTTATGCCCTTGTTTCCTCTCCCCTATTTGCTCGGTGTCCAAAAGTCTACACACCATGTTGCCAAAAGGATCAGGCTATAGGCTCTGGTGTTCTAATCACATGATTAGGAGCTCTTCTCTCCCGACACAAGTGAGCATTCCTGTGTCAGAAGGCAGGGACACCATCATCATCTTAACTAGGCAAGAGATGCAGTTCTGGTCAAATGGTGCCCTTGTGCTAAACCATCTCTAGTTCATTGACCAGATATTCATTCAGCTCTTCCCTTTGTGTGAGAGCTGCATGTATCCTGGTTAGACAGAGATGGCTGATGGGGATGTTTCTGGCATATAGTATTTAAATACCTTCATAAAAGCCCATCCATCCCAACCCTGCCACTAAAAATAATTAGTTCTGATTAAAGATAATGGAATATCTGTCTACCTCTGGAGGTCTGTAAGAAGAGATACGATATGAACTCCAAGGACTACCTCTGTAAGAATTTCAAACTTAAGTCTACATGCTGGACATATTTCTTAATCAATTAATTTGAACTACCTCTAACTATTAATATCCTAATTCCTGGAGATAACATGTTACTATAATTTTAAGATATATTTTCTGTGTTGTCTGATCCACTTTGAGTTTGTTGGCATCAGTACAGCTTTGCAGTTTTTCATTTACGTCACTGCCTTTGCCTGAAACTGCCTGGTACTCCCAACAGCATTTATTCTTGCATTGATGGAGTACAAATGATGGATTAAAGCCTGAAGGGACCATTAAAATTATTTGTTTTTAATTTTAGAGCTATAAAATTATTCTGAGTGTTAGAAGGTGGTAATGGTCATACTGGCTTAGACTAAAGCTGTGTCTCACCCATTGTTTAAGCTCTGATGAATGCCAGAATTGAATAGCTAGAGAAAAGTAAAAATGAGAGGTTAGTCATATGCTCTGAACTGGTTTTGCTTAGAATCCTTGAGCTGTTGCAAGTTACATTGGTGTAGTACAATGCTTGGTAGTTTAGTAGAATAAGATGTGGAGTAGTTGAATGAAAAGTTGTGAAGGCAGGTTCAAAAGGAATTAAGTTGATTCAGAGGCAGCAGTTATATTTTGTGTGTAGGAGCAGCTGTGGTGCAGCAGTCGTGGGTGCTGGGGAGCTGGACTGCTGCATGCAGCCAGCCTGCTCTGGGCTCTAAGCAGCAGCACCCACTGCTGTGCAAGGCACAGGCCAGAACTCATGGCCAGGCCCACCAGGGCGTTTATTGACTCGTTAGTAACTCACAGGGAAACTTAACTTGTCCAGATCTCCTTGTTTCCATGTAAACTTCTTGTGTCAATGTTGTGTTTTGGCAAGAAAATTCCACAGGTCTCTTACATGAAGAATCACCCTTTTCTGTTTCTAAGCTCCTGCTTGCCCACTTCAGTCATCTGAGGTGTGTTACATAGAATTGAAAGACGTGGAGAAGCAATTGATTCTACTTGGTTTTTTCATGCCTTTCAAAATTTTTTAATCTTTCATATCCCCTATAAATAATTTCTTATCCAAGGTCGCAGCTTCCACTGTTGTTGCTTTCACGGAAACTGCTTCAAGCCTGGATTACTTTCCCCATTAAGTTCCAAACTCTGAGCTGTAGCATGCCTTTTACATCAATGTGTGTTTGTCATAAACAGCCTCTGCTGTGCTTGAGTCAGTTAAAAATCACTATATGTAGGTGTAAATTAAAGTAAAGCCACAATTGGGTATTGTTGTTTTGGTTTTTGGTTTTTTTTTTTAACAACTTACTTAGAACTTTCCTAATTTACTGTTGTGTAAGGTGGATTTTCCTAGACTTTTGTGTGTCCTGTTGCAGATAGAGTTTCCTTGTCCTTTCCAGCAGGAAAAGTGCCTGTGAACAGTAGATAGTTTTTACCTTAGTGTACTTCCTGACTTGAGGGTTTTTTCCTTTGACAATGTATAAGCCAGTCTGAATTGAGAAAAACAGTCTCCTGATATGTGGCATGTAGGGGAATAAAGCCTGAAGCATAGTGGTCCTCAAGAGACTTGCTGTTGTACCTGATACGAACAAAGAAAATTCCTGTGTAGCCCTCCCACCTGCACACCTGACAACAGTGATCTACTGTACTGTGTGGATTTCTGAGAAAAATTTGGGTGCCTCTAGCCTAAATATAATGTCTTGTCACCGGAAAAAATGGCTCTGAGTTGAAACTATTCACTGAGCAACACTGGATCAATTTGCACTGTACTGTAATTGTATTGACCTGTTTGTTATCGTGGCCACAGACAACACAGAACTGCCCTGCTCAGTGGGGAAGTGAGTCAGCTTGTATTAGATCCTCTTTTTCTTTTTCATAAGCTAGACTTTCCTGAATTTGAAAGCTTTTTACCACAACTTGCAACGCAGCACTCTAGTGCATGAGAAACTTTAATTCCATGCACCAGCACCTCTTCTGTAACAGAACAGATTGTGATTTAACCTGTGCTATGGATGCAAAAAGAACTTAAAAAAAAAAAAAAAAAACCCAAAACACGAAGATGGGGTTGGGATTTAGAGGCACATAGCAAGAGGCATGTGCTATAAAAAGCATCACCATCTTGGAGTGTGTGTTTGAGAATTTTTCTGATTTGGCCTAATTTAGGTGCTGAGCTTACTTACCAGGACTAACATGCTTAAAGACTGACATTTGTAGATCTAGGCTTATATACTAAAGGTGCTTAAGATTTTGCTTAAATTTTGCTTAAACTTTAATTAAAAACTAGACAACATTTGCCTGAAACTTTAATTTACAAACATACATAAATGGTGTTGAATATGTATCAGATGAAGAATTAATTAATGAACAATGAAAAACTGCTGTTGTTGATCCCTTTTTTCATATATATAATTATCAAAATGGTAGTTGATGAAATGACACAAGAAAAAGATTATGGTTTAATTTAGAAACCTTGGGTATTGGTGTAAAATTCCCACACCTTTTTTTACTTGCTTGATATTTTGTGAGCAATAAGCTTGTGTAAATGATGAAAAATATTGCAAGTTTACTATTGGCAGCTGCTATTATAACTCTGTCTTTTTAACAATTTCTTTATTCTGAGTAGGCTTCAGTATGACATAAAATTCCACGCAGCTGAGTACCATCAAGTGCTTTGTAACGGGATTGGGTGTTAATTCACTGTTTTAATGCAGTTTCTCCTTTACTTTTTTCAGAAAATAATGATGGCCTGCATAAAGTAGTACATGAACGCCTGGGGGAGTTGCTACGTGTTTTAAAAGCAGTGATAAATAAACATCAGACTCTAAATTCAGTTGATATTCTTAGTGCTGCAGGAACGCTTATTGCAAAAGTAAAAGGTAAGGAATCAGTACCTTTAATATTAATGGAGAATTGTAATTAGTGACTTGATTGACTCTGGCTTGCAGTTACAGATAGAATTCTACATATACAGAAGAAACTGGGGTTTTCTAAGAGTATTACTTTAATACTTGTTTAAAGAAATGCCTTCCCTAAGTGAAGATTAATATTAAGTAGCTTGTTCTCTCATGGATGTGATTAAAATTCTTATAGGAAGCTAAGTGCAAACCCACATTGAATTCTAAAAGCACAATGCTTTAATATTAAGCTTTTCTTTACCTGAGTATCACAGAATAGTATCACAGAGTAATAAACCTGGCATTTATCCACTTTGATATTTGCCAAGAATCTTTGCCTAATTCTGACAATCTGTAGGGATAGTATTACATTGATATCAGATGAAGAAATCTCTGAGCAATCCAAATCTGAATAGTTGAACAGTTATAAATTCCACAAGTGGATCGTGACCATGTGTCAAAACAGCTGTCAATAGCAACAAAAAAAAGTGTTGCAGATATATGAATACTTTCTATTGTTGGTCTTTGCTACTGCAGTTTTCAGCATGTCAGACAAATGCAAATAGTGAAGCACTCAATTGCTCCAGCCCCAGAAACCTGTACCTTCTCTGTGTAACCTTTTACTGCAGCTCTTCCTTCTCTGGAGTCTGGTATATTACTGTAGAACCAGCTTTGAGTAAGGTTAAATCTCTACCTGTGTTAATTTATGTAGGATATCTGCCTTCAAAGACACATAGTTTAGTTTTTCTTCTTTGTGCAGGCCTTCCCTCGTGTTTCCTATTTATTTTAGTGTGTCTGAAATGTATTGTTGATTCAGTAAAGTGGGGATATCGGTTAAAATGCTGATGTATTTTGCTTCCTGATTCCTATTGTATTCTTCTAAGCTTCATATGGATTCTTCCTATTGATGTATAGTTTTGTCAGTTTGTGTGATCTTGGCAGGCAGGTACTAGCAGACTACACATTTTCTTCATGTTACACATAGAGTTTCCTGTAGTTCTATACCTGGTATTTCAAGTGATCATGGGACAGGACTATAACTTCTGAACTTGCTTTAGAGGTTTGTACATTACAGAAGAAACAAAGAGGGTATCCCTTTGTGGTGCTGTTTGCTTGTTGATCATGGGGAGAGTTGAGTACACACATGCAGAGGTAGTCAGTGTTAGTGAACATACTAATTCTTTAGTGAACATAATTCTTCCACTGTAGATAAGGTGTTTCAATGCTTAAGTGCTATAGTGAGATGACTGTCCCCTCTACTCTGCCCTAATTTCAGTGGTCACAGGACAATCTTCAACTGTTCTTTGATTTAAGAAATGTTGAGGAAAGGTGACCTAACGTATGCAAGTAAATTGTATCACATCAGCCTTTGCTAATTTATGTTTTCAAAATCCATTACGATACCATCTAATCTCCCTGGGCTACATAGTTTATTAATATGGTTCCTGATGTGCATATTAATCACAGTCTGTACTGTCCAAGTTCACAAGGTAAAGTAGTAGAAAAATTTTCCTTGTCTTGCATGTAAGGCTGAGTCCATAATTATGCTGGCTTTTTGTCAGTTTTTTCTGTACACTTTGAAAGTCTATGAAGACTCCAAGGTCACTTTCTGTAGTTCTAGTGCTGAGCCAGTTTTCCAGATCTAGATTTATCTGTTCTCTCTCCTGCCCTTTTACTTCAGTAATGGAGAATTAAGCGCTTTGTTGAATTACATAATCCATTCCCCCAGAGTATTGCAGCCTTTTGAATTTGTTGCCATACTTTTTTTCCTCTTCCTGGTGTATAGTGTTCTATCATACAGTAGATGATAGCAGGTTGAACCCTGGATAGATGCATTTGTTTTTTGTACTTTTCCTTATATGCTTCTGTTTCTACCTGTTTTTGAGTAACTGGTATTTGAATGGGTTTTTTTCAGGATTCATTCATTTACCTTGATAGTGAAAAGATAATTTTAATACTAAGATTTTTTTTTTGCAATGCATATATTCACAGATTCTTTTTACTTTTTCTGCCCTGAACAGATCTAGTTGTTTGCACTTGAAATATACTATTGAAATATACTAGAAAGACTTGTATTGTGGACATCATTCTCTGTTAATATATTGAGTTTAAGAGGAGCTACAGTCATGGAGAGATTGGATTATTTTCTACGTGGAAAACTGCTCTTAGGAAAGCACAGTGGATATTGCATGATTACAGAATTTTTAAACCAACACCATCCTTTATTGTTTTAAGAGAGATGCTTTAATTAGAAGCATCAGTTGTATGTTCCAGCTTTCTGTCAAATGTGTTCAATGTAGTCAAGTTTTAAGACTGTACTTTAGGTGCACAAGAAGAGCTTGTGCTCAGCCATAACTCACTTGAACTATCTTGAATATGATATTGTATAATAAGACACTTGTTAAAGAAGAAGGGCATGAAAGGAATTGATGTTGTTATGATTAAAGTCTTTGTTCTTGAGCAGGAGCTAAGTTCAAGTTTTGATCTTTTTTCTCTTCTTGGTTGTACTCTCTGTGAATAATTTTCTCATGGGCAATGGTTTGAGATTACTGAAAATCTAGCTATAAGACTCCTGCTATAGGATCCCAAGTGCAGTAATGTACCCTCAGGTTAGTATTGGGAGTGATGCTGTGGAGCATCATTGTTGGTGACAAGGACAGTGGGATCAGGTGCTTGCTCAGCCAGCACAGATCCCCGACAGCCCCGAGCTGTGTGGTGTGGCCGCTGCACTGGAGGATGGAGAGGTGGCCCCTGTGAACCTCATGTGTTCCAGCAGGGCCACGTGCAAGTCCCTGCCGCTGGCTGGGGTCAATCCCAAACAAGCACAGGCTGGGCAGAGAATGGGTTGAGAGCAGCCCTGAGGAGAGCTTAGGGCTATGGGTTGATGAGAAGTTCAATATGTTCTTGCAGCCCAGAAAGCCACCCCTGTCTTGGCCGCATCCAAAGCCGTGTGGCCAGCAGTGTGATTCACCCCAGCAAGAGAGCTGGAGAGGGACTTCTGACAAAGGCATGTAGTGATAGGACAAGAGGGGAAGACTTCAAACTGAAAGAGGGCAAGTTTAGCTTAGATACACAGAAGAAATTCTTTACTCTGAGGGTGGTGAGACGCTGGAACAGGTTGCCCAGAGCAGCTGTGGATGCCTCATGGCTGGCAGTGTTCAAGGCCAGGTTGGATGTGGCTTTGAACTGCCTAGTCTGGTGGAACCTGTCCGTGCCCATGGCAAGGGGGTGGAATTACATGAACTTTAAGATCCCTTCCAACCCAAATCATTCTATGATCCTTTGGCTAAAGTAAATGCAAACCCGCTCTGTGGCAAATAGCCTTTCCTATGATCCAGACTGTGCAACCTGGCCACCCAAATGCAAGAAAGGGGAACTCGATCACATGAAAGATGGTCTCAGTCAGTACTGCCTTAGTATTTGTAGCCATTGATACAAACAAGTACAGTGATAGGAAGATTTTGGTAATGCCTACTGTATTTGTCACACCTGTGGAGATGGAAATGGGGAGATTGAAGACTTCAGGACTCTTTCTGACTACTACTTCAGGCATACTTCTCTGTGAACCGTGAAGCCTTTGCTGTATGAGAACAGACTATGTCCCCCCAATATAATCTGTGGTAAATGTGGAGGCAGTTTGCCTTTAGCACCTGTTTGGTCTTCACAGCTGTTCTTTTTCTGAGGGTCATACTGCTCCAAGTTTGTATTCAAACTGAAGTGTATGACAGCTGGTACCGAGAAAGCGGAAATAAAAATACAACACATTGTGGTGATTGTAAGCACATCAGACCTCAGATTTGCTTGCTTTGACCTGTGTATAACACATGCATTCACAGGTTTTCAGCTGTGGTTTTTTCACCAGAGGTAGTGCAGCTTTTGAATAAACAGGAAGCTACAAGAATGTGAGGAGCTGGTAGAACATATGCAGTATCCTTTTTCCTCTGGCTTCCCTGTCTTTGTTGATGTGACATTATGAAAAGTTCATGTGACTCATCTGTTTCTTGTCATTGGAGGACAGAACTATAAAAAGATATGGAAGCACTCTGTAGTTGGATTTATGGCTAGGAAGAAAATTAACCTGGCATGGAAAAATTCTGATGTTTATTTAGGAGAGGATGAAATAGAAACAAGCTGGGATTTGCACGTGATTCTACCTCCTGGTTTTTGAGTCTCTTTGCATAATGTCTGAGTTTCAAATGCAGTTTTTCTTTGGAACTTCATATAGGGACATACTGCTATTATAACAAATAAACACGTTTTGCTCTTCATTTTATCAGTTATGATAACTTTGGAAACTCAGTGACTCATGAGGTCTTGGTGTCTTGTGTTCTCATAACTGTGACAAGTTGCACCATGCTTTAAACATTATGTCCAGTGCAGATAGACTTAGATTACTGCAAGTGTGAATATTTCGAAGTCTAAGAAAAATTAGAATGCTTGTGACCCTTTTTCAAGCTTCTCGGCCATTTTTCAGGACCTTCAAAGGGAATGATACAAATGTGCCCCTGGTGCTGCTTTGGGTGTTCAATGCTTTTCCTTTTGTACAGATTGAAGGAAAAACTATCTGTAACATGTTATCTGAATCTTGTTACAGAGAATCATACTTGGCACTACAGACTTGTCACACTTGTATTGTTTTGGACTGAGATTGAGGGAAAATGGTGGTGAGAAGAGTGGGACATGACGCATTTGGTTTCTCTGGTTATATCTTGGACATGACTTGCCTCACTTGGGCCTCTTTGGACTCTACTACTTACACATGCCTACTTGAGTGCTTCATGAAAAATGTTTTTTAAATGACGCCTCACTTGACCTGGAAGAATTGAGATTTACTGAAGCATCTTGCTTGGAACCTGTTTAGACTTCTGTTTCTGTAAGTCACTTCCCATTATGGCACAGCATCATATTCATAGTTGCTGTTTTTCCACTCAGTGCCTTTAAATAGTTGATGGCCCCAGAGTACATGGTTCTCCCGATCCTATGCTGAATTGAAGGCTCTACTCTTCTTTTGCTCTTAATTGCACCCTTTGACTTAATCACTAGCATGAATACTGATTCCTGGTAAAGCTGAAAATTACAGTTGTTTTGTGTAAGTTTCCTATTTAGGCATAGGGTTTTTTGTAGTACTTCTGCATCAAAAAGAAATACCTCAAACAAGGTGAAGTGATTTCAGTTTTGTTGTATCTGTGAGGTACATTCAGAGCAAAATTTATTATGGAAGGAGTAGGAAACAGTTCCTTGAAATAGTTTTGTTGGCATCCAGCTCAAGTTGAGGAAGCTGCCAAACCTGGTAATAAGTACAGGCTGATAAAATTATGGCACTAAGAACTAAAAGTAGAACAGTGGGGCTTGGACAACCTTGTTGATCTTCCCTAGGATAGGAGAATATTCTTCTGCCTCTTTCCAATCTCCATACTATTGCTCTTCACTTATCTTCCTCTCCCCATTTATTTTACATGTTTTTGAAGAGATGTAATAACAACAAGTATTACAAGTCTTTGTTTTCAGAGAGGGAGTGGTCTTTTGGTCTTCGGGGTTTTTGTTTGCTTGGGTGGTTGTTTTGTTTTTGAAATACTTCTGAAAGGTTTTTGAAAGCATTTTTGTGAGTTTAAAGATGAAATTGGTTGCAAAGGTACTCAGTTTCAAGAAGTCAGCCAGTTGCTTGCTTCTTCTAAGTCATCTGGTAAAGCATGGATTGAGGATGTATTCCTGTCTAAAAAAATACATGGTAATGTTACCATATATATCTATAATGTATGAGAAAACTGACCTGCAAAGAGCAAATTCTGCGAGCTTGTCCAGGCTCTGCAGACAGCAGGCAACGCAGCTTTGCTGCTGTCAGTCCTGCACTTGTGTAGGGGCAGCAGGGTTGAGGCAGCGAGCGAATTGTGCATACTCCAGCGTGACTGTGTGCATGAGTTGACTGAGAACGATCCGTCACCTTTTAAGGGCCCTGGTTGCCCTTTGGTCTTGACAGATGTCAGCCTTTTCTTCATTTTAGTAGCATTGCTCAAATGTCCTCAGGCAATGCTTCAGCTTCTGGGATTCTCACTTCCTAAATCTCCATGGCTGTTTTGGGTTCCCCAGCCTGGTCTGTGCTTGATTCAAAAAAAGTTTGGATGGCGTGACCCAAGAGCTGAAACTGCAGCGTACTGCAGCATTTTGATGAGACTGCCAAACCCACTTCGGTTTGAAGACAGCTTTGGAAATAGAGATCCACTGCAAGTTAGGCTTGCATTTCTGGTACAGGATTTGGATTTTTATGTATCATTGTCATATGATTTTTTGAAGTTCATTATGTGTCATCTGCAATCTTGCTTAAAAGAGTTGTCTAGTTGTATACTTGCTTTGAAATCTGTAGAACTATAGATAGATAGCTGTCATTTCCAGACATGGCAAGATTACTATAGTTCATTGTTGTCAGTAGCTATTGTGTGCAGTCAGGATGTCCTGGGGAAAGAGAGTGCGTGGTTTGAAGTTGACGTTAAGTACATCAGCATTCCAGCGGTGGTAAGCTAGAAAAAAGCTGGTGGTATTCCACTGAATTACTAAGAGATTGGACTAACCTGTTTTGGGAGAAGTGAAGAGAAGTAAATCTGAAAAATTTGAGATTTGTTATTCCTTTTGTGATGGATCCTGAAAATAAAGGATTTCTCTGGCATATAAAGTGTAAAGCTTGACAAAACTCTTCCTGGAACAGGAAGGCAGAGTGAAACAGACGGCGTTTCTTTAAGGAAAGGCTCTCTGTATTAATGTCTTGTTAAGTAAGTGAAAGAAGTGTTTTCTCTCTGAAGACATTGCGGCTAATGGAGATTCGAATGTTTTCGTGGTAAGTGCTTTGAATGCATAGACAATTTTTGCTAATTCCTTCTAATTTGGAAGCAGTTTGCATTTCATGCTGGCTCCTAAATGATTTTTCCAGTCATTAGGGGCTGGTAATCAATAGGTCTCATTGTGATTGTTGTTGTTTAATGGTTTGGGATGCAAAGTTTAGACTTTTACACAGCATTATTTCTGGAAAGTTGAGGTTTTCAAATAAACTGATTTTAAAAAAAGAAATCCCTGCTATTTACAAAGTTATTTTTAAAAAAGATCTGTGGAGCTTTATCGAATCTCATTTCAAACAAAGGTGCCAGAGGCATTTTTTTGTGTAATTACAAAGTGTAGCCGAACGAAGAGGTAGGAGAAGCTGCAATTTAATAGTGAATTGTGTCAACAGAGACTGGTGATGTTATTGTAATATGCAATAATCGTTTTTTGCTGTAGGCTTACTACAACATTATTTTGTATCGGCAAGTAATTGTAAAAATAGCCCATGAAAAGAATATGTATTTTCTGTAACGGCTTTGTATAGAAATAGTTGTTATAAAATGTTGATTAAATCTATTGATCTACTGTGTAAAAAGGAAGGAATTTAACTGTGTTACTTTACTGGTTAAAAACTTTTCCTTTCACAAAGGAAGTCTAATGGGGGAGCAGATTACTGTACTTTCTTTGTTTGTTACCCATTAGTGTTCAGGCACCTGGCAGGAAGTTTGAATACTTTTTAAGATTAAAGCCTATTAATTTGCTGAGAAAATTTGTATAGAATGGGCCACTTTTGAACATTATTTTATTTTTGCCACTTCTACAAGTCATTGTATTCTATTTGTACTTGAAATATAAGGAAGACAAATGAACCTTGTTAGATTGTGCAGAAAGTGATGTGGTTGAGTACCTGTAGGTGTGTCATTGCAGTATCTCTGGAATAGGTGTGAGCATGTGTGACTTACACATCCAGAGAATTAAGAATAGTGCATTGCTTAAAAAAATTAACTTAAAAAAATAAATACTACTGTGAACTTGTCATTTCTCACAATGTAACTCTGGGAAAATTTCCCTCCAGAGGATACAGCTTCAGCTCAAAGGAATGTATGCAGCTTTACTACAGAAAAATCTCCCAGTCACCATTGGTTAAGGAGTTAAGTTGAAAACGGACCAAAATGGTTGTGCTTTTTTGTCTTGTCCTTTCTCCCTCCCTCTTCTTGTTTAGTAGTTGTTAATAGAAACTCTGGATGAATCATTCTTCTTGTCTCATTATTCCAACTTGGAAGTGTGCTAAAGGCTGTGTTGAGCGGTTAAGTACTTGATCACCACTTTAAACCATCTAGTTTGTTCCAGCAACACTCTTCCTATTTGGGACCATCAGTAGTTATGCTGAGTTCCTTCCCCAGTTTTAACAAGAAAAACTGAGGGGCTTTTGCCAGACTATGGGGCCGATAATTGAAGGGTTTTGTGGTGGACAACACCTTTGGATAGCTTTCTGCTTGTCTGTACTCAAGCCAGAAATGCTGTGTTCTGGATTGCATTCAGTTGAGGGGGCACCCCCACAAACTACTGCTTCTGTTTGGAATTCTGAAATTTCTACTCAGAAAAGAAACAGCTTTTCCAATATCTGACTGCATTTGTGAGCTGCTTTGTGGTGGTGCTGCTGCTGTGTGATTTGACTCTAGTTGGTAAATGACTGTTTTTGTTGTCCATGCATTACCAACATTTCCACACAAAGCTGCTCCTTTAAATGGGAAGATACAGGAAGTGCAAGACTAATCTGATTTCATTGTGGGAAGCATCTGGATTGTCTTAATTTTTTTCCTTTAGTGTTTACTTTCTTACTAATCTTATAAAAGTATGTTTTTTCTATCACTCAGCAAAGCATAATATTGCAGGTTCTATGGGAGACTTTGTGTATAAAATTTGTCTCTAGGTCTGGTAGAGTTGCTTAATTGACCCCACCTCTTGTTTTGTTGGTTTTTTTTTTTTTTTTTTGGTAAGCGGTGAACTTCAAAGAAGTTAATGAAGAAAACAAGAGAGAACTCTTCACTGAAATATTTTCTTCAATTGAAACATTGGCATTCACCTTTGGAAACGTGTAAGTTGGAATCCAGAAGGAGTTTTTAAAGAACTCAGTGAAGCTGAATCAAATTAAGACACAGCGATAACAAAAGCTTTAGTTTTCATTTGAACAACTGTTTTCTGATAAAGTAATTTAAATTAGCTGCTACTTCTGAAACAATTTTACTGTTCTGGGGTTTTGTCTTTTTTTTTTTTCTTAATAAGGAAATCTAGGTTAGCATAGAAATTGCAGAGAATATAAGATGGCTACTAAAAATGGTTTGCAGAACTTTTAAAGGACTTAGTGACACTATCTGAATTTTTGAATTCAGTGATACAGAATTGCTTGGTGAGGTAAAGCAATGAAGTAACACAATTCTTTATTTTTCTGGCAGTGTTTCAGACTTCCTTATGGGAGATGTAGACAATGGCTCGTCATTGGGACTTCCTGTATCTCGGAGAAGTCGGGTAGGCTAAACACGTTCTCCTGGAGTGTAAAATGATGTTTGTTAAAGAGACTTCAGTTCCACTGAAACTCTCTGCATCAGGGGGCTGGGACACTTGGAGTCATCTGAGTTTTAAAACAAGATTCAGCCCAGGAAAAATGTGTATGCAAGGTTTCAAATACTTTCTAAATGATAGTGATGACTTGACAGAGCTACTTGCTGTCATTGTTTTTGAGATTTTTACATTGGTTAAGTGAAAATAAATGGGGCAAAGTTAGACACTTGAATGACTGCTTGCTGAAGTAGTTAGACTGTTACCTATTAAACCTGAAAACCAAGAGGCTGATGACTTCATTTTGGCTTTTGAAGACTTGTATTCATGCAAAATGACCTTTTCTTTCCAAGCCCACTTTGTACTGTAACTGTTTCAGCAACAATTCACTAAAAGAACTGTCAACTTAGAGGTAGTCAAAATGAAACACTAACATTTTAAACTTCTCTTTAAACACTCTGGAGGTATGATCAAAAAATGCTCAGTACCAAATTCTGTTTTGAGTTTTTATGTGTTGAGAAGCAGAGTTTCAGATAAATCAGATAAATTTAAGAAGTACCTGCAAGGAAGATACAATTGATAATAAGTGTGTGTTACAAGCTAAGCTGTAGCAAGGTTAAAAATGTTAGATTGTGCTTTTTTTTTTAAGGCATTGTTGAAACATACTTAAGACAGCATTTCTTTACAAAGACAAGCCATGCAGCTACAGCTGAGTAGTCTTTTCAGACTTTGACTATGTTTGATAATCCATCTTTCTCTCATGTGTGTTATCACACAAATTCTACTTCTGTAGCTGCTACAAAACTTATCTACATAAACAATGTGAAGGAAAAGTAGGCTACTCACAAAACTGGTTCCAGCAAACTTCAGTTTAGGTCAGTGATAAAAAGTATGAAATAAAATAGCATAGAACCCAGCATCTCATGCAAATTAAATCAGATTATTTGAAAAAGTACTCATTCATCTAATTGGTTCACCAATAGAAGGAAGGTGCTGAATTTGCCAACATTTTAGTCTTGAAAGGATTTTGCATTGCAAAAGTAGGTGCCTGCAGAAAGAGATGGTCTTGTATGTTGTATTATGAAGTGAATGACTGATTGTCTAAAAGATCACTCTTTTATGGGTGTGAGGGGAAGGCCGAGGGGAAATATGAATATAGTGAAATGAAGAAGGAATTCCATTCTAGGTGCTTCAGAAATCACCAGCTTACATTTAAAACCTTGTTTTTGTACTATCTCATGCTTTTCCTAATGTGAAGGTGAACAATTCCAAATTTTGGAGTATGTAGGGTAGCATAGTTCAGTTTCTTGGAAATCTATCTCAAGTGCATTTTCATTTAGACAAACAAATACACATTTAAAAAGTGAATCATTTAACTTTGAAATACAATTCAGAGAGAAATTTGGAGGCCAACTAGGAGTTGAGTGTTAAGAAGAGTTAAATGCAAAATATTTAACAGCTGTGTAACTTTTTCTGTAGTTGTGTTCGGTGATCATAGCAGCTAGCAGTATTTTAAACAGAGCATAACATTTTGGTAGAATTTAACATGTAAATACTTTGAGGGTTGAGTAAGGAGAAGTATTTTAATTGCCTCTTTGGTTAGGGACCTCCCTAATTAAGCTGATGAGGATGGCTCCAAGGAGGGGGGTGGGCAGCACTGATCTTCCTTCTCTTGACTGCAGGGGAGTCTACATTCTTTACTTAAGGCATTCCATTTGGAAGCTTAAGTTAAATGATATGTATACCCCCTCTTAGCAAATGTAATTGTTCTCATTTTAGCTCTTGTAGTTCAACCAGATGTACAAGGTGGAAGCAGAGATATTTTGAATTAAAAACAAAAGCACTTTAAAATATACTGGAAGAGACGAGACAGACATGTCTGACCTTTCATTACTCAACAAGCTATTTGAATGCTATTTGATCCTGTGCAGATCTGAGAATATAATAAAGAAGAAGGATAAAATTTTTAAAATGTGTAAAGAGATTTGCTTGTGTTAGGGTGAGAGTCTTGGTAATGAGGGAAAAAAGGCAGAAGAGACCGGTTGAAGTTGGAAACGAAAGTCAGGCTTTTAATTTTTGCTAGGACTACTGGGATGAGTCATTGGGTTGCTTGAGGGGGGGGCAAGAGGTATGGATCAGGTTCTGAAAATAAATTGTAGGACGTAGATAAAAGCATTTGTTCATGCTTGCTTCTAAAATTTGGTGTTACATACTTGCAGTAGGTGAATGTTGAAAGAATGAGTGACCTTTGATTAGCTGCCTTAATTAGTGTGCCTGTAAACTGGAAAGGAGTGAACAGTTTTCAGGAATGCAGTGATTTAGGACCAGAATGTAGAAGTGCATCATATTAATGTAAAGTATGGAGGTTTTCTAATTATATTTTTCTCCCCTAACAACTTTTAAATCTACTTAGAGTAATATTGTATATAAAATCTGAACTAAATCTAGGCATGTTCAAGCTTTTTCTGCTACCAAATACTGATCCATTGCTAAATTCAGATTTTAGTGTTTTTTACGAATTTAGCTGGGGACAGCTTTGGATAGATTTTCCACCTGTTCTGGAAAAGGCCTCCCATTTTGTTGAAACTCTCTTGTATTAGACAGCTACTGTAATATATTTCACTTTCTTAGGAACGAAGCAGGTCTTTTGGCTGTAGTTTGATTCTGTTTGATGTCATTGATGATTAATTCTTTGCATGTTTTGGTCTGTGGAAAAGCTGCTTTTGCTGTGAAGTAAACAGTAATTCTTGAGAAGTTTTTGTGTGATTTATGATCAGTTTTTATTTACACTAAAATCCCCCAACAAACCAAAACTACTTTTATCATTGATAACTGCTCCACTTCAGTGAATGTTGGAAAATAAACCAGCACCGAATTCTAAATGGAAACAAGCTATTCTTGCAAACCTTAAGGGCACTTTGCAGCTATTTCTTAGCCTTTGTTTTCTGTCTGCTTTGTGCTTCAAAGTTTTCGAAAGTAGTTTATCCATTTAAAATTACGTAGGGCTTGATGTCTGTTTTGGTTTGGCTTTTAAGTTACGAAGTAAAGTTATTGTTCATTTAAATTTGTTGAGCAGTCAGGTCTACAGCAAAGTCTTAAAAATAATCCAACTTGCACAATTAAATGGGTAGGAAAATGCAGTGAGGATGAGGTAGGGATGACATGATGTGCTAAATTCCTTTTATTATTGGATTACATTCTGTCAGGTTGTACTGATTGTCAGGGCTTCATTAGCAAGTGTTCCTAGTCAGCTGTTGTGCCTACAGTGCAGCACCTGCAAGTAATTTACAAAAAATCTTAACATTATTCCCTTGAGGAAGAAATACAGGATTGTAATGGCTTGTAGAATGGTGTCTGTTTTATGTATCTGGCATTAGGTCTGTGTGAAAAGGTTTTTAAAAGATTTAAGAAAAGCTGGAGCTCACTTAATTGTTTAACAAATCTGGTTGTTACTTAACTCTTTCATCACAGACTTTCAAGATTGTTGATGTAAAGGTATATGATTCCTTGCTACTTATTTTTTCTCATTTGATAGCAATGAGAGTTTAAAAGATGTTGTGCCTTAGACAAGAAGAAGTGATGGTGCAGTTTGCTTTATCTGCTCTCTCTGCAAAAAAATAGAGCAGCAGATAATGCCATTTATGTAGTTAGCTTTCAGTTCCAGTAAGAGATTTTCTTTGCTAACTTACTGTTTTATTTCTTGTACACCAGTCTTTTGAGAATCTTTCTGTGGAGTCTGGGGGTTCAGTGCATGAAAGGGATGATATTCAAGGTAGGTCATTCATTTAACATTGATAAACACCATTTTGTAATCTGTGGGTTTTTTTCTTCTAAAAATGTTCTAAGTTGCTTGGTCACTTTTGTACACCTATGCTGCCTTTACAGCTTCACTGTGGGGGAAAAAAATGTTATTGCAAAGGTTTCATTGTTTTGTAAATAACCAACCCAGGCTGCTTTTTTTGGGTGTGGGGGAGGACAATGGCCTGAAGCGCCTTCTGTGCTGTCATCATACCATTGGTGCTTTGTTGGGTCACTTCCTTGAAGAAAGTTATGCTGACCATATGACTACTCCAGATAAAATACTATGACCGTTTAATTTGTTCTAAAACCTCTGTCAGTCCTGTTTAGAGTCAACAGGCATTAAAGACCAACTCAAGATCAGAGCTGCTTAAGCATTCATAGTTGGCTAATACTGGCTTTGCTCTCAGTGTGTGGTCATGTCTGCAAATCACTTCTTTGTGTTGGATGCTTTATTTGCAGGACATCTTCGAGCAGAGGAGGTTGATAGCATGCTCCTAAGAAATGACAGTGGAATTGAGTCGGCTCTGTCCTATGCTAAAGCATGGTCAAAATATACCAAGGATGTAGTCTCATGGGTAGAAAAAAAGCTTAGCTTGGGTGAGTGGCTCTTTCTGGCATTTAATCAGCTTTGTCATGATGAAATTAAATCTGTTGTCAGGCCTCTGTGCTGCAGACTGTCAATAATGTGATTTCTAAATTAGTAGCTGTTCCGCTGAAGTGGACAGAGCTATCGTGCATTTCCTATAATTAAAGGCCTGTAACACAGTGAAGGTGGTCCCCTCTGTAGTCTGTTTGTTAAAGGAAGATTCTAAAAAGCATTTAGCATGTGTTTTAACTGTTGTTGTGTTATAACGTAAAGAGTAACTGTGAATTTTTTTTAACAGAAGTGGAATGTGCTAAAAACTTAGCAAAAATGGCTGAAACTGCTAAGGCTATTGTTGGACACCAGGTGAGTATACCTTAGGGACCTTATCTTAGTCTTAAATCTTTATTGGATGGCTTGCCTCTCTTACATTGAGGAGTGGATTTTTAAGCTGATACAGAATTGATTTATACAATAAAGCAGTGGTTAAAAGATCTTAACTTTGCATCTTTCCATTTGTTACAGAGATTTGTATATATAATATTATTTTTGTTGAATATGCGGATCCACAATATTCTTTTTTCTGACTTGTATCTTGTATGCTTTGTGATTTGGACTTGTAGACTTTTTTCCTAGTAAAGTGAATCACAGATGAGAAATTAGTAATTTTCTACATTCATACCTGACATTCATATCTATTTTAGTAAATAATATACTAAATTTAATTTAAAATCTAGTTCAGTTATACGGACATGTAGAATGTCATTACAGCTCTGTCTTACGTAGAGAATCAATATGTTTTGTGTGATTTTAGGATTATATGCCATTCCAGTCAATATTCATTAATGCTTTTCAAAATGATATCGAGAACAGTCAACTTTGGCAACAAACATCTGCTGCTCTCCAGTCTAACAAATTTGTGCAGGTATGCTTAAAGAAAAATACAAAGTATGTATAATTTTGTATAATAGTTAAAAGAACAAATTTCCAGCCTACATGCCTTTAATGTACTCCATTAATACTTCCCTTCTAGCCTCTTCTTGGAAGGAAAAATGAGTTGGATAGACAAAGGAAAGATATCAAGGAACTTTGGCAGCGAGAACAGAAAAAAATGGTTGGTAATTCTTTCATATCCAATGGTTCAGTCTAGAATTCTTTGAAAGGATGAAACTTTCATACTAGCCTGTTATGCACTTACATTCACACGTAGTCTTTAGGGATTAGTGAAAATAGATGTAACTGTCCATTTCGTGGCAAATTAGCATTTGTTAGAGGTTATCTTTCAATGACTGTGTACTTGGTAGTGCAGCATACAGACCTGTGCCTAAGTCTCTTTAAATAACTGAAAAATTAGTGTTGTTAATTCTTCTGCTTTTTCTTTTGCTGCATTCTGCAGCAAGAGCTGGAAGCTGCTCTCAGAAAAGCTAAGTTGCTGTATACACAGCGTCAAGATGAGTATGAAAAGGCAAAATCCTGTACTGCTCGTGCTGAGGAGGAACATCTTAGCTCAGGTGGCAGCTTTGTGAAAGATTCCAGCAAGCAACTGGAAAAAAAACGAAAGCTAGAAGAGGAAGCTCTTCAAAAGGTAAAGAAGGTTTGTTCCTTACTTCTAAAGTTAAATCTATACTGGTTTTATTCATTCTTTCCCAAGGAGGGTATTTGAGTAAGTTGAGTTCACATTTTAATTTTAATCATGCTATGCTCCTTTGAGTTTTTATCTTAAAAGGGAATTTCAAATACAGCATATTGAGTGGAGTTTTTTCTTGCTTCTAGTATGAAGGTCTGTAGTCCACCAACTCTTTACTTGTGTTTTCTTTAGGCCGAAGAAGCCAATGAACACTATAAAGCAAGCATGGCAGAGGTTGAAGAAAAACGAAATTATTTGGAAAGCTTTAAAAGTGATGTTTTAACACAGCTTCGGGAGCTTATTTACCAGTGTGATCTTACTCTTAAAGCTGTAAGCATGGTTTTTAAAATGCACTTTGTGCAGATATTTATATATTCTTAAAACTAAGAGAAAGCCCCATAAGCCCCATTTTAAATAGAAAGCTTTCAAAGGACATATGTCAACAGAAAAAGAAGGAAGACCTTTAATGTATTTGTGTTCTCTTTCTGGTAGGAGTTTAAAAAAAATACGTGTGGGGGGGTATTGAACATTTCTGGGTGTTTCGTGAGCTGTTGCCTTGCAAGCACCCTGATTACACAATCCTTATAAAATATCTTTTCAAAATTTTGATGGCAGTAGTGTTCCTCTGTTGCTTAAGAGTACAGCTTTCTTTGCTTTGATTAGTGCATTAGCAAAGACTTTTGGATCAAGCCCAGGATGGATATTAACACACTTCAGCCTTGATGGAAGTCTCAGTTACTGCAGGATCCATTGTGCCCAGTACAATGTACTAATTTATTGGTGTAGTAGGGGAAATGATGGTCAGAACTGCATATGACATGCACAGTTTTAAAGACGAGTGTGAAGAATGTAAGAAACTCATTATGCCAAGAGATGTTTGAGTTTTTTTATTTGGTTTTTCGTTGGTTTGTTTAGATGAGACAATGAAAATTTAATGCTGGGGCGGGGAGGAAAAGTAAAACATCAGACTTAACCCTGCTCCAGAAGCCAACCCTAAAACCAACCCATAAGAACAGTAGAAAGTATAGACAGACTTAGTTCAAGTATATTTAAATTGCAGACTACTTTGCAACCCAAAAGCTGACAAAGCAGTTATGAGGTGTCCCCCTTTTCTGGTCTCTGACACGTGATAAAATCTTTTGTAAGTGTTAGGTAATTTAATGAGGAAATTGTTTGGTTAATCGGTATGCTGGGACAGAGTTTTGTCCATTTCATGTCTCAAGACAATATGGAGGTCACCTGGGTTTGGAATACCAATGACTTCATCATTGTAATGATGACTAATATTCACTCCAGCACATGAAAAAAAAGCCTTTTTGATAGCAAAAGCCCTTGATGTTTATCTTGATCAACCCAAAGTGAGAAACAATTGGAATTGCCTCTGCTAGTGGGAGGATTCAGTGGCCCAGAGAGGAGAGAAATACTCATGTCTCTATTACAGATAAAGCTTGTGCAAATCTCATGAAAGTCAACTGTAAAAGTAACACGTTACTATTTTCTAGAAGTTTTCTAGTCTTATTGTTCAAATAATCTTCTGTTAGGGTATTAATTAAGGTACTAATTTGGGTTGAGCAAAGTGTAAGTGAAATATTTCATAAATGATCTACAAATAATGAAAGTCTTTTTCTCCCAACAGGCAACAGTTAACCTGTTCCAGCTGCAGCATGCTCAGGTTGTATCTCTGCCAGTTAACTGCCAGTCCCTCTGTGAAAGTGCCAAACTCTATGACCCTGGTCAGCAGTATTCAGAGTTTGTGAAAAGTCTGCCAAAGGATGGTGTTCCTGTTGAATCAGGTTGTTTTGAAACCCAGAGTTCCCAGGTTGATGGGTAAGTGGCAACTGCTAGGTTTAGAATGCAACACTTGGACACGTGTTTAACAATTAAACAATATTTTTGGAGGAACTAAAGGAATCCTGGTGTTTTCCCATGCTTTACAATTTTTTGTCTCATCTTCTAGATGGTAGATTATAAATAATGTTGACATTAAAATCTGCCTCTGAATTCTAAGGCAGAATGTCATTTCATGCAATAATACTAGCTAAAACATTGACAGTTGTTGTGCAAGACTTGACTTGTTACTATTTTAATGTAGATAATGGTTATTACGAAAAATGTAAGTTTTGGACTTGATTGTGTTTTGTGGCAGTAGTACTTGATAATCAGTTTACAAAGTCTGAAGAGGTAGCTTTCCTCTTCTACAGGCCTTGCTGCTACCTACAGAAGCTTCTTTCATACTGTTTACATTTGGCAACTTTTTGGCAGGAAGTGTTTCTCGATTTCCAGCTCATGCTATGTGCCTAAAAAAAGCTCAGAATCCATTTGTAGGGGCATGTTAAACTTAATTATTTTTCTTCCAACCTATGTGAAATAGAAGTTTTTACTGTTAGACTATAAAAGATCCAGCTAATGTGGAAGTAAAGACTTCAAGACTAAGACAGCTTCTTGTGTCAGCATGCCAAACACTTTTCCACATTTAATTCGTTGTAAAATAATCATCTTGGCACTAAAGCACCAGAATATCCATTTCAATCTGTGTGTTTCACAGTTCTACAGGAAAGCATCGTCATCGTTTTTCAAAAGGAAACTAAATACAAAAAACCGAATGCTTGAGTCAGACTTCTACCAACAAAAGACAGGAAATTCTAAGTTAAAGCTGAGATTCTTAATTCTTGTCTGTAAATTTCCTGCCTTTTAAGACTGATTTAGGCTATACTCATAAACTTTGACTTTGGGGGATTTAACTGTGTAGCTCCCTGAGAAACTGATGAGCATGAAATTTCCAACACTTTGTGTGCTCTCGCAGCTATTTACTCCTTGACATTTATAGGAGCACATTTTTTCTCCTTCTCTCTCCCCACCTTTTATTTTCTTTGTCATAGCTTTGTGATTCTTCATGTACTTGATCATTTTTATTGTTTGAGTCTGCATTACTTTAAGGGACTGTTCCTTGAACAAATGCAAATTTGAATGTTTTTCAGTCTCTGTTTCCCTTAAGCGTGATAGGGTAGAACTGATTAAGGAGCAGCTTCCTGACTGCTAAACTTGGTCAGTAGGCCATTTTGTCCGCAGGGTGCTTCAGCAGTTTACATTAATTACTTTCAACATTATTCTGTTCTTACAGTGAGAGTGGATTTACAAAATGGATTGCCACTCTGGCAGCTTCAACACATTTTCTGTGCATTTAAAAAGCACAGTATGTGAACACCTGTGTGTTTATTGGTGGATGGTCCTGGTGGCTGATCAGAGAATCTTTTGGAGGGGAAACCATTATCATAGAGTACAATGGCCTCTGATTATTCTTGCCATCAGATGAACAGATAGGTTGTTTTTTTCTGCAAGATAATGTTTATAATACATGAAGACATGTGGAAAAGCTGATTCTCTCTGGGTGGAGAGAAAACACTGGGAAATCCCACATACTTAATTGAAAATAAATCGCCATTCTTTAATTTTTTTATTTTTTAATTTTGGAATTAAATTTAATTATGAGACTGACATGTCAAAAATGTATGTTCATGAATAATAATTAAATGTAGCTTTTTTAGTATCCAGGGATTAAAAAAATACATTACTTTTCATTAAATTCTGTCTTTTTCATTCCTCAAATTACTTTTTTCTTTCTGAAGGGTTTTTAATAAGCAATCAACAAACAGCGTCCATACATCCCATGGTAACTTATCTCAGTGTTCAGGAGACTTTCCTGCTCACACATTAGATGATGTGGGAAGCCCAGTTTACCATCGTTCACAAAAGGTTAGAGAGAAGAGATCTTCCAGCAGCACAGACATTCAAGGTAGTTTTCTGTATTTCTTTTGGAGCTCAGTCTCTAAATAAATAAATTTTTAAAACAATAAAACTAAAAAACTGGTGTCTCAGTGAGAAATGTTAACACTGAAGGGTCAAAAATGTATTACAAAGTTCAAAGCCTGTAAAACATTATGTATTTGGGCATAATGAGGGCAAACGGAAAACTGCCTGATCCTAGATTTTTTAACAAGAAAGGTGAGATACAATTCAAACAGCAAGTATTGTCAAACTCAGTGGACTAAACTCTTTCAATTAGCTCTAGCAATTGAAAATCCATTGGTTTTGTAAATGTGTTGATTGCAGGTTTTCTGCAAAAGCACAATTGTAAAGTTTCTGAAATTAATTTTCTTAGCCCCTGAAGCTGTTACAGGAATATTTGCCCTGGGTTTTTTTCACTATATTGCATGTTCATGTAACTTGTGCAAATTTAACTATTTTGAATATACTCATAGTTAGTTTTCAGTTAAAAAAAAGTAAGTTTTGTCTTTGACACTTGGAATTAGTGGACTTTCTTTTCAAAAGCAGTGCGAGGGCCACCACCCTTCAGATCATGGTCAGTTGGCAACCAGAGCGGAGGAATGTGCAGCGACTCGGAGAGTGCAGGGGGAAGCAGTGAGTCCCGATCCATGGATTCTCCATCTGCCAGCCCAGGTACAGCTACCCTCACTGCTGTACTAATGTGAAGTCTTTTCCCTGCACTGTTTCACATTAGTGGAGACATCCTTGTTAAATGTGCAAGTATTGAGCAGAACACGTAATGAGAAATGAACAGTTGGGTGGGACTGATACAGCTTCCTGAAAATGTTTCTCATCTGCTAGGGGATTTTAAAAGAAGACTTCCCCGAACACCTTCTACTGGGACCATGTCCTCTGCAGATGATCTTGATGAAAGAGAGCCACCATCTCCCTCAGACTGTGGTAATGTTGCTTCTGTACCTGAAGTCCCCAGAAGATGCTTTTTGTTACAGTGTGTGGCTTTTCATTTTAACATTCTTAAGTACTTTAACAAGGTGTGATTGCAAACAACATTGTTTTTCAATACAATATGCATCCACTTGAGGTTGAGAAATGAAGAATAATGTCCAAGGCATTTTAATGAAGTGGTGCAGAATTGTCTTTATATGTTTAGGTTACTGTATGGGCAACCGTAGAGCATTTCTACTGTCTTCACTCTCTTGAGGTAAAGCAAATGATCCACTAACCATTCCCTCCAGACATTTGCATTTAAATTTAGCTTTATGGCACTGAGTTATGTAAAATCACTTCTAAACTTTAATGTGAAATGCACAAATACATAGAGCTGATGAGTGGCAAATTGGGAAAAAGTGGATCCAAATGTTTAGGGTAATAACTGAAATTTTCAGCTAAGATAAAGTAGTTCAGTAATGTCTGTCCCATATTTGACCAGGCCGTTTCTAATTTTCAAATTAATTTTGACTGTATAATGACAATGTTGTCACAGGCATTGAAACCTGAATAACTGGATTATTAGAAATAATTCTGTGTCTACAGTACATATAAACTAATTTTGAAATATTTGTGGCACTTGTTCAGTAAAGCCCTTAGGAAATTCTTTACTTAGTCCTTATTTTCTAAATGTATACTTTGCTTTCTAGGTATGAACCTGTGGTAAACAGTATTAATTCAGATCTAGACTTAAAGCGTGGCCATGTGTTAATGAATGCAAGCTTTCACTTGGAGTGGTATTGTTAAATCAATGCTTGAGCATTTAAGAAGCTTTCTGGGCAATTAACTGAATGCTAATTTTAAGTTATCTGTAAAAGAAAAGAGTTTGGTTCACAGAGTTGCTGATAGCATTTTAAGTAAATTGTCTGAAAAAATTTGGACACAAAAAGGACCAGTTGCTATTCTTTTTAGTTTTAGAATCCTTTGAAAAAATATTTTGATGTTGTTACAGGAAACTCAGAATCGGTGATTTTTTTTATTACATTTTATGTGGCTTCTGCCATGAGTGTGTGTTAATTCTTCCTTGCTGCAAAATATTCTTTTTTAAGTTTTTCAGAAACATTACAGGCCAAAACAAGCCATCTTTCATCCTCTAGCACAGGATTTTGAAATGTATAAAACTAAACTTCCATGAATTGTTGCATGAGATGCAGGGCAGTTGGAATTAAATGTCCTAATATTTTCACATTGCCACAATACAGGAGAAAATTGAATACTTAAAAAGGCAAAAATAATTCTTTGATTCTGCTTTTACACAAGATTGTTTGGTAGTTAATGTCTCTGTTATGTGAACTGCAACATAGTTTTGCCTCCTTGTGATTACAATGTTTTTGATTACTTTCTTTGATAGTTGCCATTACTTACAGACTTGTGTTCTGCAGCACAATTCTAAAATATCAGAGTAGCTACCACCCCAGTAGTAGATATTAAAATTACTATAACAGGAAAATTCTCTTCAGGTTTAAATGATCTCACATCTGAAACTGCAAATTCTCCAGGACCTTTTAGAAATGCTAATATGTCCAAAGCAGCACAAACACACAAACTACGGAAGCTGAGAGCTCCATCTAAGTGCAGAGAATGTGACGGCTTAGTGGTGTTTCATGGAGCTGAATGTGAGGAGGTAAGTTGAAAATTAGTTTTAGTTGCTGCTTGGGATTTATGTCAAATTGGGAGTTTTGGAAACTTGAATTATATTTCTATATAAAAACTGAAGTTTGTGGCCCATATAACCACCATGAACTTGAAGCAGACACACACCATACTAACGAATTTTTTGTTTTGCTCACATATGGGGTGACAGAAATATTTCTTATGGTGTCAGATTGTATCAAGCTGCTTTTTTGCTTTCTTCCCCTGTAGTGTTCACTTGCATGCCATAAAAAATGTTTAGAGACTTTAGCTATTCAATGTGGGCACAAAAAACTTCATGGAAGGCTTCACTTATTTGGAGTGGAATTTGCCCAAGCTGCTAAAAATATTCCTGATGGCATTCCTTTCATCATCAAAAAGTGTACGTCAGAAATTGAAAGCAGAGCACTTAATGTCAAGGTATGCTTAAGTTTGTTCATGCTCAAGTTTGACATGATCTTTAAAAAAAAATTCTCATAAAATTTTAATGCTGTCAGTATCATCTGTGTTTTACAACTTCCATTCAAATTGAAATTGAGCTGTGCTGGTCTTTTAATTTTAGGGCATCTATCGTGTGAATGGAGCCAAATCAAGAGTTGAAAAGCTTTGTCAAGCTTTTGAAAATGGAAAGGATTTGGTTGAGCTCTCAGAACTCTATGCACATGATATCAGCAATGTTCTCAAGCTGTATCTCCGCCAGGTATGGAATTGAAAGGTCAAATGGAAAACCAAAGTGTTGTATTATACTCCTTCAGAGCAGTTCAAAACAACCACCCCTTTTCAGCAGTCTTACAGCAGCAGATTAAACAAGTGCCTTGTATAACTGCAGTGGCTTCTTTATTTACACATGGGGCCTGTGACAAGAACTGGGAAAACTGCTGGAATTACTGCTGGATATTGTGGCTTTTTTTAGTACCACCATATGCATAACAAGCTTTTGTTTCTCTACTCATAGTTGAGTTTAATTTCTCAAACCTTTCTGATTAGTGAATTTGCCTGTCTTATGTGGAGTTTAAAAGATTCCCATGTTCTTGCCTCTTCATGCAGATAGATGCTGATATATTGCTCTTATTACCTGCTAACAAAAATTTAATGAAACACTTGTGGTAGTCATGATGTGTTCATTGTGGAGGGATTATCCATCCTTTTCTTCTAAATTAGAGCTTTAAAACTTTGTCATTGAATTCTCTAAAACAATTTCAATATCTATGTAAAAAGATGAAACTGGAATTTGGTGCCCAGTGAAATTATTTTCAGAGTCACTCTGAAAACTTGTTAACCGTGAAAGAAATAATCCTTAGCTGCATGGTCCTGTCCTCTTCCTCATGCTGGCTGCTAGAGATGAGCATTCCAATCCTATGATCATCACCATGAAGTGATTTTGAAAATTTTTTCTTTCTTGAAATCATCTTATTTCAGTAAATTGTGATAAATGCTCAGTCCTGGAGCTGTTGGAGGAAAGGGTTAGCAAATGATTTCTGTAAAAACGTGTAGGAAGTTTTTTTTGTTAGCTGAGATTGGGTTTGAAAAAATTGGGGATTGAGCTAATGAACAAGGATTAAACAATGTCATCATCTAAGAAAAGATGCTAGACCAGGAAAAGTTGAGAAAAACCAGAAAAGAAACTGTTAAAATTCAGGTTTAAGTGTGTTTCTGAAATTTTCATATTTCTTCAGCTTCCAGAGCCCTTGATTTTGTTTCGGCTTTACAATGAGTTCATTGGACTTGCAAAAGAAAGTCAGAACACTAATGAGGAGTTGGATGCTAAACAAGCTAGCCCCAAGGCAAAGACAAGACAGTCACTCTGTATTGAACTGAATAGGATCATCATTAAAATTAAAGATCTTCTGAAACAACTGCCTGTACCAAACTATAACACTCTTCAGTACCTTATTGGACACCTTCACAGGTAAGAAAATATTTTAAATGCAAACTGATGTTGAAAACTTAACTGCTACATGCTGCATGCTAGGGATCTCTTGTACCTTTTCGATGAATGTTGAAGGAGTCACATATGCCTTTGAAGACTGTTCTGTTGCTGGAGTTTTTTCTATGTAATGAATTCCCAAGTGAGAGAAGAATATGAAAGGGAAATAAAGCAGGGAAAGCATTGACCTCCATTACTTTTGATTCTCTGTTAGCACTGGGATCAGTAGTAATTAGTGTCACATGCAGAGATCTAAATATGATTTAAGTTGTGATGTAACAAGGATAGGGCAGTGATTTGGTGGATATTAACAGAAAATTGAAACTTGTATCATGTTTCTTAATAACCATTCTTCAGTCACATTTCACTTCCTTGTCCTCCAAATGGTGGTTTGTATGATGGTGTACTAAGCTGATGATTACCTATAAAAATGGATAATATTGGGCTATAGCTATGTTATTACTTAGAATGAGAGACATTCTTTTCCCTAACCCCAGAAATGCCAAGTAGCCACAAATAACTTTAACAAATAGAACATAAAAACACCCTGTGTGGGAAGTTCAAACTGCTGTTAAATGTGGTCTGTGCTGAAGCTGCCTGCCTACCAAACTCACTTTCAGTTTTTTATTGTCTCTTATCCTCTTTAGACATAATATATTAATATCAAAATTATTTCTGAAGTAATAAAACCCTCTAACACATGGGGGTTTCTTTTTGTTTGGTTTTTTTTCCCTCTTTGTGCAGAGTTACAGAACAGTGTGATGAAAATAAAATGTCAGCTAGCAACCTTGGCATAATATTTGGCCCAACTCTGATCAGACCACGTCAAACCGATGCTACGGTTTCTTTGTCGTCACTTGTGGACTACCCTTATCAGGCCCGGGTAGTGGAGCTGCTCATAACATACTATGAAAAGATATTTGATGTCTCATTGAAACCACTTCTGAGCACTTCTCATTCTGAAGAAACAGCTGTTACTGTCAGAGTTGCTTTATCAGCAGATGAGAGGGAGCCACAGCAGCAGAGGAAATCGTTTGTTGCTGTAAAGGAAGTGAGTGACTCTTTTGCTGCCACAGTGTTACCTGTGCCATATTAACTTCTGTGGTAAATTCTGGAGCATTCCAGAACACATTTCTAATAAATCTTTGTGGGTTTTTTTGATAAGGAGTGCCTTTTCTGTTGAATTCTCATTTACTTCTGCTCTGACTTTTGTTAGCAGGGTATTCAAACAGTTCCATGTGAAAGAGCTTCAGAAACAGCTGCACTCTTTTTGGAATCAAAGAATAGCAAGAATACAAAAGAAGAAGCAGATATATCTGTAACTGGTTAGTATGCTGTTAACTCTGGGTGTGGGTGAATAAGAAGCCCTGGATGCATTAGATTATAGTGCATGTAGCTCTGCAATATAGACAGAAGCAAGTGATAAAGCCTGTTCATCACTGTTTCATATATTGTTTATTTTTGTAAGAAGAACAGAGAATTAAGTCTTTCTAAAGGCTTTAAAGAAATCTGTGTTTATGGAATCATAGCTTAAAGTATTTGTTAAGAGAATATAACAGTGGTTTGGTTTCTCCCTTTTTTAAAAGAAAACAAATAAAGCCATAATTATGCTGTGACTATTGATTTCTGAAATCCACTACAATGCTGTAAACTAATACCCAGCAATTTATGTATTTTGTCCACGGTTCCTCCAAAATGTGTATCATTCCCACTCACTAGAACAAAACCAGAAAGCTTTGGAAGGAGTAATTGTCTGACAGAACCATCAGAGCATTTTGGATATCAGTATTTTTGCTTAAAAAACCCCAGGTTTGCTAACTTAATTCTGACTCTGAATTTTTTTCTGTTTATCTACCTATGCTACTACAGGGGTTTGGTTTAATGTAGGTATGATTTCACATACTTCATTTAGGAGTAACTATACGTATTCCCTTTTAATTGTACTGATTTTCATCTGATGTGCAGTTCAGTCATGTCCTGCACATCAGCAGTGTGATATCCTGAAACACATTAAAACTGAAAATACTCAGGGATGGCAAAGCACCAGCAAAAAAGTGAAGTGTTTCTCTGTCTGTTTTCTCTTTGGTTACAGCTGTACAGTATGTGTTTTACTGCTAGTGAAATGCTTACATTTGGTTAGAGTAGACTGTTGCTAGTATATATACAAGCTATCCCTAAAAACTGTTATCCCATTAAAATGCTAACTAGCAAGGGGTCATTGAAGTCTTGCTGATTTTTCTTGGTGAAAAGATCTAGTCACTTCTATTTGTGTGTTTCTAGGTGATGCTGTGAGTCCAGCTTCAGAAAAAGACAATGTTCCATTCATTTCTCTAGGTGAAGACTCCTGTAAAATAAACTTACTTCCTGTAAAGCCCAACCGTCAGATTGCCAAAGTTCCATTGAGGGCTCCAAGGACAAAACCAGCCTCTCGCCCTGTCAGCCTGCCTGTAGACCGAATACTTCCTCCGTGTGTTTTGAATGAAAGAAATTCACGAAATGCAGGGGCAATAAGTTCAGAGAAGCTGGGCAGAAGCCCTACTATTGAAGAAGTCTCAGAGGTGAAGGCACTCCCTGCTGTTGATACCTGCTGCAGACTTCCTTCTTACGACACCCAGATGCTGCGAAAAACTTGGGACAAGCAGTACAAACAGTATGATATCACAGCAAGGACAGCAATGATCATGTCTAACGTGCCCCAGGAGATCCAGGCACTCGAGAGTGGAACTGCAGGTGCTTTATCATCATCATGCAGTCTTGGTAACAATTCAGCTAATGCCATTCTTCCTAATAAGCCATATTCCGTTGCTGGGTCAGGAAGGACAGCAGCAGAAGAGAATGGTCCTGATGTTAATCCTCTTGCTGCCTTTAGGGCACCAAGAACATTGCAACCACCCCCAGGGACATTTTATAAACCACCCTCTAACAAATCAAAAGAAAATGGAGATGGTTCTTCTGCTAAAGCTTGTGCACCAACCAGTGCTAGCTCTGTGCTCCCCCAGGATAATACTGTGAAACTGGCTAGGAGCTCTGCACTTCGGTCGGGTGATGCTGAACAAAACACAAACGAACAGAAATCTAGCTCAGAGGATATTCACCCCACAGATCTGAAGCCTGCTTACCATAGACTGAGACCAAAAAGGATCCAAGAACTGGAGCACAGGGAAGCTCATTTTGTATAGGGTGCAAATTCCTCTTGGACTATATGCAATTTGTTGATGTTGCCAGTGGAGGCTTCCTTTTGCCCCTTTATCCTTTGTCTTCCCTTGAGAATCCCACTTTTGTGCCATATTGGAGTTATTTTTATATATGCAGCATTTTAAAAATGGGGGGAGGCCTGGGGAACTGTGAATTAAATAAGTCAAACTTTTTGTAGTTCAGTAGCGTTCAATAAAGATGCAATACATTCCCAGTCTAGACACAGTTAATGGGTTAATTGAATAAGACACTGAGCTTCATTTCATTGTGTGGAATGGAGTGCTTATTCATAGAGAAACAGCTATTTTTCCTCAATAGGTGTTATAATAAAAATGGAAGGTTTAATATTCACTGTCTAAGCATAAACCAAAGCATGTGCTTTGCTCTGTAAAAGCATTTGTTCATTTTTCTAATCTGTGCAATTAAAGCTTTGCTCTTGAACAGGCTTACATACTGGCCGGCATGGCCATAATTGTGTATCATATGTGTATATTTTAGGCAGCATGGTTATTTGTTGCCCGTTTTCTGTGTTGTCACTTTAATTATTTTTTATTTTTTTTTTGTACAGCAAGGATGCACTTACTGAGCTTTACTATTCAGAAGCAGCAATTAATTCACATCTGGTTTCTTGTATAGCTTTGCGAGTGGGGCAAATGTGCACAGCCTGTTTCACTTGGGTGCCTGTCTGGACACGCTCAGTTGCTGTGGTGCTGTCTTTCCCAGCTGAATCAAAAGGCAGTGATTTGCTTGCTGTAGATCAGTTTTACCACTTAACCTGGTGTAACTGAAATGAAGACCTTTGTTTCTAAGTTTCCATGAAACAGCAAAAAATAACCAAAAATCAGCATTAGTAGGTGCATCTAATGATTTTCACTTTGTATTCAATGGTTTTTATGTGTACACTGTATTATATTTGCTTTAAAATATATTAACGTGTTAACATTTCAGTGACTATGGCTTCTGTATCTGGATTTCTTCTAACTTATTAAAATACAGATATTTGGCCTTTGCAGTAGTGTAGTACCCTCCTGCATCTGTCTTCTGGGGCTAAGGGGTGGCACACTTTTCTTTATGGGATTACGATTAGGATGACCCTTTCTTGCATACTGTAGAGTACAGTTGTTTTAACATGGTACTTTCTACTAATGTGAGCTCCAAGATGAATCTCAAAGTACGGCAAAGATGAAGAATCACTTTTCTGTTTTTGCTACAGGAAATACACAGGACTTTAATACACCATTACCTTTGCCAGTCTTTCCAAAACACCACAGATAAAATCCCGCACTCTGTTTGGTGGACATAATCTGATTTTTATTTCCAGAACTAACAGTGCTGGACTTTGATTCCTTGTCACATTTCCAAAGAAGCAGGACTTGATTCTTGGCAAAGGCCGTCCTATAACTGGACGGTTCTGGCCATGCTCAGGGTCATTTTTTTGGAGAGCTGCCTCTTGTTACAGAAAAGCTGAAAGTCCCAGATGCTGCTGTCCGCCCAGACTGGTGTTGGGAGTTGCAGAACAAAATATGTGGAAAGCTGTCTTGACATAGATGGGAACTTGTTATACTTTGATAATGGAGGAGTGGACTATACATACCCCACACAACTGGTTAATGAATCATTGAAGACAATGTAGCATAACTTCATAGAACAGTAGTAGAAGTATCAATATTGATTAGGATAGCAAAATAATTTGTGAATTATCATTAAATGTATTGTCTCACTATATTTAAGTGTTTTAGCATGTCTAGCATTGGATATGGTAATGGCTTAAGAAATTAATTAAACTTCTCGATTTAATAACTTCTTAATTTAATAAAGCTGTTCAGCTAGTATGGTGGAGGGTCTCCAGTACTCCCTAGAGCAGGGTCCCAAGAGTGACAAACAGACAAATGTTTCTTAATCAAGTCATAATACCAGTTATTACTGGCTCTTGCCATATTCCTTTTTATGTAACATCTGCTTCCATATTTTGCTAGTCCGAAAGGTTTCTGCTCTTTTTAAGGTGTTTACCACATAGCCGCAGGTGCCAGAGGGCTAAGCCGGGAGCGGGGAGAGCAGGGCCCGGTGCCTGTGGGTGGAGATCTGTAGGTGTTTTACAAACCCATGTTATTTCAGGGAAGACACCCATTTCAAAAGATGATTTACGTGTCCCAGCTTTATATGAGGTGGCTGCTTCGGCGCACTCTGTGACTTCTTAATTTGTCAATTTTTGTAAACATTTGCAGGGTGGCGTCACAGCCTTGTTGTGTTCGGGCCTGTACGCTGAGAGCCGCCCGTCGTGTGGGGGAACAGGGTCCAGCGGCCGCCCGAGGCGGCGTGAGGAGGCGACCGAGGCAGCGGAGCCTTGTGCCTAGTGGAAAACACTTGGTTTCCTTTGGAACTGGAAATGTTTCGGCTGGTCCCTGTTGTTTCTTTTGGTTCAGATGCAGATTTTCCTCGCTCTTGCTTTTAAATGGCTTCACTCCAAAGGAGCTGCAGCAATCCTACCCACCTGCCAGGGGTGACAGGCTGTGGGTCATGCAAAGTGCCAGAACCCCGCATCTTGAACTCTGGGGAGGAAACCTTTTGCTGTCAGATTTGTTTGGTAATTGCATTTTCTGAAGTCGTAATGCACTGCCTCATCCCTCTTAAAGCTTTGGCAGAGTACCGACTTTTGTAAGTCGCTGACCTAATTAGTCATGACAGCTGTTTGTTTAGTAGGGCTCCTGATGCTACCAGAACTACCCTTCTGAAACCATCTTCTCAAGTACAGGGTTTGTTCAGATCTGAAGAAATACAGAAATATCAACATACTAGTACAGGCTTGATTGTCCTTGGGTAGGTCAAATTGGATATTTGGGAGGTTTTTTATTCACGAGGCCTTAAACTCACGGATTGAGCTGTTCTGTATCAAGCAGGAGATTAAAACAATCCCCTTACAACTGAGCAGTGTTATTCTGTGAGTGCTAACTGCATCTAAGATATGTGTTTCTTTGCTGCCAAGCTGAACATTCCTTCAGAAACCTTTCTTTTTCAGCAGTGCTCACATATGAGGTAAGCTTTTGTGGTAAGTTTTCAAGGTTTTTGTTGCTTTTGTGTAAGAATGCTGTGTTTTGCTTGCAAATCCATGAACTCCTTAGCTTTCATGTAGCAGAGGCCTCATGGAGCTAATCTGAAAGCTGACATGAAATGCTCTGTGAAGGCAGTGCACGTATGGTAAGGTGGGTAACTTAGCTCAGAACGTGTTTGTATCTCTTGAGTGACTTTGCTACATACCACTGTGACTCACCATACAGGGTGATCTCAGAGCACATCAGCTTAGTTCTGTTTGGGTGAAACTAAACGTGTGCTTCAGCACCATACCTGATGTGCTGCAGCTGCTAATGCACCTTCAGTCTGTGCTTGGACCTCATGTGAAGTAACCCTTAGGCATAGTGCATGGGTTTTGGCTCCTCAGCACCCACTGTTTCACTATAGAGTTGCTCTTGTTGGGCCATCCCACTTGTCAATGTACACATAATATGTGGGGAAAATACAGCAACCCAAATGTTTCAACTTCCCATTACTAAAGAGGGGGGAGGGATTGGGAGGGCCAGGGAATGTCTGAATCGTTACAAATGGCGTTGTTTAGAATATTCATGGAAATAAGTCTTACAGAAGGATTCTTTGGAGACAAGCCTATCTGCATACCCATTTATACTCATAGAAAAAGAGGAATTATTTTTCTAACTTCGAGATCCAAGGAATCCTTGGAAACTGTTTCGCTCACAGGTAAAAGAGAAGGCTGTCCTAAATCTTTCGAAATGTTAAGTGTTTGAGGAAGGTGAATGCCCGGAAATCCTCACTCCTCAGGCCTTCTGCAGCTGGATGACAGAACAGTATCTATATGAAGTAAGCTGAATTACGCCAGTAGTAGAAAATATACTTTGCGTTTCCACTGCTTTGTGCTTGTTTATCCACAGACTGGCATGATTAGCCCACTGCTGGGTTTGCATAAGAATGGGATCTGTTTAAGATTCCACATTTCTCTGTGTTTGACAAGGAAGAGTCTGATTGTGATTGTCTTTGATTCATGGAAATACACCTTTCAATCAGAAGTTCAATGGGGCCTTTTCTTAGTTTTTCTGATTTTTTTTATCATTTGATCCTGGTTTGAGAGAACTTCCCATTCTTGTCTTTCAGAGGAAGGTCTCTGAAATACATTGGAAACATCTAAAAAGCTTCAGCTTGGGTTTTCCCCAGTAGTTTGAGGTAGTTGTGTACAACACGTACATTAACTCAGAAAGCCCCAACCTGTGTTTGTGTAGTTTTCTTTCCACACACGTAGATATATCTGTTTGTTGATATAAAATACATTTATACACACCCACTCCTACAGTTAGTCTAAGCAAAATTGTGTTAGCGTTTATTGTGTTAGTTTTCTAGTGAGCACGTGTCAAGGGACATGCTCTTCTGCATGCATAAGAATGTCTCATGGCTTAGGAAATTGGGTGCTGGAAACATTAGAATTGCTGGCCCATGAGCACACCCAATATACCTAAGTGTGCATATTTTCAAAGCTATCTTTTCAATAATTTTTAAATTCTATTTTACAGAAATATTTGCTTGTGGTACTGGAGAGATTACTGGTGATGTTTTTATAATTTGCTGGACAAATAGCATTTAATCACACTTGACTTGTTAGCCAAAAGTCAGGAATAAGCTTGGAAATAAGAAAACAAAATTCTGATATTTAAAGCAGCTGTTAAAACTATGGCATATGTGTATAAGGTAAGGGAATACCACAACACATGTGCCATGTGACTCCATGCGTATAAGTGCTCGTGAAGCCCATCACAGGGAACTTTTATATTATGAAATATCTACTGTAGGCATAATGCAAGAACTGTCATCAAACAGTCTCTATTTCCACTTATTGCTTTCTTTATGTTCTGATATGTCAGTGGCATGTCTCATGTTTTGTTGCTGCTGGCAACAAACTACAGATCTTTAGGAAATAGCTAAGTCATAGTGATGACTGTGGGTAGAGCTACAGTGAAACTGTGCAGTGTGCTCCATAAGATGAATTGTATTTTACCCCCCCATGTAAAGTGATAGGCCCTGCATAAGCTTTCTCTGTGCACTTCTGAAGACTCCTTTGTAAAGCTAAAAAGCAGAAATGGGTCACAGGAGCAGCAGATGTAGTTGACCATGGAGAGCAAAATATCCCCTACCATCATCCAATTGTGATGTAAAAAATCTAATTAGGAGAGATTAGTTTAATCTTTAGAGCTGTCTCTGCAAACATGTGGATGGCAAAAAGAGATCCATTTTATTAAAATAACTTTCCTTGGTATTTTAGAGGCAAAATGCTTGTTTGCTGGATAAAACAATTAAATTATCTGTTTGCCTCACACATTGTGCTAGGGCCTAAACACAGTCTGCAGCTGAGAAGCAGCAGCAGTGCTGGTTTCTCTACTTTGCACTGCCATTAGTCAGTTAGCTTCTATCTGTGGCTTTATGAAGCTTAGTTTTTCTGTCTAGATTGAAGCAGGCTGGGTCTTACCTGTGATATGAACATATGCTCAACAGAAATTAGATCAAAGCCACTTGTAAAAGAGGAGGTTGCCATAGAATCATTATGGTTAGGAAGGACCTCCAAGATTGAGTCCAACCTTTGACCAAAACCATCGCATCAAATAAACCATAGCACTAAGTGCCAGTCATTTCTTGAACACTTTCAGGGACAGTGACTCCATCACCTCCCTGAGCGACCCTTTCTGTGAAAAAATTCCTCCTGATGTCCAACCTGAACCTTCCCTGGCACAGCTTGAGGCCATGCTCTCTTGTTCTGTCACTGCCTGGGAGAAGAGGCCAACCCCCATCTTGCTAAGCCCTCCTTGCAGGCAGTTGTAGAGAATGGTAAATTCTCCCCTGAGCCTCCTCCTCTCCAGACTGAACCCCAGCTCCTTCAGCTGCTCCTCACAGGACTCACTCTCCAGGCCCTTCCCCAGCTCCACAGCACTTCTCTGGACTCACTGCAGCCCCTCAGTGTCTTCCCTGAGGTGAGGACCCACACCTGGACACAGCTCTCGAGGTGTGGCCTCAGCAGTGCCGAGTACAGGGGCACAATCCCTGCCCTGCTCCTGCTGGCCACACTATTCCCGATATGGGGCAGGATGCCACTGGCCCTCTTGGCCACCTGGGCACGCGCTGGCTCATCTTCAGCAGCTGTCTACCAGCACACCCAGCCTTCTTCCCACTGGGCAGCTTTCCAAACACCCTGCCCCCAGTCTGTGGCACTGCCTGGGATTGTTATGACCATTGGCAAATGGTTGTCACACTGGCCAATCTCCAGTCATCTGGGACCTCGTTGGTTTACCAGGACAGATGATAAGTGATGGAGAGAGGTTTGGTGAACTCTTTTGTCGTGTCCTTCAGTACTCCTGAGTGGATCCCATCCTGCTTCAGAGACTTGTGAGTATCTAAGTGGCACAGCAGGTCATTAAGTACCTCCTAATAGATTGCTGTGGAGGTTTTCTGCTCCCCATCTCTGTCTACCAGCTCAGGGGACTGGTTGTCCTGAGGATAACCAATCTTTATGTTGAAGACTGAGGCAAGGAAGGCATTAAATATCAAGGCCTTTTTCTCATCCTTGGTTACAATGTTTGTTTCCCTCTGCATGCAATAAAGGGCGGAGATTTCCTTTGGCCCTCTTTTTGGTTTTAATGCCTTTGTAGAAACACTTTATGTAATTTTTTCACAGTGGTTTTCAGCTTGAGTTCTAGCTGAGCTTTTGCCATTCTGATTTTCTCTCTACATGACCTAACAATGTCCTTGCACTCTTCCTGAGTTGGCTGCCCCTTCTTCCAAAGGTCATATAACTCTCTATTTTTCCCTGACTTCCAGTGAAAGTCCCCTGTTCAGCCAAGGCTGGTCTTCTTCCCTGCTAGGTCACCTTTCAGTACATAGGGACAGCCGAATCCGGTGCTTTGTTATCCTTTGTGCCAGAAGCCAGGTTAAAGTGGGTACTTTGGGTGGCACCTGTGTGCAGGGGCTTGAAGGCCCTGCCATGATGCTGGGCAAGAAGCAGAGTGCAGAGTGCAGTGCTCTGCTGTCAGAGCTGCAGTGAGCTCTGGGGGGAAATCTAGAGAGTGTTAAATTCAGTGAAGCAGTTTTGTGGAGGATTTTCCTTCCCTGTGAAGGGGAAACAAAAAGGCAAGCACTGCCACATGCTTTTTAAATTCTTTTTTTAATAATGAAGGCTGGATTGTTGTTCAGCTTCTGCTTGGAAGAACAATCACAGGGAAGCTCTGATAGTGCTTGTACAGAGCCATCACCCAGCATGAGCACTGATGGGAGGTTTTGCTGCATTGCTCTTTCAGATGCCCTTTACAGATGAAAATAGGGAATTCAGTGTTCACTCAGTGTAGTGTAGTGGTCTTTTTCTGATTTTGGAAGAATATCGTTATCTATGTAAATGAACTTATTTTTTGGAAATTGAATTTCTTTCAGTGCCTGTTCTCTTTCTGACTGCAGCAGTCCCAAGCCACCACTGATTTTATGAGCAGAGTGCTGCCTGTAAAGAGTGAAGGCAGATCTCTGCCATGACTAATCGCTCCAGACGTTCAAGTACCTGCTCAGTCCAAGTGGAGTTCTACACATATTATTACTAGGTAATATTCTTTATCATGGTTCTACTATCACTTTTTACTATAATTTTTTGCTTCAAGTAGTAAAACTTGAATCTTAATCACACAAATCTGTTAGTTTGAGTAATGCTCAGATAGGAAAGGATATTTCAGGACTGAAAATTAATTATTCTTTATTTATTCTGCACTGCTACAGAATCTGAGGTTTATCTGTCCAGTGTCTTCTGACAGCATTATCTAAATTCTTCTTTTCCTACAGTTTTGTCTCATCTTCACCTGTCTAATTTAGGTTTCAAGGTAGTATAAGGTTAACTCATATCCCTGAAGCTGTTCCATTTAAGAAAGCAAGGTTCTTTCCCTTTAGCTCCTAGTGAAGGTTTTATAAGCAAACCAGTCTGGGGAAAACAAGTTGTCCATCCTGAAATTTGAAGTGATCCTAAAGTGTGTATGGTGAGTTTTGTATGTTGGTTGAACTTCATGCACTAATGCCACAACTTTAGTAGTTATTTCAAGTACTTTTAAATTCTGACTCATGTAGCACAGTGTTAACCTTGGTAATCAACTAGTAGTCACTTTCTTGGAGACCATTAGAGCACTTTATTTATACATATTAATTAGGTTGTCTGTCATTGAATTACTTCTCTTATAAGCAATGGCTCACTATCACTATTAACAAATATAACTAGCAAGGTTCAATGTAAAAAATTCTTGAAGATTACATAGCAAGAACAATCTGTATATCTTGACTTCCTGCCCTTTTTTCCCCACCAAAGTTTATTTGATTTGACTTCTTTACTACTTATATTTTTAGTCTCAGAAAAATAGTTAGATTTGTCAAAGCAAATGCTAACAGCGTTTTTATCTGATGCATCATCATCTATTTATGACCTTGCATGACAAATTTTTTAGCTACTAGTAGTATAGCTACTACTAGTTCAAGAGAGGTATAGGTATGACATACATAGCAGGATACTTAGAAACATCAGCCAGGACCCTCTGTAGTACTGTGGAATCTCTCATTGAGACAGAAACTCTTAATGATGGGTGGCTGTCCTGGTTCTGTCTCAAAACAAAGCAGTGGCTCAGTAAGAAACCATCAGGAGGAAAAGAGGCCATGCCATTGGCAGACTACAGATTTTATGCTTTGATATGAAAGCTTGAATTTCCTTTCACAGCTGTTGCAGAAAGGATGTTGCAGCATCTATCTGAGGTTTAGAGAAAGGCAAGAGGAGTTGGAGTGCAAAACTATCTCTTCCTCATTTGTTCAGCAAAAGGGTTCATTTTTCAAGGGTCCTGGGCTACACAAAAGTGTCAGAAAGCTGTCCAACTGCCTATTGTTGGCAACTCAAAGTGGAAGGCTGTCACACCCCAAAGTGTATTTCTTCAAACCATCAGGTCTTAGTCCATTTACTCTTCACAATAGCAGTAGCTTTTTATAGCTTCTTGGTCTGTAACTTAAGCAGTCAGAGATGGTGGAGGGACTCTGAAAATGTTGATCTCCAAAATACAGAAAATACTCCAAGTTTGGTTTTTGCATGGATGTTCTTTATGCAGAACTGTTGCTTTATTATTTGATCCCCAGTAAGCAGCACAGCCAATTCTTACTGTTTGGGCCTAAATATCCTGCTTCAATCACTTTCATACCTGGTGTATCAGAAGAGATTGCACATTCTTTAGGGTCCCTCTCTACCTGGGTTAGTCACGACTGATGCCAACCCTTCCCTAGTGCTGGCTACCTCTTTCCCTGAGGTTGAAATTCCTTTGCAGTTTATAAAATATGGACCTGAGATGACTTTCTGAAATAATCAGATCTCTTATCTGATGTTTTTCACTACTGCTTTGTTGACATTAGGCCAAAATATCCTGACTTGTTTTCCAAACCTTGTCTCTTAAAATCAGAGAAAATCTCCTTCAATTAATATAATTTCCAGCAACAAAATTCTAGAAGAATAGTAAAAAGTGAGACTTAAAAAAATTATCTAATCCATGAATGGTTTATACCTGTGTAAGTTTTTGTAGAGGTTTGAGTAATCTGCAGTGGAGGATCCCCTGTCTTCCCATAAAATCTACTATTTCACCATTCCTCAAATCAGAGTGTGCTTTCCAATATCTGACTTCAATTTCCTTTTCAACACTCTCCTAGTTACTTATCATTCATAAAGAAACTATCCTTCAATCATTTAAATCCCATAAAGTGGCAATAAAGTAGGAAGTTGATGCACGTAGCAAATTTAAATGATTTGTTTATTTTTTAACAGGCCCATTTGTCTGATATTTGGATTTAAATGTCAAATTTCCTTTTTCCTTTTGAAGGTAAAAATTCCTGGTGATTATAATGAGTCAGGAATGTGAAAAACAGAGCATGCAATGGTTTAAATTCTGTGGTATACCTACTAAAATGTAATGGGAGTTGCTGAATTTAAAAACATAAAAATAGGAGATCCTGTATTTTTTTTTAGGAAATGGCAACAGAATGGATTTGCTATTCTAAATTTCATTTCAGACTCTGTTAATCAATATACATTTATCATGTCTGAATGGTAAACCTAATTGTATCTTAATAGCTAAACAATTTTATATAAACTAATGTCTAGTAGTAATTCCATCTTTTCTTGGAATAAAACAGTTTGATGTGTGATAAATGGTGCAACAATGAACTGCCTTAATTACGTGCAACTCCAAGTTAATAGCCAGATTCAATGTGCATTACTTTTTTTATTCAAAAGAGATGTTTTTCCTCTCTAATGCTTTTGGTGCTGATAAATGTGTCACAGGAAGTAGCCTCCAAACAAAGGAAACTCAGGATTTTTCATGCATGATAGTGTATCAAGTGCAAAACTAAATGTTGCAGACAATGAAAGGAACCGATGTCTGTGATAACACACTCTTAAAATAAGAACAGAAAACTGTTATTTTGCTCTAAGGTCCATTTCGGTTGTCAGCTGAGAAATGGCAATGCATCCTTTGCCACAGGTTAACCAGAAGTATTGATGCAGAAGAATGAACTTCTTTAGGCAAGTCAGACTTCTACTCTGGAAGAACTGGATCCTTCGGAAAAGACAAAAGGTAAAGTATTAGTCTTTGGATTTCAGGTTTGCAGCATGCACTCCACTGGATTAAGTGACTGGTACATTTATCAGCATGTAAAACTCTCAAGTTCCTTGAAGAGTCACATGTGCTCTCTGGCATCTTGTCTGATGCAATTTGCAAAGTTGTTCTTTACAGACTGAACACAGAACAGTTGTGTTGGGATTTGCTTTGACAGATAATATTGTGTACCAGAAGAGTTGTGGGTAGTAATATTTATATATTTTCACATTAAAAAATCTTTTGTTAGAAAACATGATGAGCACTGTTCAGCTCAGGAAGGTTTTATTCCTAATTTTAGATTTGCTCTTCACACTTAGCGGCTCTTAGATGTGGTTCTAGTTAGGACCTTACAGTTCATACAGATAGTGTCTTTTTTAATATACCTGAATGACATAAGTAAAGCAAAAGCCAGAAGTATTTTAAGTACTTTCAAATCCTCTTAGATCTTAAGATATTTCATCTTACAGCATGACTTCATTGCAGAGTCAACAGCTGATCCACAGCCAATTTAAGCTTCTCATATTTATATGGTCTTGTCACTGCTTTCTCCATTACAGCTCTGTCTGGATATTACATTTTCCTGTGCATCTTGCTGGGATTTCTGGCTATTTATCATAGCGTTTTGCAGGCTTGTGGGCTGCTTTCTGATACTTCTAGTGAATTCTGAGTCACCTTTGTGTCCTCCGGATAAAGTCCACAGGAAAAAATCAGAGGTCTGACAGCACTGGTCCGTCCTTACCACACAACACATTGTGTACCAGGTTGGAAGAAAGCTTCAGGCTTCAATCGTTTCCAAACTATTTAACTCAGACAGAAAGGAGCTTCCAAATTCAAGTCTGAGGATTTTGTATTTCCTGGGGATGAAGAAAGAATGAACATCTGAGCATTAACTTAGATTAACTCTGCAGCAAAGGTGGACCAAGGACTCTCACCAGTTCTTGCCCCTCTGAGTTCGAGTGTTTAGTGCTTGTCCCAAATGGTTTACCAAACGGATGGCAATGGATGTTGATCAGACCTTGTGGACGCTGCTGGGAAGGGTCTGTAACACTGTGTTCTGAGCTGTGCACAACAGCTGTCAGGTTTCCCTCTCAAATAATTGTGCAATTTGCCCTTTGCTGCTGGTAAGACTTTGTCTGCTTTTATAAAAGATCAGGCAAGCATAACTTCCTAGGTTGTGGTGGGTGGGTTTTTTGTTATTGTTCTGTTTTAAAAAGGAAACCCTTAAGAGAAAAAATATGAAATAGCAAATTGTTGCCTAGTGTAAAGCTTTCTACCATTTTGTTGTAAGAATATGTTATGCTTAACTGAAGCTGTTGGACAAAATTATAGCAGAAAAACAGGGCAGCTCCAAAATACTGTTCTTAATTATATTGTGAAGTGCCTTTTGCCCAAAACAAGATTCACGTGTAACCCAACTTGTCTTTGACTCTGCTGCTACTGCATTATTATTATATATAATAATATATATTATATGGGGGGGAGGGAACAAAGGTAAAGAAACAAGGAGGGCTTTCCTATGCATGTGCTACAACCCTGGTTCTGAAGATATTTTGTCCTGGCTGTTACAGGGAGGAGCAGAAAAGTGCCATGTATCTGGACACAAAAATCACATTTCTGCTCCTCAGAGCCCAAGGTCTGTGTTACAGGATCAAAGGATTGTAGTTTCAAACCTCTGCCAAAGCACACAGAGGCAGTAAAACAAACTGAAACACAGGAGTGGAGGAAATAGACTGAAAACCAGGCAGGATGTTGCTCTGTGGTAAAGCAGTGCCCTTGATTTTCTGACATGACATGGGAGCTAGTGACTGTTCTAAGTGTATTGAAAGGTCTGGGCAATAAAGTGGCCTTTGATGGGGTCTTCTGTGTTACTGAATAAAGTGTTTGATCTTAATGCACACATTTCTACAGGTATTAAGAAATTAATAACATTAAAATTAATGATGACAAAAAAAGCAAAAGTAAAGTTCAAAGTATGTAAAGCTTATGCTGAAGTCTTTTACCTTTGGGTAAGCACAGCGTACTGACAGCCTGCTAATGAGCCCAGCAATGTCAAATGTGGATTAAAAAAATTATTTTGTCTCTTATATCTAATCCTTGTTGTAAAGTCATGCACTACCTGCAGCCTCTTTTTACCTCAGTCAGGATGCTTAGATATTTCTTTAGAAGAGGTGAAGAAGCCACTGAGCGCTGAGTTAATGGTGATGCTTCAAATGGTGAAACAGGCAAAGGATAGCCATGCTGCACTGGGTCTTTCTGCTGTGAGAGAGGTCTTATCCCTTTAGCTACCTAGTGACTCTATAGTGGTCAGTTTGTAAAATTTATTTTTATTTTTTCTTTTTTGTTCCAGCTTCGTTTTCTAGTGGAGCTTGTATGGCCTCTGTCATTGTTTCTTGCACTTGTCTGGCTAAGGAAAGCTAATCCACTGTACCGCCAACATGAATGTAAGAGTGTTTAAGATGTTATCATGATCTGACTTGTAGGTAATGGCCAGGTGCTCTCCAGCAGAATTATTGGGACCTGTTTGCAGACTGTTACTGTCCAGTGGTGAAAGAACAAACTTCAGTTCAAGTAGCTTAGCTATTTGTAGCCATGTAGTGTAAGACTTATCAGTGAGGACATAAAAAAGATGTCTACTTTTCCTGTGAGATGCTTTCTGGTCAGACTTACCTGGGGTCTCAATATGCTATCTAGTTTTGCATTTCTGTAATCCTGGTACTAAGTACTACCTCATCACCTATTTAAAAAGCCCTTCACATTACTCAGACTTAATTTCTGTTAAAAATGGCCATATTGCTTATATTAGTGACTTGTTTTTTCTCAGTAAAAGATAAACCTGTATAATTCCTATCACATTTCTTCTGTGGAGAGCCAACTCATCATGCTATTTATTTTCACAAAGGCTGCATTAGAAAAGACACCTAACAATTTCTATTTTGTGTTTTGATACTCTAGGTCACTTCCCAAACAAGGCAATGCCATCAGCAGGAACATTGCCATGGTTACATGGCATCTTCTGTAACATGAACAATCCCTGTTTCCGCAGCCCAACCCACGGAGAGGGTCCAGGGGTAGTGTCCAACTACAAAAATTCCATGTAAGCACAGCAGTATGTGTGAGCAATACAGGCCTGCTAGGGAACTGCTAATAGCTTGCTCTGGGCACCTGTTGGGCATTCATGGGCACGAATGATGCAGGGAGAAGAGCTGGAGTATCCTCACCTTGCTTAGAAAGGTCTCTCACCACACCAAGGAATATTTTAAAGAATTGTTCTGGGGTGTAATTGAAGAGGGAAGATAATACACCAATGCACACACAGTGGAAGACAAAAAAATTTTAGTTCTAGAACTTTGGTTTCATGCTAACAGTGGTCAGCAAAGTTGAAACAGAGCTCATGATGGTAGGTTTGGGCTTTTTAGAAAGAGACTTCAGTACAAGTCTCTATGGAACACATCTTCACTCAATAAAATCTGTAAGAACCTGCTTACTGAATGTCCTGGGACAAACCTTTTTGATAAAAGAGCATGGAATCCCTAAGCCTTCTTTTCTCATCACTAGACTTGTCCCTTCTGAATGAGAGTTCTGATGAAGTAACAGCAAATAAGAACCTGCACTGCAACTTCTTATGTAGCACCTGTTTTGGCTATATACTTGTGAGACTTTAATCAGCACATAACCTTCAGATACTGAGCTTGTTTGCAAAATAGGAGGATGAGAGATTTCCACACTATTACTGAAAAAGGGCTGTAGGATTGTTTTTATTGCCTTGTTTGTTACAGCTGAGTCATGGAAGAAAGTATAACAAAGACCCTTAGAGTGAAAAACCCCTGCCAGCCTAAATATAAAAAATGCTCCAAATCTCCCTGTTGCAAAGTCCACTTTGGAGGATCCAATGATTAAAATTCATGAGCTAATAATGTGAAGGCCATTGAAGCCCCTGTCATGTGAAAGACTGTAATGTGGACTTAACTTACCATTTGACCTTTTGTTCCTGGTGAAGAGGATTAAAAAAAGTCAGCTGAACATTTTTGGTGGGGTACATTCAAACACACAGCAAAGCTATAGGGTTCTGTTTTCTGTACATTCTAGATTTTCTAGGTTGCTTGTTACAGAGCAAACCATCACTTTGTCAGTCCCAGTAAATTCAGTGCATTACAGCAGAAGTAAATTCATTGTGTTTTCTGAAAGAATTTGATCCTTCCTGTTTGTTGTTTCCTGTAAGCTAAAATGAGTCATGTGGACTGAGATATTGCATGCATGGAAGAACATAATACTGTTAAACAAGTGTAATGTTCTTACCTGATAGTAAGAATTTTTTATGCTTCTTCATAAACACAGGATCTAATTGCATCCTTGCTTGATCTGCATGTTTTAACCCAGAACAGCTGCCTGTGACTATTTTTCACTTGTGTTTTTCCACTCCTCCTAGAAGAAGTATTCTGGAGGGACCTAACAAATTGGGAGGGGACTGATGAGGGGAAGGATGTTCCTGTTTGTGAATGATTTCATGTCACTTGCTAGGCTGAGCATGTGCCCCGATTGCCCCATTCAACTGCTGGAGCTGGACCTGGGCTAGAACCAGGGCAGATTTGCACTATAACTGTGAGATACAAGTTATCTGGGATAGGTCTCGTGTCCCCAGAAAGACCAGCATGGCTAATGAAAAAATGTATGAATGGCCAACCTTCTGCAACACCAGTAGCCCTCTTAAAACTTCTGTGGACTTTCACATCTAACTGAAGCGCCTATTACCTGAAACTGAGGACAAAACAACATTTTTTTTCCCTCATGCCTAATACAGAGAGTCAACTTTTTCTTTTTCTTTTTCTTTTTCTTTTTCTTTTTCTTTTTCTTTTTCTTTTTCTTTTTCTTTTTCTTTTTCTTTTTCTTTTTCTTTTTCTTTTTCTTTTTCTTTTTCTTTTTCTTTTTCTTTTTCTTTTTCTTTTTCTTTTTCGCTTTTTGGGGATTTTTGACTTGGAAGGTTCTCAAGAGTCATCACTCTTAAATTATTGTTTCTTCATTATTTCTCCTTTCAGCCTTGCAAGGGTATATAAAGATGCTCAGGAGCTTTTACTGGAAGCCCCTGAAATCCATGACCTTGGAAGACTCTGGGAAGAACTGATCATTATGACTCAGTTTATGGAAACAATGAGAACTAATCCTGAAAGAATTGCAGGTAATTGTTGTGTCTATATCCTTTAAACTATTTAATTTTTCCTTCTGAGAGCTGGTTAGTAGTTACTTTGGAGGCTGGCAAAGTAACTGTCCCAGGAATAGCATTCTTATTAAAATTAGTCACTCTCCATATATTTTTAATAGGATCTGATACACAGAAATCAAACCTGACTATTTAGAGGCGAGGAAAAGCATGTCGTGCCATGGGTTTGCTATGTATTGCTAAGGGACCACACCCCATGGTTTAGGAAGTTGCCTTTGCATCTCATACCATCTTTACTCATGAAACATACAGTACGTTCCCGCCAATCCTGTGATATATAATGTTAATGCTCCTTCAGAATCTGTGGGGCTTTTAAATATTGTTTACTTAAAAATAAAATAGAAGTTTGGAATTTCCTATTATATAAAACATAGTAAAAAAGTCAGCTCTGAAGCTTAACTAATACAATATGAATTACCATCTTTCTTTGTACAGAAGAAGTTACTGAAAGATTGGCTATTTAAGTTGTCTGTGTTTATAGCTTACTACTATTGCTTTTAAGTAACAATCTTAATAGAATTGCTGCAAAGTTGAGTAAGGAAACATTTGCAAATGTCAGAGTTGCAATTGCCCCTTCTACTGGTTCCTGAAATCAGACCTACCTTTTGAGTCCTTCTTCCTTGTCCCAGTCTCCCTTTGCACTGTCACTTTAGATGAGATGTGTTCTTGGTGCTGTGCTTTTTCCTCCACACTGCCTGGACGCCAGGAAAGGCATCAGTAAGAATATGAGGGACAGACCCCTGCTATTGTTCTCAGTGTTTACTGCTTGAATAAATATGTAGAGAAACAATTGAAGAAGTTCTCAGGCCCTGTAGCCTCAGGCCAGAATATGCTTAGTGCGGATGGAATTGTGGAAGTTAGTTGGCAAACTCTGATAAGGCTCAGCTCACAGAGTGGAGTGCATGTTTATAAGAAATGTCTAAAGTTACATTCCGTATGTCAGTAGGATGCCCACTGCTCCTGTCACTTTCCATTGCCTGTTCTAAAGACTAGAAGAATTAGAACTAGTCAGGCATTCTTTACCAAAGTCTGTGGATGTTGTGTGAGGTACCTTTAATAAAGGTATAATTTAATGAGGTTATAATAAATATTCAATGAACATGAGCAACATTAAGTTTCCAAGCTTTTCTCTTGCACCCTGTTGAGGCAGAGTTCTCATTGATAAGATTTGTGACAGACACAAGTTTTAAAAGATTGGAAGTGTTTGACTTTAGGAGCAGCAGCATTTTGAGTATTGTTACAGACAGTATCAGGGAAATTTGGTGGCCTCTTACATGTGTCTAATTTAACAGTGGGTTGTCTCACTGGTTTGTCTGAAGAGAAGTTGTAAATCTAGTTTAGTATGAAGCATAAGCTACACTTTACGCTTCTCAAAAAAAATTGAGTTTTTTCTCATGGAAGATTTTTAAGGGTCACTTTTGCAATGCCAGAGAATAAGGTTAACTAAAATTTATTGACAGCAAGTGATAAATTAGTGTAAATATAAAGGGTTGGCTAAAGTTATTTACACAAGGCTCAGAAGAAAGGACACTAAGAACAGTAGCATACTTGAATCTGAACATTTAAAATAAAGCATTACATCAGAAAAAATCAGACACTTTCAAATGCAGTCAGGGCTGCTTTCAATGTGTCCATTGCTGTAGCCCTAGTCTGAAACATCTTTGAGAGATCAGATATGCAGAGCCAGAACACTCAGCATTTTCTGATTATCATTTTCCAACAAAGGATTAAATGACTTTGAATTGCAAAAATAATTTTAGCCCCAGTTAAGAGGCCAAAGGAGGTATAAGAGCCAAAGCACATTCTTTTTGCAGGTTTAAGCCAGGATATGAGTTGTTCTTTAACTGCCTTTGTTTGGTATCTCAGCGGTCTGTGCATTCCTTTTTCATTCAGGAAGGGGAATACGAATTCTAGACATTTTGAAAGATGGGGAGACACTCACTTCCTTCTTGCTAGAAAATGTTGGCCTCGCAGATTTTGTTGTTTACCAGCTTATTAATGCTCAAGTGCGCCCTGAACAGGTGAGTAGAGTTTAACAGTTACCGAGTCGTTATCTATGAGGAAAGAATCTCCTGGTTGTATGTGCAAAGTAGCCTCAGTGAAGGCCTTGGGCCCAGAATAACTGATGCCTTATGGGTCGTTTATACAATTTCTCCCTTTGTTTTTTGTTAATCTAGAGGACAAGATGTTTGGTTTGTCTTTAGAAAACATTTTGAGCATACATTAAATATTAAAAAATTATTACATAAACAACAAAATCCTGTTGTTGCACCCAAATAATGAGCATCAAGGAACAGTACTGGCAGTCCCCATGACTGAAGACTTGACTCAAAAACATAATGAAGCTGTGCATCCCTTTGAGATAATAGTCCTGATGAGAGAAGACCTACTGGAGGTTCTTAGTTTATAATTTAAGTTCTCTGCCCTAATGTCAGCATGGTGGCTTTTTGGTATTGTCTCACATGAATAAGTAGAAGTGGAGAAGCAGACCCACTTTCTTAGGTTCTGATTGAAAAATAGTTCTGCTCAGGAAATTCAGAGTGAAAAATGCAGGTCAAATCCCTCCTGAAGCAGCTAAGCAGAGAAATACATTTGACCAAGTCCAGGCTGTCTTTGCTTCTGCATGGACATGCTGTATATGCTTCTGCATGGTGGCTGGGAGCTCTGTGAGAATGCTATATTAATGTGAGAATGCTATATTAATGAATGAATGTTGCTGAATTGAAATCCTAGAACAATTTCTATGTTGCATTAGTGTTAGTGGAAGCAAGTGAATAATTGAGGCTGAAAGACACAATTTCTCTGTTTCACTGCCACATAAAAAGCAAAAACTGAAACTCTGTGTGGGCAGAAAGAGGGAGGGCATTTATGACCTTTCATGCAGTTCCTTTGGTGCATCACAGGTTCCAGCTGGTGTCACCAGCTGCCAAATTATTTATCTTCTGTATTCTTGATTGGTACCTGGGAAAGCCCTCCCCTCTCCTCACTTTATCATGAAGCAATACCACAAGATTGTACCGAAGCCAATGTCAATTGGTAAATCCTTCATATTTTCACACTTCTGTGTCAGCTGAAATGTTGGAAATTTGCTTCCTTGCTGCTTGTGTCAAGGAGAATAAATACAGATATCCTGCTGGGTTTCTCTTTCCCTATTCCTCCCTAACCTCTTCTACACCACAGGTCTGCTGTGTCAGTAGAACTGAGTGCTGCTGTGCTAGACTCTATTAGCTCCCCAATGGCATTCATTTACTGCTAAAAATTATGGTTGCCAATGTACGCAGGACTGAAGTTTTCAACACCATCACAAAAAAAAAAAAAATTAAAAAAAAATTTGAGACCTGCTGGAATGTGGTGTCTTTCTGCTGTATTTTCTGTGCTGTGCTGATGTAGAAAGAGAATTAGTTCTCTTTACACTGGAAATTAAAGAAATTGAGCATTGGTTAGAGGAAGCTGGAGGAGATCTGGAGTTAAATACCACTTTTGCTGCCCTCTATACAGTTTCCTTGTTAGCAGTAATTACAGGGATACAGGATCATCTCACCAGAGCGGATTTACAGCTATGAGAAAAGAAAGTACTGTGAATTCTTCTTGCAGGTGAAAATTATGCAGAAAAACCAATTTCATAATTTTAAAGACAGAACAAGAGAATTAGTTTCAGTAGGAATTACACACTGCATTTTCTGTGGGAGATAATTTTCTTCATTCCAATATCCTTTCTTGATATGCAGGTTGCTTGGGCTTATGCATGGTTGAGGTGGAAATTTCAGAGCCATGACTAGACCCTAGATCTGTGGTTGTCTTAATCCTCAACTGTGATAGTTCATCTCCAGTTCTTCATGCTGCTCTGCCCTCTGTTAGCCTGCATATTTCTGTACACCCCTATCCCCTGCTGCTGATGGCACAGAGCTGATCAACCTGAAAGAAACTTGTTTACAAAAGCCTGACTGTTGCCAACAGCTGGCTGGAGATCTAGGTCTGAGCCGCCTGGGAGTCAGGAAATGACACACAGAGCTGAAAGCTAAACCTGATCAAACAGCCAACTAGCTGAAAAAATAATTTGGACTTCATTCTTACCAGCTTTGGCTAAACAGGGACACATTAATTAAAAAAAAAATAAAAATTGAAGTTTCCCTCTGAGAGCCTGCTTTTTTGAATCATTATAAGATAAAGATAAGAAACTGATGTTAAAACACAATAAGAAGTTCAGGAAAGATTGGCAGCAGCACAGCCTGCCGGAAAAATTGGAAGGGCGGAGGTTTGATGTTTTTCTAATCCCATCTGTTCGTGAGCATTACTGAAATGCAGTTACAGTTTGTAAATAACAACTCTTTTTTTTTCTGTTTTTAGTCTTCTCAGTGATGTTAATGTCGCTGTTGCCTCATTTCACAAGTCAAATCAAGGTTCCCAGGCTGCCTCCCTGTGCAGCCCAGTTTCATTGCAGCTGACGCTGCCTGATGAGTACCATGCCAAATGAGGCGTGTTCGGTTAAAAAATGCTATTCTTACCACACACATCCCCAGGGCTGAGCAAATATGCAAAATATCTCACTGACATAAACTAACTTAATTCAAATTCAAATATTCCAATTTGAGGGAGGGCAGGGGTGTATAGTTTTTATTTTTGCAGGACAGACTGGATCTGTCAGTTGAATTCCTACTTTTGCATTCTGCCTTTTTCCACACTAACTTGTGTTAACAATGCCTTTATAGCAGTACAGCTGTAGTGATGATAGGGCTCAGATAGTTCTAGAAATTCACATCCCTTTTTTTGCATCATAATTCCAAAATACAATCTGTGTGTAATTCAGAGGCCTTTCTTTTTTGTCAACTGCTGCTCCATAAGCTGAACCTCAGGGCAGTCATGGCAGATAAACTACTATGTTATTCTAGACCTCTCTGCCTCTGCCTTTCATATTCTGGATGCTGACTTTCCAGAGTTGCACTTGTGCTTTGGTTGATAGCTTCTGACAGATGAAGCACTTAGGGAATAACTCCACAGTCTACTTTGGATCCACTCTCCAAAGCAACTAAATTAATTTTTTTCCTCATTCCTCTGTGTTTTTAAATATTCTCTTTACAGGCACCACCAAACAAGTCTTGGCTACTAACTAGAAAATTTGCACATATAAAATTTTGATAATGATGAATTTCCTAATTTGCTTAGATAAGAAATAAATATGCACTTATGTTTGACCTGGTATAGGTGTGGTTCATTTTTTCAATCCATATGTCTTAAAGACTGGAATGCTCAGCAGGTTATTTTTCTAAAGAAATTTTTTTTCTGGGTGGAGTTTGACAATTCCTTTATTGTGCAGCTTATTGTATTTATTTAGTCTAATGATATTGCATCAGTACATAGTTCTTGCTTATCTGAAAGTCTGTGTTCATCTCACAGATTCACAGTAGGCATTTACAGTCATAAGAGTGTTCTGAGCTCTTTTCCTTGAATATGCACTGTGAAAGGAGATGGACAGAGAATGGGAACATTAGCTTATAAGCAATTTCCAGAGCTATTGTTTATAATATTTCCATGTATTTCATATATTATAAAGTAAGTAGACTTTATTCATAGAGTACGAAGAGCAGTCCGTAACAACAATGTAAATCTAGTGATTTCTATAGAAACCATTTACATTGGTTTAACTATAAACTAAGGCACTCCCATTAGTCTAACACTAAAGATAAAAATTTGGGCTTTTTCTTTTCCATGTTTATGTTAGAAGTGGTAATCAGTAAATGGGTGTGATTTAGTGTAAAATGGCTTTGTAAATCCTGGCTATGTGCCTGTGTAGAGTGACAGTGAATAATGGCTGTGGGAAGCATTGTGGTGGAATAGTCATAACTGAAATAGAATGCTGAGGGAAATCAAGCTTGAGAATCAGAGGTATTGAGCTTTTTTTTTTCTTAGAGCAGGTAACAGCAAAAATATAACTAACCTGAACACCACAGGTAGAGTGATGTAGTACCATCATTTGGTCCTGGAAAAATAATTTAAAGCAAGTTTCAACTATCCCTCCTTAGCCACAAGGATGGATGGCATGGCTTCAGGTGTGCTTAGATGACAGTGAGGAAGGGAAGATGACTCACAGGGATTCTTGCAATGAAAGGAAAACTCACTAATGAGAAGATGAAAACTGTGTCTGAAGGTAAGGTGATCTAGCATAACATCAGGTGAAGGTGATTCAAGGGTTGATGCTTCAGCTGAGTACATCTCTCTGCCATTCATGAAAATATTAGCTGGGGCTGATATCAAACTGTCCACTTTTGATAAACTTTTAAGAGTTCCTGAGCAAGTATGCAAGTTTCATAATAGTAAGTGAAACACTGTTTTTGGTTGCAGTTTGCCTATGGTGTCCCTAGCTTGACTCTGAAGGACATTGCTTGCAGTGAGATGCTCCTGGACCGCTTTATTATCTTCAGCAGCCGAAGAGGTCTTCCTTCTGTACACAAGGCCATGTGTGCCTTGTCCCAGGACAGTCTACAAAGAGTAGAAGATGCCTTGTATGCAAATGTTGATTTCTTTAAGCTATTTCGGCTGGTAAGTATTAACACAATTAATCCTGCCTTCTGTTGTCGTTTGTTTTGTTTTGTTGTTTATATTTCATTGACCTTCAAGAATTATATTTTTTTTTTGGTAATACATCACCAATTTTCCAAGTGGTCTTAATTTATTTACCCCTGCAAATGTAAGGTTATGGATGTGGGATTGTTGACCTACCACCAGCAGGACACCAGATAGTTCTGAGTATGTTTTGGGATGAAACAGATGAAATTCATAGTACAGCAGAACTAAGAGATAGAAATACAGTTTTTAAATCAAAGTTTGTGTTGAAATATTATCTGGTCTTTCCAGTCTGCATAGTAAACCAGTGTGTGGCAAAACCTACAGGGATCTTCCTGAGGATTCTGAAAATACCCAATACAGTCCATTCTGTCTTTGCTCTGTCCAGCATGACAGAATTTTACGCTGCAGTCAGTCATGATGCAGCTTGAGTTGGCATAGCCATGTGAGCCACTTTTAAAAACCCAAACTAGGAAGTTGTACTGGCTTTCATCACTCTTTCTATAGAAGCTTTTCCTTACCTCTGTTCATTTTCTTTGCCCTTCTCTGTGTTCTTGTTTCTACTGTTACCTTGCAATAAATTTACCACTTCTGCAGCCTTGGTTTAGTACGGAGATATTGTGCCACTTTATATATATGGATAAACATAGTTTGATATCAATACTTTAAAATATACAATTAAATACAAATTATATCAAATAAATAAATATAAATTGGCATATTTTTCTACCATTTCATTTGTATTCTGCACACTGAGGTGGTGCTTTCAGAGAACTATTAATAAAACCTCCAAGGTCTCTTTCCTCACGATAGCAAACTTGAGTGTCCATCACTGTGTATATATATCTTTCGTGTTTGTTTTCCCTATGATTATGCTTTGCATTTTTCAATACTGAATTTAATTTGCTGTTTTTCACCTTGTAATGTCATGAAACCATCACACTGTTAGTTTGCTTTATAGGAGCAGGCAGGATACATTAAAAACTCCACAAGTTGCATAGGAAGTATTGATTGGACTCTTCTGCCACAGCAGTCTAGCAGTGTGATTAATTTAACATGGATTTTGTTCAGCTTTGAGTTTTCCAGAATTGGGAACAGAGTATGCCAGGAGCTGCAATCAACACACCAGCAAAACACAGTTTGATTATTGTAGCACTGATAGTCAGTCATTGTGCCCATGTGATTTTACCAACCCTGATAAGGATTTGTGGTCAGCTTCTGAGAGCCGCTGTTTTCCACTCCTGAAAATATATTGTCTTATTTTTTCATATATCTTATGCTTGCTGGAAGTATCAGAGAATTAATGCTACAGTATTTCTAAGATATATTTTCAGTATTTGAGGACTTCATGTGAATATTCACAATGTACTGCCGGGCTTTTTTACAGGTTTACAATTTCTGTTCCTCAGAGTTTCAAAAAGACCAGGTTAAGGCAGGTGCTCCAAAAACCCTGTATACTCTTTGCATAGACTGGTTCCCCTTAGGGGACAAGGAAAAGTATATTTTGAAGCTCTGCATGTATTCTTCCTGCCTGAACATCAAGTGACAGATCAGAACACACTAACATCTAACATGAGCTTTCCATAAAAACTCTCACCTTTGTGACTCTCTGCCAGGTATCTACACAGTGCAGCTGTCTTCTGCTTTCTTAACCACCTACTGACTGAAGGGAATGGCAGGCAATCAGCAGGGTGCATAGGCATTTTTGGGGAAGGCTTTTAGGGGCTTATCTCAAATATCACAGTCTAGCTATCTACAAGTCCAGCTTTATATTTTGTTGTAATAGCAGAAGAAATGCCTGAGAAAGCCTCAAGTGTGCCAGCTCCAAGTGCATATGTGATTCTTTAGACAGCTGACAAAGAAGAATGCAGTGATGCGGATGAAGCGGTATGTGACAGCACACCATGGTGTCACCTGTTTCTTTTAAGTCATTGATAAATAAAACATTAACTTCTACTGAAAAGGCAGTTTGGTCAGTCTTCAGGAGCCTGGGAAAATAATGGTTTCTCTCAGATTTGACAGAGAGTGAGGACCACACTGTCCAAAATCAGGAAATCTCTGAAGTCTAAAGTTATACAAAGGCCCTCCATGGCAAATAAGAGCTTCTGTATCAAACCTTAGCTAAATTTGGAAGTTACTAAAAGCCTGTATATATCACTGGAAGAATAGCCTCTGTGAGAAGCAGCTTCTCAAATATCCCAGTTCCTGCATTCCTCTTCCATTTTTGCACCTTTTTTCATGGTGGGCTTAGATGAGCAGAACAAATCCCAAGACATATTTTAAATGGCCTGTATTTGTTTCAGCCTTGTTAGAAAGAACAAGTGTGTCTGCACATGGGTACTGGGTCTGTGGCCCCATAAGACAGGCTTGTAAGATATCGTTCCAAATAACTCAAAGAATTTGAGCTACAGAGATGCCATTTGGATTTTCTTCTCACTGTTATAACTGTTGTCATAACTGTTGTTATAACTGTTGTAGAAGTTCCTCTCTATTTTTTATGTATCCACAGCTTCCCACGGTGTTGGACAGAAACTCACCAGGTGCTGACCTGAAGGCCTGGGGGAGGGTGCTGTCTAATATCTCCCAAGCAGTGCAAAAGGTAAGTGGTCTAATTATAGATTACATCACTTTTCTTCATAGCTCGTAGTCCTTGTTTTCGTTTGTCATTTTTATGTTCCAGTTACCTGCTTTGCCAGAAAGAAAATAGACTTGTTGAGGAAGAGCTGATTCCTTAAAAATTCATTATTCTCTCATTACAAAATAAATGTGGACATAAGCATTGGCAATTCTGAAGTGTATTCTTTTCTTCAGAAAAGATATAAAAGAACAAGAAGTGAAAATGGTGCCTGTGGCCAGGGCAGAGGAGATGAGAGGATGAGGTTCCGACTGCATTCGCACTTTACCATCTGGGCACAACTGTGACCTCACCAGATGCTTACCTGCTTTGAGGGCTGCAATTAACCAAGTCTTGTCTTACTGCAGCTGGCCAGGAAGCCAAGTGTTCAGGACCTTTTGAGGGTTCTGCAGCCACTTGTACAAGATGGAAGGCCAGAATCCTTAGGCCACTTGGTGAGTTCCCTGTCGGAACTTTTCTGTGGCTACCCAGAAGGAGGTGGATCCAGAGTGCTTTCCTTCAACTGGTATGAAGACAACAACTATAAAGCTTTCCTGGGGATTGACTCAACACGGAAGAAATCTGGTTATCTTTATGATAATACAACCAGTAAGTTATTCCACCAAACCATTAAGAGACTCTCGACAGGTGTTACTTATGTTCTAGTACTAGCATAGAATGTTGTTTTTATAAATAACATTTTAAAGCAGTTGATTCAGGAAATTAGGGTTAGATGAGATTATTTTACTTCATACTTATTTCATAGCTGGAAGCAGAGAAGCCCAGGAATTGACAACTGAGAGAAATATGCATTTGCTTTCAATATGGAGGCATGAACATAGGCATGATCACAATTAAGGCAGTTCTTCTGTTCATCTTCTATTATTTGCTTCTATTATATTATATCAGAAAGAACAAGATGCCCCTGAAGAAGGTTCAGGAAAAGACAGCGTGACATTCTGGAATTACTTTTCTCTAAAATATTTTTCGAAACTTTTTTTTTCTCCTAACTTGTTTGGTGGCCTGGGGCACAGAAATTCAAAAATCTCTCATTTCAAATAATAGTCAATTTGATACATGGTGGCTGTTATCTTCCTGTATAAAAAGTACATCTATTTTGTAGCAGTAATGTTCTACAGCATGATTACATAAAAATTACATTTTACATAGAAAATATTTCAATTTACCAATTTCCGTTGCTTTTATTTCCTCACTATTTATTTCCTCCTGTTGTAATAGGATATAATGCAAAGAAGAACCGATTTTTTCTCATTAGTTATTTCGTCTTTTCATTGTGTCCCCTTCTGTTTGCTATTTAGTTTTTCTCTACACTGAGCTCACCAGCAGTTTTTTTCTGTAATACCACTCATGTTATAGCTGGTAGTTCTGTGTCCCTTCTACTACGATAGATATGATTGCATGGTTACAAAGTACAGATGAGAAGTTTGCTTACAGAGACTCCTACCTTTCACTGTTTGTGATACTTGGCTCTACTTATGTCTGAGACTTCCAAAAACCTGTAAAAGGCCCAGTACTCCATCTCTTCAGCCAGGAAACACATTAATTGAGTGCTATACAAGGAAACTAATTACTTCATAGTGCAGGGATAAGATAAAAATATTTACATTAAAATGTTTAATTTTAAAGTATTTTAGGATCCAGTTCTGAACTGTTCCAGAGTTCAACATCTGAGCCTGCAGGATCATCTTTGTATCAGTATCAACTACAATACAAAGGAGCTGAGTCATTAGGAGTAAAGCAAATAAAGTTCAAACTGCTCAGTTAGTTCTGAGCTAACTCGTTTCCTTGTATTTGAAATACCATTTAAATAACAACAACTTTCAAATGGTTATTTATGTTTGCTTTTCCAATTTTCATAGCACATTTTACAACTACAGTATCTACTTAATAGTCTTTTCTATCCATTCAGTCATTGTACTGCTGCACTGCAGAATATGCTTTAACTCATTCAGATTCCAACTATCTGTACTGTCAGTAGAAAGCCCTGCAGGATGTTATGTGCGATAGGATTTTAGTCGGGTTACATAAAGACTGTCTTTCTTTCTGTCTTTAGCACCCTTTTGTAATGCATTGATCCAGAACTTGGAATCAAACCCTCTAACCAAAATAGCCTGGAGTGCTGTGAAGCCCCTGCTGATGGGAAAAATTCTCTTTGCTCCTGATTCACATTCTGTACGGGAAATCATAAAAAATGTAAGAAGTTCTGAAATACAAAAATGTGTATTTCTAAAAAATTGCATCCCAAGAAATATCTTTTGAAAAACAGTCACCCAATTACCTCAGCCTAATCAGATTTTCTCTCAAAACTCCATTTGTTCTGATGGCCCTTAGAGGAAGCACAGGTACTCTGTTTAAAAAATGGGAGACAGGTCTTCACTGATTCATCCCATCTTGGTCCATGCTGCATGGTCCATTCCAGCTTACCCAAGCAGCTTTTTGTTGGCATGGTTCCACATTTACACAGAGTTAAGAAAATTAGTAGCTCAGTACCAAGCATCCAGCAGCTGTGAGTCTTGGATAAGCTTATGGAAAACTAACACTGAGATATTGCAAACCAATAGCAACATCATGGTTTATTATTTTATCTTTTGAAATAATAAAGAATTTTCACTTCATTAAAACAGGATGGAGCCTGGACTCTTCAACAAAATGCTTGAAGTTGGGTGAAATGAATCTGAGCAGTTAAATCAAGGTTGCATATCACCCAAGTTTTGGCCACCTCATGACCAACAATTCACTACTCTAGATCTGTACAAGGCACAAAATTGCTGCTCAGAGTTCACACACAAAACCATCAGATTTAGAGGAGCTCAGCATTTCAGATCTTAATATCATAGCTGTGGGAGTATCTGTCTTTCCCACCTGCCTTCCCTTAATTCATCTACTCATATCATCACCTTTCTTTTTAGTTCTTAATGGAGAGAAATAGTCAAGGGAGAAAATTATAAATAGTTCTACTGAAAATCTGAGTATTTAAAGGAATTGAAGTTAACTAGGCTTAATGTGCAATTGTTTTTTCCATTACATATACCACAGAATTTTATCATAAAATTTGACTTTGGCTAGATTTTACAGATTCTTTTTCTGATGGTTAGTAAAATTTCTGCTAGTTGAACAAGTTGGTTATGTTTTGAAGGTAAAAACTACAACTGTCTAAGTTAGGGATTCCCCTGCCACCAAATCCTGGATGAATCATAAATTCTGTCTATCTCCTTAGGTTTCTAACACTGTTTTCTGCTGGTTTTTTCATCAGGCAAACTCCACTTTTGAGGAACTTGAACGCCTCCAACTGTTGACCAAAGCTTGGGAGGAAGTAGGACCTCAGCTGTGGTACTTCTTTCAAAATAGCCTGCAAATGAATATGATCCGTGTATGTTATAATTTGTCAAAGATTGTCAGTAAGAGCAGCCTTTCACCATCTTTTTATTTTTATTAGTGGAGAAGACAGTTAATTTGAAAGGTTTGCCCAGAAGCACAGCCTTTGCAGCAGAGGAGCTGGGGCCTTTAAGGCTGTTGGCTGCTTGGTTTGAAGGCTAGTCACAGATGCATTGCAGCATCCCTGTGGCAAAACCTCAGATCTGGGCAGTCAGGAATGTGGCTAATGACTTGTTAATACATGCAGAAATTGCTGCTTCCCTGCCTCCTCAAAATCTCTTTCAGGAACAGAAAACTCAGTTTTCTTGAATTCTGTAGAGTCAAAAAAGGCAGTAAGGGCCGAACAGAAATTTATTTTGGGAAATTACCTGTTTCTGCATCATTTGTGTTTGACTTTGATCAGCTGCAATTACTATCTGTAGTTAAAGTTTATGAAACAGTTAATACTAGAAAAAAAATTAGGTTTCCTCAATTTTCTGTATTATATTAGACATTTATATAATTTATCGTCTTGCTTATAAGGAAAGAATGCAATAAACAGTCAAGGAAAAATTTCTTTTCATCCATCTTTCAGATCACATATCCAGTTATGTAATTACCCACTTGTAAAATTGATTCCTTAGCACACCCTTTTGTCCTTGTTCATGTGTTGAAAGAGTTGTGGAAATGGAAACCTCTCTAGCTAAACAGGGCATGGAAAGACAATCACTGTGGCAAAGCTGTCATGATATGTTTCTTCAGGACTCCCTGAAGCACCCTACAGTGAGAGACTTCCTGAACAGCCAGATGGGTGAGGGAGGTTTCACCGCTGAACATATAATCAACTTTCTCCACAATGGATCTTCAAGGAGCCGGGAGAAGGGAATGGTGGACTTTGACTGGCGGAACATCTTCACTGCTGTAGACCAAGTTCTGCGTTTGCTCAGTCAGTATTTGGAGGTAAATTTAGCCCTGCCCCTCCAGGAGGGAATAGTTGTAGAGAATATCTTAAAACCGGTTAGGCAGTACTGGGGACTATGGTAAAAGACAAGAAAGTTAAAATCATAAAACCTTTGTTTGTTTCAAGTTAAATCTCATTATTAAAAGCGTGTGTTTAGAATAATATAGTGGCACAAGTACATGAATATTAATATTAAAAAGTTCCATTTCATGATCTTCAAATGCTTTATTCAAAATGTTGGTTGAATGTCTGAACACATTTCAAGATAGAAAATTAATGCAAAACCTCAAAGAAATGGGGTTTTGTGAGTATTAACAACCAACTGGCCACTAATTTCAGCAAGGTCAGGAGCAGAGAAACTAACAGTTCTTTGGTAAGTCCCCTTGCAGGTTTTTAAACACCTGCTTAAAATTCCATTGAAACCAATGAGGGAGTTTCCACTTGCTCTGTGGTCACTTCTGACAAGATGTCTGTTTCTTTCCTGCAATCTGTACCTCTCTTCTCTAGCATGTTGTTTTGAGCGGTGCCTTCTGAGGATTTTTGAGAGAAAATTGGTACTAGTTATAGGCAACAAGACTAAGCCTAACACCTGATTTCAATCCAGTTCAGTCTAAAAGACCATTTATCCCTTGCAGGAAAGCAGGAACTGAAAGTTTATCTGTCTTCCTACAGCTAGTACAAGAAGGAAAAATAAAGGCTTTGCACTAAAGTCTGCTGATGCATTTAATGATCTTTTTGTATCATGTCAGCAGAATTATTTCTTGTCAAACTGAGTGAAATATATTGCATGCAGCTGGTCAGTCCTGGAACATCAATAATATCAGAACAGTTACAGTACCTGGTAATAGATCTTTGTGTTCTAATGTTCTTTGTAATGAGCTTATTCTTTAAAGTCTGCTGTTTACATGGAGTTGTAAGCACTTGAGAATGTTTTCCCACTGTGCCAGACACAATGGCAACAAATAGCTCCCTTTGGGGAATAGCCTGCTCCTTAACACCATAGTACAAAATAAGGAAAGGTGTGTTACCAGCACCTGTCTTTGGTGACTCCAAATCTCTGCTGCTAACTGTGATGCAGGTGACAATCCCACAAATTATGCAGTGGCTGCTCCTCCTCAGCACCCCAAGAATTTCCTGTTCTTCCCTTTGATTACCTTGGGCCATAGAACATTTAAGCTGTTAGTGAGAGCTACACAGTCACCTCTTTATGTTTAATATACTCAGGTTTTATCTTCCAAACCTGTTCTTATTATTTTCGTTTTGGTTTTCCCATTTTCATTGGACCATTTTAAATTGTTAAATAATTACTGGGAGGAGATTTTAAATTGATTTCCCCAAGTAATTGATAAATTAATTTTGATATAGTGAGTTTTATGAAGACACAAACTGAGATGAAATTCACTGGGGGAAAAGAAAAGCCTAGGTAGAGCATACAGCCTTTGTTTTGAGTGCAATTCATAGTAAGAGAAATAAATGCTAGCTTTTGGCTCATGGATTACTATATAAAATGTCTTTTCACTTTCAAACTGTGTGAATTATTGCAGCGCTCCTATCTTGGCCTGTGTTGTTATCCAAGCTTTGGTTTCACTCTACTCTTGGAGAAGATCTATAAGCATTTTCTGTTTGGAACACTTGCAGCTTCCTTTATGGACCCCTGGATAAGAGCCTGTGCTGCTCTTCAGTCCACTCCAGGCACTGTCTGCTCTGCAGTGTGCATCTAGACAAGTGCAGTTGCTGCCAGTACCTTGCCAGTATCATTCTCACAGATTCAGCTGGAGAACTGTCTGAGTTCTTCTGCAGCTGAAATAAGTATCTTGAAAGTAATTCCTCCTGATAAAGAAACAGCAAATAATCCTCCAGACCCTGGAAAGATGCAGTTCCATAGGAGGGGTTTGCTATGCAAACACTGCCACTTTTGCAAGAACTAAACTGGATTCCTAAACTCAGTTAGCACCATTTGGGATAAATGTATCCCAAAAAAATTAATGCACCCTGAGCCATCAGTCTGATTTTATTTCTCTTCTGGCATGCAAAGTTTTCTACCTTATTTTGCTTTCTGATACGAAATTCTACATATTTTAATTTTCTGAAGAAAAAGGGAAAATGAACACCTATAAACACCAGGAAGAATAAAGCCACAAAATACTGTTATCAATTTAAGCACTGTTTTGTTATGAGTTAAAAAATGTGTTTTCATATATGTCCCATTAAGCTGTGATAGTACAAGTTTTAAAAGAAACAGAGCACGATTTCTCAAAGGGAAAGGTTAAGTAAAGGAGTCTTTAAGATTAAATAACAGGTTACCAGTATGAGCCCTTTGATGTGGACTAATTTTTAGTTATTGGTTTGCAAGAAATGATTGAGAAGATAAGATCAAACAAATTAGCCTGTTGGAAATTTATGAAGCAAAGGAATTCAATAAGAATGTTTCCAGTCCATCAGGGACTAAGTACTCCTACTCTCTGTTAATATTTTGCCAATTCTGAAGGGCAGAAGCCAAATATACAAACATAAATCAGTAATTTTACAGACAACTAATGCTAGAGTTTAGTGCATTATAGCACAATCTTTGTTTTACAATGCCAGCTAAGTAGGACTTAAATGGAGGAACATAAAGAGCTTAGATTTTGGTGAATTTTTGTGTTGTATATGCATTGATAAGAATACAGTTTGTAGTAACGACAGAGACTAAGAAGACATTTTTTTATATAGATAGCAAATAAAAATGACACGTTAACTTAAGTCAGCAGGTAAATCGCATGTCAGAATTCAGCAGGGACACAATATGACCAGTTAGATAAATCAATGATTTGTCTGGTGTTACACAGGAATAAATATTGAAATACCTAAGAGACATTAAAATTTAAGTGTATGCTCTGACTTTTCCCAGTGCTTCACTTGACAAAGTGCTTTTCATCTGAAGTCCACATCCAATGTTCTTTTCTTACAGATCAGTGATCCTTTAGCTCTCTAATATTCACTCAAGCACTTCCTAGGCTGAAGAAAGGAGGAGAGAATCAACTTTTAATAGTTTTGTCATAAAGCTGAAAGTAGCAACAATTTCAGTTGAACCCACTTTCCTTTTCTGTTTCCAGACACTAATGTTTGCTTTAACGTATACCTCTTACTGTTTTATTCTCATTCATTTTTTTCTTTGTAATTATTTGTAGTGTTTGACCTTGGATAAATTTGAAGGTTATCCTGGTGAAACTCAATTGACTCGTCAAGCCCTTTATCTGCTGGAGGAAAACAAATTATGGGCTGCTGTGGTTTTTCCAGACTTAGAACCTACAGCCAGCAATCTCCCGCCACACGTGACATACAAGATCCGGATGGACATAGACGCAGTGGAGAAAACAAACAAAATCAAAGACAGGTACTTACCTGATAGTTACTTCTCCATTCTTGCCATAACATAAATATGAGATATAAGATGTTAGAACCTGTGTTGGATACATATGTAAAACCCAACTGTATTTGTTAATAGTTACTCTGTGCAGGACAGGATCCATCTCCAGGTACCAGGTACTAACACGATGGTATCGCTCTTGTGACAAGCCAAGCAGTGGGTAGGTGCAGGAATACAAAACAAAGGGATGACCCTGCTCAGAATATGTTCAGTAACTTGCTTCAGTTTTTAGATGGCCCCACCATTGGGAAAGACAGACAAGGAAGTCCTACATGGATTGTGACTCAACACTCCTCCACCTGGACAGCAGAACTTCTCTGCTGTTCCTCCTCAATTCCTCACCAAATACACTCACTTAAAGGGATATAATTTCTCAGAATTGTCTACAGAAGAATGTAATGGTATGTGGTAGTTGCAATCCAATTGTTCCACTTTAATCTCCAAAAATATCACATTCCAAATACAGTTATTTCTTTTCTAGAACAGTTACTCTGCTACACGACTAATTTATGTACATTTTTGGCCAAAATTGCTATTCCAAGTCAGTGCAAAGAAAATGAAAGGAAAAAAAGAGAGCCTTCCACTTTCTTAAGCAGTATGGTCTGATAGACCAAAGTATAGAAAAGACAAGTCCAGGCAGTGCCCTCTATAATTTCAGTAGTTAAGATTGTTTAACTTATTCATTAATTAATTTATTTATTTGCCCCACAACTCTTCCCTAAAGTCACTGCTTACCCATATGGTTTCCATGTGAATTTTCTTTTGAGGTACTGGGATCCTGGTCCAAGAGCTGATCCTGTGGATGATTTACGTTATATATGGGGAGGCTTTGCCTATCTCCAGGACATGATTGAGCATGGGATTATAAAAACCCAGACCAGCATTGAAGTGCCATTGGGAATTTATCTGCAGCAAATGCCATATCCATGTTTTGTGGATGATGTGTGAGTAAAAGCAGATTGTCTTAATTCTGTGGAATACTTGGATTGATGGCTGGTTTAAGGCTCTCAAGCACCAGAATTAATCCTAAATTATGAATGTCCTAAGGTATAAATGCAAGAGTAAGAACTGAGACACAACTGAATTAATTTAGTTTTTTCCTTATCCTGTCCCAACCCACCTTTGCCAAGATTTTACCCTTAATCCCAGTCCTGGCCTTTGTTGCATCCAGTGTCCAGACCTAAAATGAACTCAGTACATTAGCCCCTTAAAAGCAGCAGTTTTCTTCCAATTTTTATTCCCTGTTCACAGAATGCCTGCTCCAGTGCTTCAGTCTGTGATACTCCAGCTGTCCTGGTATACTTTTCATTCACAAAAAAAAAGGCATTAGAGAAATCTTTTCATAGTTTTGTCAGTGTGTTCTGTGCAGGCAAATGCTACTACTTCTGATAAAAGCAAATTGCAGATACATAGATTGACCTGTCATTCCCATCAAACATTATGTGTTGGTCTGACAAAACATCACCCTGTTAAGCCTGCTGTCTGTTTCTTCCTCACTGAGAATACTGCAGAGGCAGAAACGCCATCTGTGCAAAGCTCTCTGAAGCCTGCTGTAGCTACACACAGTTCAGGGCTGATATCCAGACTCAGTGGTGGCCTCTGCAGAGACCCTGCTTGTGTGAGGCGAGTGCACCCTCATGGTAACCTGTAGGCTGTGCTGTGCATGGCCTAGGGCTGCTTACATGTATCCAACAACAGGCAAAACTCAGTGTGCCCCAGGCCATATCACAAAAGCATGGCTTTGTTTCTCCAGACCAGATTGTTTTCCAGGAATCAGGAATTTTGGTGAAAAAGTGAAGATATTCCCTCTGTTTTGACACTGACGTAGCTTTGATAGGATATGGCAAAAGTGTAGTTCTATGGGGCTCAGACTCAGGAAGCTGAAGACTTTTTGGTCCTTGTTTTTAGCAACTATGAGCTTTTGGCCTTTAAATAAACACTGGATTCCACAAACCCCATGATACATAGCAGTGTTAATTAGCAGTATTAATCAGCTCACATAAGGATGAACAAGTAGCCTGGGATCCTGACTAATAACACCATCGACATCAATCCTAAGTAGGGAGAGGGAGATGTATTCCCTCATCTTCTTCACAAGATAACTCCTCTGGCACAGCAAGGGCATCAATGCCAGGGAGACATTTTTTTTAATGTTAACATGTTCCCAGACTCAGCAAAATAAAGAGATAAACAGTGCAGCTGACAAACTGTGTCCTGCACAGGACCTTGCTTAACAACTCCTGTAACTGTAGCCTGCTTAATAGAAAACGGCCTCAGCCCACATTGAGTGTCAAGGGCTGTGGTGAGTTGACCTTGACTGGATGCCAGGTACCCACCAAGCCTCTCTATCACCCTCTTCCTCAGCAAGAAGGGAGAAGAAATTAAGCTAAAAAACAACTTGTAGGTCAAGATAAGACTCTTTCCTAAAGCTAAAACAAAAAATAACCCAAAGATTCATTCACTGTTTCCCATCCAGCAGTGTCCAGCTGCTTCCTGGGAAAGAGGGATTCAGCATAGCAGTTGCTTTGGAAGACAAATATTGTAAATATCAAATAACCTCCACTTTCTCCTCATTTTTCTTCAATTTTATATCTGAGCAGACACAATATGGAATATCCCTTTGGTCAGCTGCGTTGGTTATGTCCCCAGGATTCTGCCTACCCCCTGCCTGCTGGTGAGGTGGGAATGTTGGACAGACAGCCCTGATGCCAGCACTGCTCAGCAGTAGGCAAAACACTGGTGTATTATCAACACCTTTCAAGCTATCCATGCAAAGCCCAGAACTGTGAGGACTACTATAGGGAAAATTAACTCTGTCTCAGCTAGATCCAATACCTGACTCATGGTTTGTATGAATTCCAACAGTCTTGCTGGCAGCATATGATGCTTTTAATGACTAATTTGCTAAATTCTCTTGTCAGTGAATCTTGGGAGCAGAAAGATAGTGACACTCCCAAATTGTTAACATTAACATATGTCTTAAAATAGTCTTTGTAGGTAGATCACTGTAAAAGCATAATGTAAAGAGAAGGTGTATTTTCATGAGACACCAAATACTTTGTAGCCTTCAATGACCCTTAGAACCTCTTAGTAAAATAGAAATAATATTCATCTGTCTCATGGGGAAGCAGAAACCCTTATACTTCATTAGTATTTAGGATGCTTGAGAGGTTTACTAGTGACATGCTATGGATGTTTGGACCGAGAATTTACTGTTCCATATTTAATTAATGCACTCTTTCCCACTCCTTTTCCTTTTCATTTTTGCTTTTCATCTAATATTTCTCTGTTGTATCTAAATTTAATTTATTCCTTCTTGCTCTGGTAGCTTCATGATCACCTTAAACCGCGCCTTTCCCATCTTCATGGTCCTGGCTTGGATCTATTCAGTCTCCATGACTGTGAAGAGTATAGTGCTGGAGAAAGAAATGCGTCTGAAAGAGGCAATGAAGAACAGGGGCATAACCAACGGCGTCGTTTGGTGCACTTGGTTCCTAGACAGCTTTTCCATGATGACTGTGAGCACATTCCTCCTCACAGCTCTGATTATGGTAAGGATTGCTACTCTCAAACTCGCTCTTGTGTTTGCACTCCTGATACCAGTTTGCTGTTGAGAAAGAATAGTAGCCGTTGATAGAGAGGTGTGAATGGTGGAGGCCTGTTCTGATCACAGCATGCAGCAGGCACGTTCTTCTAAGCAGGCCTCATAACAGTGTCAGCACCTGGCAGAGGCAGAACAACAAATTCACTAGTAAAGACTCATTGTGAGATCTCTCTTAGGAAATACATCAGGCTGGTTACACTGTATATTGTATTTTCTGCAGGCAGATGCAGATCTCCCAATAAATAATAATTGTTGTTTTAAATCAAAGTGATAATAATTTGCAGAATTTTAATCTTGTAATTCACTATAGGTGATTAATTTTTATTATCCAGTGCTTGTCTGCTTAGAAATTGTGCAACTATTTCAATGGAAAAAGAGGCTGCAAGAACAGAACTTCCAGGAAAACCTAAAAAAAAAATCAGTTGATAAAAAAATCAGTCCCTAAGGCCCAGTGGGATGTTGCAAAAATACTGAGACCTGTTTAAAGCCTTAAAGACCTATTTAAGAATTATATAAATGGCCTAATAAATAGATCTCAACATTGGTTTCAAGGACTACATAGATAATTGGCAGCAGTCTCTGCTCTTCTTGAGAGGGAGGATTTAATCCACAAAAGCTCTAATGAGGAAAGGTCAATAAAAGTTCACCCAGTGGGTCAGTTAATACCCACTGGGTAATAAAGGATCTCTGAGAAACTGTACTTGGATTCCTCAGATGTGATATGCTTCTGTTTGAATAACATCCAGGTGCAGAAGTGTTGTAATTTTAAAAAATAAAGTGATTTCATTGTGGGCTTTTTAAAGATGTGTTTTGCAACACTTCCTTATGTTGTCTTTTCTGCACATCAAGCAAGTGGATTGAGGGGATGGTGCAAGGAGATAAATGAAAGTTTATTGTAATATTTCAAATAGTTTTATTTAAAATGCATGAGTTTCCAAGGAGGCAGATCTTGCTTGGAGTCATTTACTTATTAAGACAGAAACAGAATGTCTGTTTTCAATCAATTATGATTTTTGTTCATTCTGTTGTACTAACCTGAAGTCACAATCCAAGAGCAGGGATAAAATTAGATGAAGGATTTGTTATTGTAGTGACCTCAACTGTTGAAACTAATACCTCGGAGAGTTAGAAGTTGTATTAGGTAAGAAAAACTGGCTTATTGCTCTTTACTTTTTACATGTCGATAGCAATTCTGACATTTCCTGCTGGCAGAAAGCAGCCATACTTGTAAATTTTTTTGTTTTCTTTTTGCTTACAGCATGGACAAGTGCTACATTATAGCAATCCACTTCTCTTCTTTCTATTCCTACTGACATTCACCACAGCCACCATAATGCAGTGTTTCTTGTTCAGCACCTTCTTCTCCAAAGCAAATCTGGCAGCTGCCTGCAGTGGAGTCATCTACTTCACCCTGTACCTGCCCCACATTGTCTGCTTCGTCTGGCAAGACCGTCTGACTGTCAATCTGAAGATCCTGGCAGTAAGCCTTTCACTGGTTCTGTGGCATCTCTGCTCCCCTTCTCACAGCACATATGTAAATCACAAAGTATTGCACACCTTTTCCTCTTGGCTTTTTGGACTCAGAGAGGGAGACCTCTAAATCTCTCTTAAATAATTAAGAATTTCAAGCGGAAGCCTTTAGCAGGCCTAGTGCAAGAGATATCTTCATAGCTTTTAGAAAATTCAATAAAATTTATTTTATGTTTTGAATTCCAGGAAATTAGCATACTATAATGTTTAAAATGCTTTGAACATTTCCTTATAAGTCAAAGCAAATCTAACTTCTGGTTAAAATGGGGACAGTTATCTTTTTTATGTGCTATAATCTAGTTAATACCCTATGGCTAAGGATGAGATCTCAGGTTCACATCAGGTTCCTTCTTTACCTGAACTATAGAGTAAGAAATTGAACCCAAGTACCAAAGCTCTGAGAAATACCTTTCATCTAACAAGTTGTAGACATACTCCATGCAGTGCTTCCTTGTTGGTTCTCTTCCATTTTAGGTAAGATACTTAACAAGTCAGGGGAGCTGGAAACTTTTGCTGTTTTTGAGATGGAACCATGATCTTACAAAATTATTCAAATTGATTTTATGTTGCCCAATGAATCAGAAGAGGGAGCAATTGTTTGAGTACAGTGTCCTCATTTTTATCAAGCATTCTAAGAGCATAGGTAAAGGACTGTCTTCTCTTCTTGCACTAGGGAATATAAGGTAAAAGGAAAAGAGGAAAAAGAAAACAAAACACTTCCAAAGCTGTAACTGAGTGTATAAAGTTACAAACTGAGTATAAACTACTGGTTTATTAGTTTGTTGTGTTAGAATTAGCTAGCAGACATGACAGGGAAGCTAGCTGTGGTTTTCCATGTCCTGATCATTGGTGTACTTTCTGTCATGTTGCTCATAGTGGCCCTGACTCATACACTCAGGAAATACTTTGTTTCACCTAGATAGTCAAAGGTGTACACTGCAAACTTCTAGATGCACCAATAGTATTTTCCAAACAGACATTAATTAAGAAAAAACACAAATCTGTGAGGGTTGCCTATTCACAGTAAGGGTGAACTCAGTTTATTATAGCTAAATACTTGCTTAGAATTGCAGAGAATTGAATATGAAAAGCCAATATAAAAAAGAAACAACTTTTCTCATGTCATTTGTTATGCAANTTGTTTGGTTGGTTTTTTTTTACAAAATGTGCCCTTTTCAGGACTGAATGTCATTTTTCCTTCATTCCAGAGTTTGCTTTCTCAAGTAGCGTTTGGGTTTGGTACGGAATATTTGTCACGCTATGAAGAACAAGGTCTTGGACTACAGTGGGATAACATCAGAACCAGTCCCTTGGAAGGAGATGAATATAGTTTTCTTTTTTCCATTAAGATGATGCTTTTTGATGCTTTTCTCTATGGAATACTTTCTTGGTATCTTGATAACGTTTTTCCAGGTACGTCAGTTTCTTATTCAGTGTAGTGGTAGTTGCTGTAAGCTGTGTTAGTCTAATCAGTCTCTGTGTATTTCACTGGCAGAAGCAGGGTGTTTGACCTTGTAAACTATGAATCTTATCAGTTTAGCACTACTCATTTATTAAGGACTTCCACTTTTCTCTCTTTCTTTTTTCTCTCTTCTGTTTTATTCCTGAAAAGAATGAAGAAGGAAGAAACAGTAAAAAGGAGGATGTGATTTCTAGTCCTGTTTTATAATTTAAAAAGAAAATAAAACTACAAAAACATAATCTGTTCAAATCCAATTTGTATTTATACTTTTTTTTTGAAAAGTTTCAACCATTTCTAGTGAGATTTCTTTAAATTTTTAAAAATATAGATTTGACAGTTCTAATTCACATATATACTTTGGCCACATTATGCAAAGTGTATCTTAACGGATGGTACTGTTTCCGAAGACACATGCTGTGTCATTGGCAGTTGTGAAAGTTCCTGTGTGGATTTATTTTATTTCTAAATTAAAATCATTATTCTAGTATGAAGTCACAAAAGGATTTTCTTTGTTATCAATTACAAAGTTCTGGAACCTTATATGTGAAAAAAATTATTTGTCCTTCTAGCTTAAATGGTTATCTTGCTTCATATTGAATATTGTTACAATATAATGACTGGCAACTCTTACACTGTACAAGCAAGTGAGATTTCATTTCATTAATTTATTACTCCTGCATGTGAACTGCAGTTCCAGAAGGTGTTCTTGGCAAATGTCTATTTTCTTTTTCTCTTTTTCTTTTTTCCTTTTCTTTTTCCCTTTCTTTTTCCTTTTCTTTTCCTTTTCTTTTTTCTTTTCTTTTCTGCAACTCTTTTTGTTTAAAGAGGAGTGGACAAGGGACTATTAACATGACCACAGCAGGAATTAAACAGTAGAAATTTCTTCATTCATAGATACAAATTAATTTTTTTCAGTCAGCACATTACACAGAAGTAGCATCTTTCAGGGCTTCTAGTTAGTAGCTTCATTTCCTTCCAGTATTTGCTCTGTCTTGTCTTTCTGCTGCTGTGTTTCTGTAGAATTTCTCATAGCATTTCTCTGTCACACATATGCAACCCTACCAAATCAATGCTGTACTATTTGCTGTTACTACAGGAATTCCCTGGATAATTCTTTGAACCCTATTTTCTAGTTCTGCTCAAGTTCTCTCTGAACCCAACCACCCATTGGCACAATGGCCCTTTGGCTATTTGAGCATTCTGCTCCATAACAAATTTCACTTGGGTTTTGCATTCATCCTGAATAAGAAGCTATTGTTTTAGCCACCAGTTTCAGAGAGGAATAATCCAGTCCATAACAAGGCAAACTGCTTGTGAATGCAGACAGAGCATTTCTGTGCATGAATTGGAGTACAAGTGGTTGGCTGAAACACAGGTAGTTTCTGTTAATTTGGAAGTAAGCAGACACTTTCATAAGCAGTAGTTTTCAATTAATAAAATTGACCATCTTTCAATGATTATCACAGATCCCCCTGGCCTCTTTTGAATAAGTAGCACAAGGCAAATAACATCTGGGTTCACAAAGATGCCAGTTTTAAACATCGAAGCTCAAACTCCTGCATTATATAAATCAATATGATACAGGAAAGCAGTGTTGACTTCCAGTAACTCTGATCTGACCTGCCAAGAACTGGTAATGTTATTGTGCTATCTCTTATCCAAACTGAATTAACCTGTAACTAAAAAAGCCCATTTTTGTTTAAGAAGAGGATTACACTGTTGTCACTTTTTCTGAAAGGCCGTGTGCTGAAATAACAGTCAGAGTGTGTTTTCTCATTACCAGTTGTAAATTCAGCCCCAGCGTAATAAGTGTAAATTTGAAAAGCTTTTCGGTCATGTCAACCCTCAGTGTTAAGTGGGCATTGAAGTCCCTGAGTGAGGCTAGGATCCAATCTTAAACAGTGAGCTGCTGCCTGGTTGGGAAGGATTCAGGGACTAGCTTTATTCTGCAATTAAACTGCTTTCTACTTAAGACAAGGTAAAGCAAATCACATCACATTTTCTGAATATTTTACTGTTATCTAAAAGAAAAAAACCATCTGTGAACAAAATCTGTTCTGTCAGGTACTTGGTACTTGGTTTGACCTTCTGATATGCGACACTAGGACTGCAAGTGTTAGACTTTGCTTAGATGAATTTGTGCCTACTGCAGAATGGGGTTATGAAGTGCACTTAACCTACTTATTTTTGTTTTAGGGGACTACGGGCTACCACAGCCTTGGTATTTCCCTGTGCTGGAATCCTATTGGCTTGGCTCCACAAGCCCAGAAGCTGAGAAAACAGCAACTGCTGATGGTGAGTTCTTTTAAAACTTTGTTTAGAAATATCTTCACTGATGTGCTTAAAGATGACTGCATAATATTTCCATTATCTGGACAGCTGCAAAGGTGAGAGACTGCCATACACTGGGAGTCTTGGCAAGTGCCTTTGAACTTGGTGTGCTATCATTAGAGTCATTAGAGATGAGTCACTATTCCATCTGAGAGCCTTTAAAGCCTGGCTTAACAAGCAGCATCAAATCCCCACTCTGTAACCAACACCTTTTGAGGCATTCAAGGAGCTCTTACTGCTCAGCACAACATCCATGAAATGTTAATCTTACACTGAGGTTCCCTACTTTTCTAAACCTGACTCTTCTCTATCTAGTTTGATACTAATTTAAGTCTGTTTACCTTCTGTTTCAAAGCAAGATCATAACCTATGCCACCCTTGTACCAACTTGAACAAGCTCAGCTGATAAGGAGCTGGAGCATGTAACATAAGAGATGCTGAGAGAGCTGGATCTGCTCAGCCTGAAGACAGAAAGCTCAAAAGAGCTAGACTTCTCAGATGTGTCTAGTGGAAGGATGAGAAGCAGTGAATATAAGCTGCAAAACAGGAATTCAGATTCAATATAAGGGAAAAAAGTATTTATTATGAAGGTAGTTAGAACACTGGAACAGGTTGTTCAGAAAGGTTGTGAAATCTCCATCTTTGGAGATAGTTGCCATAATCTGAATTGGCCACATTTTCTGAGGATTGAACTGGAAGTCTTTGGAAGTCAATTCTGATCTAAATTCTTCTATTATTATCTCAAGTAGCCTCATTGTGCTGGTCATTATTTCATCCTCTCTTCTACAAAGCGTTGCCCTGGGTTTTCTCAAGCAGGGACAGTCAGAAAGGTCTTCTCTGCTTGAGTCCTCGGTAGGAGACTGTGATTCTTACCTATTTGAAGAACTAAGACTCTTCAGTGGCTCAGCTTACTTGAACAGCTGTGGAACTTTTCACAACTCCTATCTTTTCTTCAAGGATTATACCCAGTATTTTGTTAATTTATCATCACTGGTTAATGTATTGGGAGAAAAACTGGATAAGAATGACAGATCATGTAAATTCATGTGTGAAAATGAAGTTAAACTGGCAAATTATCTTGGTACTTTTAAAATTTACTTCTCTTGGTGCACTCTTATATCCCCCACTTCAACATTTTAGGTGATGCAGTGAACTTGTGCATGTTACTGTTTGTGCACCACATAATTTTACACAGTTTTGTGGGCTAAAATTCCTTATCGCAGAAAGTAACGGTGAAGTTTCTGACCAAAAATAAGTCCTAGGCCATTTGATAAATTAAAATTGTGCTGGTTTCTAGACTGCCAGCTTGAATTCATGTTATGTAAAAAGTCTGTTCATGGGCTCCTGCTTATTCCTGCTTCAAGCCTGACCCAACGTGACTGTTTTCCTGCATGGTAGCAATTTCTAAGACCAAACTAGAGAGCCAGAAATTCTTGTTTAGAAGTTAGTTCCAACTCATTCATTTTGATCTGGTGCTCTTAATTTAAGTAGCAGTTTAGCAATTCGCTTTTCATTTAACCTTTTAATTTTCTTTTAATTCCTCTTACTCCCTGTACGTCTGGGAAATGTTCGTATGGTCTTTCTCCTCATGTGATGAGAATCTCATCTAAAACAGCAGGGATAAAATGTAAAACATGTACCTAATACCAATCAGGATCTTGATCTGAGTCTACAATTGCAAAATTGTCAGTCATTTTCCTGAAATATCTTACCTTGACACCATGAAGCAAGTTTTAACCTAGATGGGTTTGAATGCTGTATTTCTAGTCTAAGTAAAACACTGATGGTTAATGCCCTTGAAAAACCCAAGGCTTAGGCCTATTTCCTTTTCCTCAAAATACTTCTAGAGATAAAAGGATATTAAACTTTTTAAAATTAAATCTTGATTACTTTCAGATTATATAGAAAAAAGTCCAGAGCCAGAAGGTTGTGTGGATCAGAAGACCATGGAAAGGGAAAAAAATGAAAGCAACACAAATAAATCTGAAGAACCTGAAAAAACAGAAGAAAAGAGTGACAGCCAGGGGAAGAAGGATGGTAAAAACAAACAATGTAAACACAAACGAGAAAAAGAACCCGGCGAGCAGGGGAAGCCTAAGACAGATGTCCAGGACAAAGATGAAATTAATAGTAAGGAGAGAGAGCAACCTGAGTACTTCTGAGATACTATACTCATTGTACTTCATAACACACTAGACATAGGAGTGATTGGAGCCAAGCTATAAGAGCCAGTAGGTGATAGCATGTAACTGCCAGAGATAAGCACAAGAGGGACACCAATTCTGATTTATTCCTCTACATTCATCATCCCTTAAAATATTTTATCCACCACACATAAGACAGCTGCCTTCCAGAAGAGCTTCTTAACTTGTTTTTTTATCATACAAATGCAGTCTGTTTCTTTGACAAGTTAGTTTTCATGCTGAGAGAAGCCTAAGGGACACATACATTGACTTCTTTTTTTAAATTAAACAGAGCCATGACTTCAATAAAAATACGCTGGGGGGAATGTTCTTCTCTNTTTTTTTTGCCTATCTTTAGTGTGTTTTGCATTAGTAGGAAAAGGCTAGTTTCAAAGGGATTTATCTGAAGTGCTCTGTGTGTCTGTCTGCAGCCTTTTCTGATGCTGACATTAGCCATCACCTAAAAATTCCTGAATGACCTGTCTTGTTTTCAAGCCCCAATGTCTTCTTTTGTGGTAAGCCAGAGGAGTTTTCTGTATGAGATGCTCAGAGGAATGCATGTGGATTCTGCAGCACAAGTAACTGCTACAGGCATCTCTGAGCCCTTTCTGACTCTCTTGAAAAGCAAGAGATAAAAGTGGGGCCATCAGAGCTCCTCACGTAGGCACTGAAAACATGCATTCAGGGTGAATGGAAACAGGACAGGACTTCAAAGGAAAAAGACAGGCAGAGGTTAAAGGTTATTTCAGCCAATCTTCTCTTAGTGCTGCCTTATCTTTTTGGTGCTTTACTCCTTAGTTCCCAGGTTCCAGCTGCTCCATGGCCACAAAGGGCAGGCTTTCTGCGTGTCACTGCATAAAAAAAGCCTGTCTTCCCTTTCAGCCACCCAGGAACTGGGAGGCATGAGGAGAAGCCAAGAGCAGACCTAGTGCAGTTCAATGACAATGAGGATATAGGATCAAAATGGAGAAATATGAATCACAATAAAAGGGAGCTCAACCTTCCACCAGTGTCCTTCAGGTGATGCAAAGCAGCTACTGAGGGAGATCGTCAGAGAATTTTCCTCAGAACTTGTTAGTGAATCTTGCAGACAAATATGATCTAAACTTATGATACATAGAGAACCAAGGAAGGTGCCTCAATTGCCAGTATATGCATAACTATCTGGTCAGACTCCATGTGAACTTTTGTGAATACAGATATGCTTGTATTTGTCCCAGCAAGGTAAATGGAAACCTAGATTTCTTTCACAAGTTAAAAGAAATGTTATTCATAAACATAATTTTATCTGAAATAGTGCTACCCATTCTATATTGATTACTGCAGCTGTTCTGTAATATACATAGCTCTCTCATGTACAACAAATTCTGAACCTTTTCCTGAGTACTGCTGGTGACAATAATGATGGTTACACAGCCGCTGATGGATGCAGGGCTGGTTTCACCCAGATTGCATTGGCTGCTCTCCACACAGGCCTGCTGGGTACTGAACAATTTAACTAAACTGCAATTGCAAAATAAGCCTTACAAAGCCTAAAGCATTCTGTGTAAACAAAAGTGGACAGGGTCTTTAGTTTCAGTTTCTCAACTCCCATAATTCACCTTGCCCAAGGGCTTAATTTACTTCAAAGGAAGTTTGTTTTGTCTAGAAGCTGGTGCAATAAAATATCCTGATGGTGCTGTTTGCAATAATGCATTTTTAATCCTGAGGGAAAGCCATCTCATGTAGTGCTCATGTTAGGTACTATCTAAATCCTGACCTGGTCTCAGCAATGGGGTAAATTTCACCTACCAGGATTAAAGGCAATTTTTTGTTGTTGTTGTGTTTTGTTTGTATTTGGGGGAAGATTTTTAAGCATCATGGTCAAAGAATGCACAGCTGGGCAGATTATTTGAATGGCAAATTTCAGCCTAGCTAGAAAGGCGACCTGCTACTTGTTTAATGTAATCTTTCAGCCTATCTAAGTATTTCCAGAAAATAATTCCAAATAATCTTCCTGCTACACAATGAAAATAGAAAGCATGTTCAGCTTCCCCTGGTCCAATGAGTTACCTTGCCACAGACCACCTGGGCTCTGCTTCTCTTGTCATAGATATGAGTGTGAATCTAAACGAATTGCACTGCAATTAGAAATCTGGCCTTAGTTTTGTACTGGTGTGGCTTGGAGAATCTGGCCCTAGAACATCATGGTGTATTATGCTGGGTATATGCTATCACTTCTGCAAATACTGGTGTGTTGTCATCATCAGAACTAGGATTAAAACAGGTGCTTTTATTCTCTTTTCATTTTTGATTTCTTGCCTTTCAAGTAAATACCTTCTTTGAGCCCGAGCCAACAGGATTGATTCCAGGAGTATGCATTCAGAACTTGGTGAAGATTTTTGCGAACAGGCCCAAACCAGCAGTAGATGGGATAAATATTACTTTTTATGAGGGTCAGATCACAGCCTTCCTTGGTCACAATGGAGCAGGAAAAACAACTACCATGTAAGTCTCTTCTTTTAGAAGAAGCAAATCCAGGGCAGTGCTCTGTTGTTGGGGCAGTCTTTATTTTTCACTCTTCCCTTGCCTCTCTACCACCCCTGCAGCTGGCTTGACACACAACATTAGGCCTTTTCCAGACAGGGAAATGCTGCCCCTAGGCATAAAGAAGATACTCTGGATTAGCTAAAGCCCTGGGAGAGAAGTAATGCATGACACAAACAAGTGAAAGTCCAGATAGAAGGAAGCAATCCTCTCCCCCAGAATTCATTTCCCATGGATAAACTACCATAGGTGAAGAAAGAGAGGGATCTTCTGGCTGAAAAAGCTGAAAATCTTCAAGCCACTACATTCCATATGTTCTTGGTTTCTCTAACTGGCTCTAGGTCAGTCACATCTATTGCTGTGTGTGCAAAGCAGTATAAAACACAAGCCCTCTTTAAATAAAATGGCTACATGCATGCAACATACATGTCCAGATTAAAATGTTCCTCTAGTCCTAGAAACCTAGTATCCCCGGAAGCTGGATGTTTAATTTTCTTTATACAGAACATTATTTGGCAAAATAGGATTCATTGGTGAACAAAACCTTTTATAAATCTGTGGCAAGTTCACCGAATGTTGAAAGAACTGAATGTGTTTCATTATGACTTTTCTCAGCAGAATACTTGAGGGTTTTTCAATTATAACACTTTTATTTCAAAGGCACTTTAAATTGACTTTTAATTTTTAAAAATTGTTTCACAAGGAATGTGTTCAATCCAAAATAAAAGCATCTTAATCTGCTGAAATGTTTTGTAAATTTGAGGGGGTTTATTCTTCCCATAAAAACAAAAGTTTTTATTGCTTTGAACTTTTTTAAGCTAAAAAATCCACTAATCAACCAAATCTATTAATAGATGCCACCCATTTGCAACATAACATTTGGTCTTCTAGTTTACAGAAAATAAAGATTTAGGGCATGAGTCAGCATGACCAGAGACCTCAAACCATTTTTCTTTTTTCATCCTACTGAGCTGCATTTTTAGACCCATTTATATGTAGGTGTGATATAACATGCTGAACTAAAACAGTTTCTTAATGGAAGCCGGAACCATATAGACACTTGTGTCAAAGTGATGTTAGCAGATCCTTCAGATTCTCTGTAGCATATCAAGGCTACTTACATACATGCTTTTCACTGGAGTTGTTTCATCAAGGCCTATAGTAAGAAGTCATCATGCTCCATCTAGTGGAACCATGTAATGTAGCTTCCTTATCTAGCGCAGAAAGATAGGAGAGGGGGAATTTCCTCATTTTGTTTTCCCAGGTCGATACTGACAGGTCTCTTCCCACCCACGTCTGGAACTGTGCTGGTTGGTGGCATGGACATCCAGACTCACATGGACTCCATTCGGCACAGATTAGGCATGTGCCCTCAGCACAACATCTTATTCAATCAGTAAGTACCACTCCATACTGGCTTCAAGAAGATGCATCCCAGTCTGCATGTATGAGAATCCCCAAAGCTGTGTTGTTTCTCTTACTGTGCCGGGAGCAGATGTATTTCAGAGGAACTTTTCCATCTCTTAACATCACATCCTGCAGGAGAAATCTGCATCATTTCATGGGAACAAAGTTTCTTCAGAAAATAACAGTGCTCCTGGTGTTTTCTGTTGTAGTGTAGGTTAGCAGGAGTTATCCTGGAAGTTCATGCACTATAATTTAGGACCATTAAAGCAAAAAAAAAATCCAAGTTGACTGTGCAATAGTAGGATATTTTTATGCACTTTTCTTACTATCACTCAACCACTTACTTCTCTGGTGATTTCCAGAGAAGGTGGTAGCTTCACTTCCATTAGTTTGTATTCATCTCAACAGTAGACTCTGTTTCATTTTATTCCTATAAATTGATGTTTTGATGCCTGCTATACCTATTCCCTTAGTAGAAGGTTCTGCTTTGAAAAGGCAAAGAAGGAGACTATGACCTCCAAGGGAGGTGTGTTGATCCCAAAGATTTTTAGAGTAATGCAACCTCTCTTCCTTCAGCAAGACAAAGCTAGAGTGAATTTATTGCTGCTTGGGAATAAAAACAGCTTATCATTTAATGTGCCTTCTTGCCTTTCTGTCTGACGTTACAGCCTCACTGTTGCAGAGCACATCTTGTTTTATTCTCAACTGAAAGGAAGATCTAGGGAAGAAGCTGAGCAAGAGCTGGAAACAATGCTGGAAGATATGGGCCTCACTCATAAAAGAAATGAAGAAGCTCAGAATTTGTCAGGTGCCCACAGAAATTTTCTAAGATGTTTTGTCCTGCTGCTTTTTCTTTGTCTCTCATAGAATCATGGAATGGTTTGGGTTGGAAGAGATGTTAAAGATGATCTAATTCCAACCCCCTGTCATGGCCAGGAACACTTTCTACTAGACTCGGTTGCTCACAGCCCCTTCCTACCTGGCTTTTGGGCAATTATTGATCAAGTTACATATTTGAGGCCATATTCTGCCACACCAGTGTGCACTGGGGGGACACTTCCTTTTCAAGGAATAAATGGGAGTATACAAGTAGTAAAGCTGGCACAACCTGTCCCTAAAGCTTCTATGTCTTATAAATATACAACAAATTCAAATGTACTTGAAGCTATTAGTTTTAAATAAATATATATATATGTGTATAATTGGTTAATATAAGAAACAAAACAAAATAAAACCTTCTATCATTTCAAGGCAAATGAAATACTATACTATCATTCTGCCCCACTCTATGGATCAGTGCTCCATAGTACTGTATTATTTGGTAGGAGTAGCTTCTTCCATTCTAAAGGGGCAAATGCACATAATGTATTTGAACAACTCTCAGATTCAAAGGCTGATTTGAATAAACAGCCATCTGTTCTTATACTACTTTGTCCTGATTGTAACTATGAAAGTTGGTTAATTTCATGAAAGAACATGAAAACCTCATATCTTCCTGGTTTTGCTTCTGGCAAGAAGCAGAAAATGTAATGTGTAGATGGAAAATATATAGTAAGGAAAAAAAAAATGTTGGAACAGCCTGTTTTGAATTTCAGAAGAAAAATTACTATTAATTTGTCTTTGCAGATACATGTCTGAGGACAGGTTCCATTTAATTTGTAGCAGTTTGTCCTCACACCAAAAAGCAATGTTAATTACATCCCTGCAACTTATATAACTCATCTTACCCTCCTGGCTTTGTTTGTCTTCTGGTAGGTGGAATGCAAAGGAAACTGTCTGTGGCCATTGCTTTTGTGGGTGAAGCAAAAGTGGTAGTCTTGGATGAGCCCACTTCTGGAGTTGATCCGTATTCCAGGCGATCTATCTGGGATCTTCTGCTGAAGTATCGCCCAGGTAAGAGATTTGAGAGTAGAAACTGGTTTATTTTTTTTGCTGGGATTTTTTAAACTTGTCATAGATGCAATATGTGCCTGCTGTGTAAACTGTCATGAGTAGTGGGATATGAACATAAGCAAACAAGATTCTTTGAAGAGATACCCATGGTTGTAGTAAGCCTGGGACCTGCCTTTGGTTCAGAGAAATAATTGCCAAAAACCTAAGCACAGTTTTGAGTTCCAGAGAGAGTCCGTGCCTTGAACATTCCTCCTTGTTCCTTCTAGGCAGAACTATTATCCTGTCAACCCATCATATGGATGAGGCAGACATCCTTGGAGACAGAGTAGCTATCATATCCCAAGGGAAACTCTTCTGCTCAGGCTCTCCCGTATTCCTAAAGAACTGCTTTGGCTCTGGCTTTTATCTGACTCTTGTTCGCAAAATGAGAACCACAAAAATGGGAAGGGCTACAGTAAGTATGAATCTTCCTCCCTGCACATGTAATCTGAGTAATGCTTGCACTGCACCAAGGTAAAAAGCATTTAACTGCTGTTTTATTCTATGTACAAAATTGCAGTTAATCATATGATTATATAATGATGAGTATCATATTAGCATGGTTTGGGGTGCGAGGGACCTTAAGAATCATCTGGTTTAACCCCTATGCTGTAGGTAGAGAGACTCTCCACTAGACCAGGTTGCTCAAACCCCATGCAGCCTGGCCTTGAACACTTCCAGGGTGGGTCATCCACAGCGTCTCTGGGCAACCTGTGCCAGTGCCTCACTACCCTCACAGTACAGAATTTCTTCCTAATATCTAATCTAAATCTACCCCTTTTCAGTTTAAAGCCATTCCCCCTTGTCCTATCATGACATGCTTGTAAAAAGTCCCTATCCAGTTCATTTGTAGCTCTCTTTAGGTGTTGGAGGGGCTCTAAGGTCTCCTGGGAGCCTTTTCTTCTCCTGGCTGGACCCCAACTCTCGAGTTGCCTTTGTCCATATACAGGTCTTTCTGGTTCTTGCTTTTGCAGTTCACTGATTTGAAATATTAGGTTGTCTGGTTAGTAGCTCAGACACCATAATTTATCCATAGCTAAACCAGCCTCTCACAGCTTGAAAAGTAGAATTTTGGGTTCTTTCTGTTGAAATTGTGCTTCCAGTCCTAGTAGCAGCACAATCTGTACACTCATGGCCCGGGTTGATTGCATTCCCCCAGATATTTTATATGCAGTTTAGAACTGATTGGTAGACATAGATTTTTGTTTTCTGTGTCACAGATGATTTTCAGTATGGATATGACATATTTTTCATTGACTCAAGCTGTTCAGATATTGACAGCCTTTACATCCTATCTTGAGTGTGTCTGAAGCACTTTAATCTTTTTATTTCTGGCTTGTCCATTCTAGTCATTTTGTAGCTGTGGATCTCAGTGCTCATGCTCCTGCTCCAGTTGTGTGCACAGGGGTGAAGAAGGAGCTCCAGAGCTGGAACTAGATGGTAAGAAGCAGGATGGTTCAGCATTCAAGCACATAGCTGTGTCTCCTGTAAATGCTGCAATCGTGTCTTACAGTTCAGTGCTGCTGAGGCCCACTTCTTTGGTCCTTGTGTCTAACACTTGTGTTGCTTTGTAACATGAATTTAATAAGGGTTCTTTGTGGTTTTCCTTACCATTGACCCTTATTTGCGAATATGTGGTCTGGTATTGAGTTTTGTGTAATTTTTAATGAAAACTGAAGCGTATCTAGAGCAAGGAGATAGACTTTCTCATAAATAAAAAAAGGGCTTTTCTGCATGAAAGATTTTAAGTAGATATTCTTGAAGATTTGGTTGTGCTTTATTAACAAACCTGAAATAGTTTCGTGCTGCATAATTCCAAAGCATAATTAGCAACATAGCCCAGTCTAGTGCAGAATTAACAGAGATATCTGTGAGTTATGCAATAGAGCAGTACCCTTTTAGTGCAAACAACAGCTTTTGAAATCATGCTTAATATGGTTAAATATTCATTCTATGAATACTGTTTTGACTTTTCACAGGAGATCTAAATGAGCTAGCAGAAGTAATCCACCATCATATCCCAGAAGCAAAATTAATTGAAAGCATTGGTCAGGAACTCATTTATCTTTTGCCCAATAAAAACTTTAAACAGCGATCTTATGCCAGTCTGTTCAGAGAACTGGAGGAAACATTGGATGACCTGGGACTCAGCAGTTTTGGAGTTTCAGACACACCACTTGAAGAGGTAACAGAGTAAAATACCTGCTGACCTCACCATAAGCACCTAAAATGTTTACTGAGACTATTCCTGTTTTTAAACATTTAATCCCTAATTCCTAAAATGTCCATCAAAATCTAGTCCCATAAGCTGTGGCACACTCAGAAAATCTTTGAGAAGGGCGTAGAGAAAGGATCCAACCCTTAGTTCATTATAGCCTTGTGGATTCTGACCTATTAGCCTGAAATGCTTTTTTTTTTTTTTGTATCTTTGTTAATTCATTTATTTTCTGAGGTATTTCATAAGAGACCTCCGATTATTGATAATAATATGAAGTACTGAAAAGGTATACAAATTTTCTTCTTTTATATTAAAGGATGATGTATGATGTTCTAAAGGTCAGGTTATTGTAACTATACTTTTCCTAACCAGAAAATGTATTTTTGTATGGCAGGTTTTCCTAAAGGTCACAGCAGAAACTGACCCTGAAATGCAAAAAACAGGTATAGATCCACAAGTCCATATTTGATTAACTGTTCTTCAGACTGATTTTGTTCTGAACATTCTTTAAAGAGGAGTTTCAGAACTTTGAGTCTTTTATGTGTGCTTGACAAAATAAATTTGGTCAGCAAATATCTGGTTTTAGGGCCTGACATGAAGCCTGAAAAAAATGATTAAGTCAGCAGAAAGACTTGTATTTAGATTGGATGAGGTTCTTAACTATGCAAATAAAAGTGGAGTGTCAAGCACCCAGATGTCAATGGTTTTAGTAGCTGTATAAAAAGTACTTTACTGACTATTAGTCCATAAACTACACAGGTGATTAAACTGTTCATCCTGCTGAGTAAGGGGAGAGTTATCCTATATGATGTCACTAAATATAACCACAGCACAACAGTTGTAATTAAAGCAATCTGGAGATACAATATATACAGCTGGTAAAATCTGGACCTCATTAAATTACATTATTCGTGTATGGAAGATAAAGTGTCTTCTCTGATGCTTCTCATCTTAATCTAGGAGATACTCAAGAAAATGATTCTGCTCTTGGCAAAACTCCTACTGAGAACAAACCAGCTGAACAAACCGCCCTGAAAACTAATGACACTTCTCGAATGCCAGTAGGCAGAGCAGGAGATCAAAATGAAGGCAAAGGGTCCCGACAGTATAAAGGCTTTCAGCTTGTACAGCAGCAGATCAAAGCACTGCTCATCAAACGCTTCCACCACGCCTCCCGCAGCCACAAGGACTTCCTAGCACAGGTAGTGACTGACTTCAAGATTCTCTCCCACAACATTCTCAACATTGTCTTTCCAGCAATGATGGCCCTATGGAAAGCAACAGAGGTGCTGCAAATGGATAACACTGCAATTAGGATTCCAACTCTTTTGCCTCTTCTTTTATTTCTTTCTGCCTTTCTTCTACCAGCTGTACCAAGTTCATGATTCTATCACTACTAGCCCAGTGTTTTGTTTTTAACGTAATGCAGTTCTATGACAACCAGAATTTTAAGCCAAAGCACTGGAAATTAAACTGTTGCTGTGCAGGAGTTAAACAAGCTTGAATCTGAGCGCTCCTGCTGTCCTTCCTTTGTTTACGTATATTAGGGCATGTGCTGTGTCACTCCACAATGTTTATACAATAACTTAATGTGAATTTTTCATATTCCCTGCAGGTTGTTCTCCCTGCTAGTTTTGTGTTGCTGTCTCTAGTACTTACAGTCATTATTCCTCCATTTGGAGAATATCCCGCCTTAACATTACACCCTTGGATCTATGGACAACAGTTTACTTTCTTCAGGTAAGAGAAATCACTTAAAGTACATTTGTCACACATACGCCTTTTTCTCCCTAGAGTTTAACATTGTGGGGCTCTGTCTCACTGCTTTTGTCTCACTCTGTGTGATGTAAGAAAAGATTCACTTCACTGGAATCAGCAGATTTAAAACAGCTTGAAATTGGTGCACCTGGAGAATACAACTGCTAGTACATCTAACAAATAGTCTTTCAAATATCTTTCTAACTTCAATATTCTCCTCTCCCTACCTGATTTCAGGACCTCAACACTTATAAAGTTACATACCCTATCTAACAGGAGATGCAGGCCTCCACAAATGAAAATGCAGAATATGTTTTTAATTTCCTGATTACTGAATTGACAGCACTGACAGAATAGCAAGGACGATTCAAACCTTCTTTGGAGAATGCTGCTATTGGATTTTCTCAGAATTCAGCTTTAGTATTAGGAGAAAAGAATCATAGCCTGTCAACCATCTCAGAATGTTCTGAGGTTTTTACATAAATAAATAAAACAATTGAATTACGAGCATTTGAAGGGGGGCAGTTGGTACTGCCATATGGTTGTCCTTCTTTAGTTGCTGTGTGTATTGCAGTATAATAGTTTCAAAAATATTTTATCAAGAAAGTCCTATCTTATTCCCTTAGCAATGAACGTCCTGGCAATGAGCAGATGGTCTCCCTTACTCATGCTTTCTTGAATAAGCCAGGATTTGGAATTCGCTGCATGAAGAATCAACCTCTTTTGTAAGTTGCTAGCCCTTTCTCACAAATGAGATCCTAGCAGGATACTTCTAGTGGAACTTGAGTAGTGAAACAAGATTGAATTGGCTTGACTCTTCACAAGAGCCAATGCTTCAGATGTGTTGTTGGCTATATCTAATATTGGGTCAAAAGTAAAAAAAAACAATCAGCAAGGTAACACTGCCACTGGTTTAAGAATGATTCACAGTGCTCAATGTGACTGACTGGAAACCAGCTCATATAGCTTGGTATTGAGAGTTAAGCAACCTTGAAATTTATGTCAGTATGTCAGTGACCTCAGGCTCAAATCTTCTCAGCTTCCCTGGCACTTTCCATGTCCCTTCAGGTTCCTCCAGTTCTCATTGGTGTGTTTGGAAGCAATAACTTCAGCAATCACTCAGATTGTGAAGTAGCAATAGGACAGTGTCTATGACTTGAAACTGTTCTTATTCAGAAGTGAGGGCAACATTAGTAGAGCTCCAGCTTGTGTTGTCCTACCTGCTTGCTCTGCCTATGAGTCCCGCCTTGGAGCCATTTGTCACTGGCTTGCTATGCTTTGATATTTGTTCCCTTTCTCCTGACTCTTTCCCAGCCATGATATCCAGCAATTTGATCCTCCTGGTTGCTCTCTTTTCTCCTGTTCCTCTCCTCTACCTGGTATAGAAGAAACAAAAGAGGAAACTTTAAAAAAAGAAGATCCTACAAGAGAAAGGAAAATGATAGTTTCTTCACAAAGTTAGGTCCACTGCAGATTTCCAGTACTGAGGGATCAAACACAATCCCCTTGTTCCTTCATCTGCAAGCTGAAGGAAGTAAACTTGGCAGAGGTATGGGGGGAGGTTATATTTATTCATGTGTACCAAATACTCTAAAATGTTGTCCTTATTCAGAGCTCACAGGATAAGGGCTGAGGGGGGGACTATCTGCTTAGAGCATTGGGATTTTGTGAATTTGTGGGTTCTCACGGACCGTTATCTCTGCACATCTTAAAGCTCTGTTCCTCTCCACAGGAACTACTCATGCAATAATATGCCAACTGCCTGGACCACACCTGCTGTTCATCCTAACCTAAGCAGCCTCCTGCTAAAGCAAGAGTGGAGCCCCGAGAATCCATCACCTTCCTGCAAGTGCAGCACTCACAAGAAACTCACTATGCTGCCAGAATGCCCTGCAGGTGCAGGAGGCCTCCCACCACCACAGGTTGTGTCCTTGTGCCACAAATCTTTGTAGAAAAGTTTCATGGCATGTGTCTAAGGGATCAGTGTCTAAGTATCTTGCCGTGCTAATATACATGGAAGGAGTTGAGTACTTGCTTTTTCAAGGGAGCAAGACTTGCTGGAATTCAGAATTCAGTTTCAGAGGTATTGGAAAAGCTTGCACATTTAAATAAATTTTGATTACTCTTCTCATCCAAATTTCGAAGTTTTCATGTAGAAGATAATCAGAAAAATTTGAACGATTTGTCCTATAATTATAAAAATATTTTCTTTTGTCCCAAAGAACAATTCTATTTAGAAGGTTGCCTTTCTTTAAAGGGGGGGAAGTGCAAGAGGGAGAAAGAGGAAAGGAAAGAAAAGAAAGAAAAAAAGTCACAATTTTATAAATATGGAGTGTGGTCCTCTCATTAAAATGGATAAACTAATATTTCTTACATGTTTTTCAGTTCCATTTCTATCGGAAATGTTTTAAGCTAGCACAATGAATATTTGTATCAATGCGCATGAAGATGAGTAATTTAATAACCACTGATGCTGTGTGGAGAAAAACAGAGCTCCATTCCCTTCTCTCCTTTCAATGGATGATCTTAGTAGTGCCCTTTATAAAATGTGCTTGCTCTTTTGAAGAACAAAGGAAAATTAGAGCCTGTCAGTGTTTGCATTTAATAAATGTTTTTCTAAGAAGTTAAACAGAATTGCAGCCACTCAGAATAATTTAATGTCTCACCTTGCACACTGTTCATCTTTAATATTCCTGTTTGCCAGGCTGAACACACCAGCAAAATGACTAAAATATTTCTAATTTTCATGGAATCATAGAATCGTTATGTTAAAATAGCACCTCTAAGATTGAGTCCAGGTGTTAACCCAGCACTGTCATCTTCACCACTGAACTCCATCCCCATGTACCATCTCTTGACACATTTGAACACTCCAGGGATGGTGACTGTACCAGTTTCCATGACAGAATCTCTTGAAAACATTGCTTCAGCTTGCTTTGATTTCTCTATCACTTTTCACAAAATAAAATTGTTTAAAATATCTATAGAATTCCTGTTTATGAAGACAAAAAAATTATAGTGGTTATATACCTTACAGCATCCCAAGTTATTTCTTATTTCTTAGTAATCCCTGTCCAACAGACAAAGCTGAATTTTGCTGATTGCATGCTAATGTATTTCAGAGACATTTAGTCTAAAACTTCAATTCCAAGTAAGGTGCAAATTTTTTTTGCTTGTGGGGATTCTAGTCCTCTAAACAAAATGTGTTTATTATAACATTATCTTGATAGTTTTGCAGAATATTATAGTTTTGTTTAACTTCTTGGAAAGAAACAATTCACTTGAGTCTCAAGGGAATCCATAGTGTATAAATATTGTCAATAGAATTATGTTTAATCATAGACAACTCAATTAATGAAAGCACAATGGGGATGTTACCAGTCTTCCTGTCTAGAATCAGCTGGACATCTCTAATGTGTCTTCTGTGTCATACTCTCTGTGGACAAATGCAGGAACTTCGGGAAAGTTCATTAGACTTACTTTCTACGTCATTATCAGATGATTTCAGGTCGAAAGCTTTGCCACCTGAAGTTGCCCACGAATCTCTTAAAGAATATTCTACCTTGGGATAAACTCAGGAGTGTGAGGTCTTCTTGAATTTCACAGCAATCCTGCATTTATAAAAAACTCAAAAAGTTGGTATAATTTTCATATTTAAAAAAAACCAGTAATTTTCATTCAAACTATCTAATGTGCTATTGAAGGTGATTTTTTGTAGTAATTTTTACCTAAAGTATCTAAATAATAGGAAACTACCTTTTTTTTTGCTTTGGTTCGGTCGTTTATTTATTTTTTTTTGTTTGTTTTTTGTTTTTTTTTACCTGGGGCCTCAGTTTATTTAATAAGTTTCCTACTTTCACATTGAAGGAAAAGCCTTGAGCAACCCTGACCTTCATTGCAAATACCTGTTTCACAGTGACTTGCAACTGTTTTGTGTCATGCATCACAAATGTATTGATTTCTTCTAAAGTTAGGATGTTTAGGCTAGAAATGACCCTCAAGCACTTGACCCACTCTCTTTACTATGAACTTGAGCTTTTTCTTTGAACCAAAACTACTTTTTTATCATTTCCTGATAAACACTTAATAGCTTAAGACATTCTAAACTTTATTGTGATTGATCAGGTTTTTGTTTCTTGCCAGAGAGTGCAACGCAGCACAGAAATCCTTCAAGATCTGACCCACAGAAATATTTCAGATTTTCTGGTGAAAACATATCCCACTTTGATAAAAGGAAGGTAGGGAAAAACCTCTATTTCTTTTTCATATGTGGTATTTTGTACCTGGTGATGAAATTCTTATTTAATAATGACATAACACCTGATTTGCGACAGTGTTCTGTAGATTTCAGCACTATGTCCATATTTCTGATATAAGACTAGAAGAGACTGATTTTAGGGGAGTTATTTTAAATTATAGCTATTTGTATAATCAGGTACTCCCTTATAGGCAGAGCTAAGTGACAGTGCTGATGGAATGCCGTGGTAATGGTGACAAAAATGGTGCCTCTGCACACCGTTGGTGAACTGCCTTGCAGAGAAACTACTTTGTCTCCCTAAAGAACTGTAGCAACACACACGTGACCATCTGCCTGAGTTAATTATCACTTCCCAGAAGTGCTAAAGTGCAGCCAAAGGACAGTGTTACTCAGATACATCCATCCATCCATCCGTCAGCTGGCCTGTGTGTTGAGTGTGGTAATTAGCTGCGCAGCATCCACAGCCTATTATCTCCGATTCAGGCCTTGTTACTTATTCAGTTCCCAGAGAGTTCTTGAAATTCCCTCTATATTAGCTATGTGTTGACTGCCTTTGACTGATTCCCCTTAGCATGTGTCATAATTGCTTTAGATATGTCTTTTAAAATCAGTTAATTATGGATTAGAATAGCCCATTATGTGTCACTTTAAGAATCTTGCTTATCTCTATTTGAATTGGAGATGAATCATGTTAGAAAACAAAAAAGCCAAAAACACACTGCAAGGAATGCCAAAAGTCCTCCTAACCCCCACTACTCAAAGTAATAACTAGCAGATTGGAGGTTTGCAAAGTATAGGAATTCAACTTTAATTTTTATTTAAGCCTGACATACCATTGACTTTGGTTCTATGCATTGAGAGGGGATTCTCTTTGTCTGTTTCAGCTTGAAGAGTAAATACTGGGTCAATGAGCAGAGGTAAGAAACCAATTCACTGATTAAGGTAGTAAATAAAGGAACAATGTACTTCTGTTTAACCAGAGAGCCTCACAATGTTTCTGCAAATGGACAAGGGGAATTGTGGCAGACAGTGTAGAACAAAGAGATGGCTTCAGTGGGAAATAGGCTGGGAATCAGGAAGGGTCTCATAAAGACAAGAGGTTATATTTGTTTGAACTCTCTGCAGGAGATGAAAGCAAGAGGCTCACAATGGAGCTATCAGAGCTTTATTACCTACGGGATTCAAACCAATGGAAACTGTGTGGTGAAAAGGTTGGATACAATAGTACAGTATATTGTAATACTGCTGTGACACAGCTCCTTCAATGCCGCAGAAAAAAATATAAACCCTCCAAGGAAAGGACCTTAGTAGGATGAAACCTAGACACCAGCCTATCAAATACAGAAGTAGCAACCACAATTCCTCGTGTCTGCTCTGTACATGTGCAGTAGTTATTAGCCAGATTCCACTAGTTCTTTCCTTTTGGTAGAGACAACAGCTAACCCCAGTGTGCGATGTCTGCACTGCTGTTACTAAAAGCTTAGAAAGATGATTGGTTAGCCTGAAGCACATAGTCATTTCATTTCTCACCAGCAGCAGGAGTTCACTTTTAAGATAGCAGCTGGATGACTTTCTTCAGGGAATATCTGCTTGTTCATGTGCAAGCATTGTTTTCTATGGGATTAGGCTTCAGTTCATCTTGTGCAATAGTATTTATCATAACGGAGCACTGGCTGATACTGACATTGGTGAATACCTGCTCCTCTCAGAGCATCTGAAATTTTTACTGAAATCCATGCTGTCCTTAGTCCTCCATGCTGTCTAAACCATTATATGATAATTATCTTGATTTAAAGTCTTTGTTCTGTAGAAAACACTGTTTTCTTCAAATTTTCTCTCTAAATTATTTTCTCAGGATCCTGGCATAAACCTCTCAGAAACTGATATGGTTTCTATTATTTGTAAGCCCTAAAAAGACCTAATACAGTTTGTTAGAAAAAGAGTAGAAATTGTTATACATTAAATATTTGATGTATAGAAATTAAACTTCCACTAAGGGGGTTTTTAGTATTTCCATTAATGTACAGGTATGGTGTGTGGTATGAGCTATTGATGATATTTTTCTCTTTACTAGATATGGAGGAATTTCTATAGGAGGAAGGCTTCCAGTCCTTCATGTTTCTGGAGATCAAATTGTCAATTTTTTAAGTGATCTTGGCCGAATGATGAATGTGACAGGAGTAAGCAAGATTTTTAAATTTTGGTTTTTTTTGTTTTTGACCCCTTATTAAAGCATGGTTAGTGCAGCATTAGATTTCACCTAGAGCGCTGATCTTTAGCTTTTTCTTTTTTGTTTTAGGGTCAAACATCACTGGCTGCTGCTAAAGAAATCCCTAATTTCCTTAAATACATGGAAACAGAAGATAATATTAAGGTATTTGCTGGAATTAGTCTGCTCACAGTCTTTCTTGACATAGACTTCAAATTATGAGAATATTGCTGGTAGTAATTCTTATTCAAAGAATAAAATTCAAATTCAAATGTGAGATTTTTTTAAAATCATGTTCTTAGTATGACTTGCTGTCCTAAATACTTCGAGTAGTACACTAAATCTTAAAATATGCTTCTATAAAATCCCTTGATGGTAGTTTAAAAGCATAGTATGTGAGCTCCTCCTGCAGGACTGTGCCTAGGAACTATGAATTCCTGGTGCTGGATTCACCCCTGCAGACAATGCCCACCAAAGTAGATAAAAGGCAGCCAAATTCTCTCCTGTAGCTCAGTGAAGACAGTAACAAATTAATCTGTGATTTCTGACTCTTCTAGGTGTGGTTTAACAATAAAGGCTGGCATGCTATGGTTAGTTTCCTCAATGTAGCCAATAATGCAATCCTCAGAGCTAATCTGAGGACTGGCCAAGACCCTGAGGAACACGGGATCACTGCTATAAACCATCCTCTGAACCTCACCAAGGAGCAACTCTCTGAAGTCACTGTGTAAGTCTGCTTGTGCTCTGTGTCTGGCTTTTACCCCTCCCTCTCCTGGCAACTTGAAACTTCCAGCATGCTCACAGCATGAGGAGAAAGAGTTCAATTGACAGAAGGTGGAGGCCCTTCCCTGAAGTTTTATTCTAAACGAGAATCTATTCACATCTCGTTACATTCCCATGAGAGTTCATTTCCATCCCACACAGGAACTATGACAATTGGATATACATTATTGCAAGTTGATTCCCAAGCACGAAGATTATGACATTTTTGTTCATGCTCCAAATCTAATGCATTCAATGGAACTGGAAACTTTGCATTATAGCATAGGGGCAAAATTTGTGCTTCATCTCACTGTCTCCAACTTGCCTTTTTAAGTTTCTCTTTTCCCTACTTCCAGAGCACTTTAGCTATTGTGCCTAAATGTCTAGTTTGAGATGTCCACACAGGAAAGGCTATTAAACTGAGATATATAAAGCAAGTAAAAAATCAGGGAATGGTGCCATATTTGTTAGCTACAGTCCTCAAAACAACTTGGAAATATACTCTAGCACATTTTGAAACTGGAGAGGTCTTCTACTTAAAAAACAGCCTTGCTACTTCTAGATCCTAAAGCACCCTCCAGAGTCCCCAAATGCAAATACAGTGTTGTGTTGCTTCTATTCCCTTGCTCACTGTCCTTTCTTGTTCTCTGTTGTAGACTGACCACTTCGGTGGATGCTGTTGTTGCCATCTGTGTGATTTTTGCCATGTCCTTTATACCAGCCAGTTTTGTTTTATACCTGATCCAAGAACGTGTAACAAAAGCCAAACATCTCCAGTTTGTCAGTGGTGTAAGCCCTGTTACCTATTGGCTAACTAACTTCATGTGGGACATAGTAAGTAACTGCTGGTCTGATTGACAGCCTCTAGTTATCCTGGGTGTGCATGAATTGAGGGCAAATCAGTGAATCAAGTGAAGGTGATTCTAAGCATTGCAAAGCATTTATTTCTTTTAAATGTTTCTCAAAGACCATGATAAGGATTTGGCCTCTGAACTAATTACAGATGTAGAAATTCATTCAGGTGCACAACTCTTGAAGCTGTATTTTTTATGGTATTGGGATTTCTAGCCCTTGCAACTGAATATACAATGAAGTACAACTTATTACAGCAGGGAAAATTCTCATTGTCTGGTGCTAGTCACTCTTGTCCTCTCGAACACCCAAAACATATTTCAAGATATTAAAAAAACCTAAGTGGGGAAGATGCACAGCCTGCTGGAAGAGTATCTGTAGGCCTGACAAAATACTCTAGGGTGTCTAAAAAGACATATTCATTGAGGTCTCTGTATCATGGTCACGGTGTTATTCCAAAAATATTTATACTGCAGGTGCAGACTTACTTAGACAGGGCTCAGCTTCCCTCCAGCCACTTTGTCATAAAAGATAAAATTTTTTGGCTGCCTGAGGCACAGCAAAGGCTGGTTCTCTGGCCATGCCTTTGCAACCAAGAAAGTGGCCAAGGAATTATGCAATAAGGTAAGCATGAACATGGAATTGAAAAAAATTAAAAAGAAAAGAAAATCAATATTTTAAAAGCCCAAAACTCTTCAGGATTTGGAAGGTGTTCTCTCAGGAGAAGATAAAGCAAAGCATTATTTTAGTAAATGACGGAAAAGAAGCAGGTCCCAAAGTTCTTGTTCCCTGCTGTTCACAGCAGCTTCCTTGACAGGAATTCTGCTTGGCCATTGCCCTTGACAGCATGATGCAAAGGCATTAAGTGGTGTTAGCAGTTCTGTGAAATGCTGCCTTCTGTTCTGCATGGGGAATTCTGTGCATTGCAGTAGAGTAGTGCTACTAATGCTGAACAGAGAAACTGAGCCGTGGCCGAGCGTATTCCCTTTAGCCCCTTCCCAGGAATGTGGCTGGAGTGACAAGCTCTTCCATCCTGCACAGCCTTTGTTTGCATCACCTGAAACTGCACTTCCCTTGCAGACCCACGGCTGCTTTTTCTGGGAAGCCTGGCAGTTGGACTATGAAATAATGTATTCACAAACCATAATCTAAGAAATAACAATATATGTTGTATTTTTGATGTACAGTCTGATAAAAGATGTCTTAGAAAATCGTTAAGTAATGCCAGGGACGTGTTGATCCAAAAAATTTAGTGTGACTGGTCTAACTCAAATTCTGATGTTCCTCAATATAAATTCCTTTTGGAATGATGTGTAGGATCTGGATGTGTTTTCAGCACTTCTCGGGTCTTACACACTGATCTTCCCCCTGTGCCGTGGCAGGTGAATTATGCACTGAGTGCTGGGATGGTTGTGGCTATATTTGCTGGATTCAACAAGAAAGCATACGCCTCTCCAACCAATCTCCCTGTGCTCATTGCCTTGCTGCTCCTGTATGGGTGAGTGTTTAAGGTTATTGCTGCAGGTGAGCCCTGTATTTCACACAGAAATCATTTCATGTTACTGAGCTCAGTACTTAGCGGAATCCACTGGGTGGATCCAAAACAGATTACAACTAGATTCTTCCATGGGATATTTACATATTCCGTCTGGCTACATTCTGCAAAAGAGATTCTTTTATCACTGCCTCCCTTGCATTTTTAAGCGTTAAATATGACCTGTACAGGAAAATATATTTGTTCAGTTTTCTGATTTCTTCCTTGTACATTGAGGAGGAATTTAGTGGTTGTTCATTTGCATATTCACAGTCAATACTAAAGTATCTGTCAGCATTCAACATTTCTTTGTTTCTTCTTCTTGGTGTACAATTCACTAAAATGTGCAAAGACACCTGGGGTGATAACAATCTTGCTGGCATTAAGTTTTCTCAATTTTAGCAGTGTCTATTGCCCTGAATTTTAATAGCAAAGAAAAAAGACTAAGCATAAAAAAATCTGATGTAGTAACCAGGGAGAAAATAGTGTGGTGAGTTACTGGTTGGTTACACCATTTTGTTATACTTGGGATGGGAAGAAAGCTGTCACTCAGGCTGACTGACATGAGAATACCGAGAAGTTATCATAGTTTTTTCTATTTCTTGCATGCAGATGGGCAGTAATTCCCATGATGTACCCTGCTTCTTCTTTCTTCACTATCCCCAGCACTGCTTATGTTGTATTGTCTTGTATTAATCTCTTTGTGGGAATCAACAGCAGTGCCGTTACATTCATCCTGGAATTATTTGAAAATAATCCGGTAAGTAATGTTTTGTAATTTTTCCGGATGCCAGGCACCTTCCAAAGCCTCTCTCTCACTCCTCTCGACAGCTGGACAGGGGAGAGAAATATAACAAAGGCTTCATGAGTTAAGGACTGGGAGAGATCCATCACCAAATGCCATCATGGGCAAATATTAGAAATATTAGTCAAATTCATTATTTAAAAAATCAGAGCAGGATAATGAGAAATAAAATAAGATCTGAAAAAAAAATACCTTCTCCCCAGCCTTCCCTCCTTCCCAACTCTACCTCCTCCTCCAGTGGTGCAGGGAGACAGGGAATGGGGGTTATGGGCAGTTCATCACCCGTTGTTTCTCCCATTACTTAGGAGAGGAGTCCTTCCCCTCCTCCACTGTGGAGTCCCCTTCCACAGGAGACAGTTCCCCATGAACCTCTCCAACATGAGTCCATCTCACAAGGCACAGTTCTCTGCAAACTGCTGTGTGAGTCTATCCCATAGGCAATAGTCCTCCTCAGATTGCTGCAGCATGGGTCACTCCTCCCCAGGGTGCAATCCCTCAAGGACAGGCATGGATTTCTGTCTCCATGGACCTCCCACAAGGTCACAGCCTCCTTTCAGGCATCCACTTGCTCTGGCATGGGTCTCTTCCATGGGCTGCAGGTGGATCTCTGCATCCCCATGGACCTCCAAGGGCTGCAGGAGCACAGCTGCCTCACCATGGGCTGCACCAGGGGCTGCAGAGGAATCTCAGCTCCAGCGCCTGGAGCACCTCCTCCCTCACCTTCTCCACTGACCTATGAGCAAACTTCTGCATACTTTCACAGATGGGGGGGTCAAGACACGGCACTTTGTGCTTGCTTCTGCAAGTTGTGTTGTATGGGAAGATGTAGATGGGAGGCACTTACTCCTGGCAGTTATTGTGTTAGAGGAGCTGTTCTGCTTATAGTAGCATTTTGAGAATTGCCTGAAAATGATTTAACACCGTCAGAAAGGTGACAGAATACAGCAAATGCCAAAATTAGTTCTTAGGAGGCTGAGAGATCAGTTTATGAAGTGCTGTTGTTTTTTTATGCATTACTGTTATCACCTCTACAGTTGTTGAAGTTCTGGCCACTATGTTTGACACCCCATCTCAGAGCAGTTCAATTAGCTATCATTACTGATGGTGCATTTTCAAACACTCTGTGCTGATCAAGCATTGTTATTTGCTACAAAGGAGAAAAAAAATCTTGGTTAAATTTATATTTTCAAGGGCCAACTTGACAATATTTTCTGTCTCTGCTGTTCTTGCATTCACAGCTATGGTTCTTGATAGCACAGAGTTCTATCTTGTGCCATTCAGTCTATGGAACATCAGGGCAGCACTGTTACCTTTGAAAACATGTCTCCTTTGCAGACACTATCTCCAGAGGGAAGATGGCCCTTCTCTGGATTCAGTGTTCAACTGCTCAACTGCTGCTGGTACTTACACTGTTTTGGGCAGTCCACATTGCACCAACATCCACAGTGTAATTATGCCCAGACACCAGTATTTTCCAGTATTGTAGCAGCCCTGACTATTGTAATGGCTTAATCCCATGTCAACCAAGCACCACACAGCCACTCACTCACTCACTCACTCTGCACCCCACTCCCCCACCTCATGGAATGGGGTAGAGAATCAGAAGACTAAAAGTGAGAAAACTCATAGGTTGAGATAAAGACAGTTGAATAGGTAAAGCAAAAGCTATGTGCACAAGCAAAGCAACACAAGGAATTCATTCACCACTTCCCACAGGCAGGCAGGTGTTCCGCCATCTCCAGGGAAGCAGGGCTCCATCACCCATAATGGTGACTTGGGAAGACAAATGCTGTAACTCTGAACATTCCCCTTTTGCTTCTTCTTCTCCCAACTTTATGTGCTGAGCATGACTGCATATGGTCTGGAATGTCCCTTGGGTCAATTGGGGCCAGCTGTCCCAGCTGTGTCCCCTCCCAACTCCTTGTGCACCCCCAGCTCCTTGCTAGGGGGGTAAGGTAAGGCACAGAAAAGGCCTTGCAACTGCAAGTACTGCTCACAAATAGCTAAAATGTCCCTGTTGTGTTATCGACACTGTTTTCAGTGTAAATCCAAAACACCCCAGAGTAGCTTTACATGTTACCACCAAAATCACAATAGCTCTTCTACATAGGGAAATACTTCATTACAAAAACTAATTTTTCTCTCCACTGCCAATTTTTCACAAGCACCTTATCTGATGCAGTGTAACCCAGAATTTTGCTGTTTGTGTTTCATGTTGCTTTGAGAGTAATTTGATAAATACTCTGTTTTCTCTGTTTTAAGAACACAGAACATCCAGTTTCTCTGACATCACAAAGAACTTTTCATAATTGTTTTCTTGAACAGGTCTGGTTTAAATAGCTTATGTTGTTCCTGTTTCTTACAGTCTTTGCTGAAGTTTAATAAAACATTGAAAAATGTCCTGCTTGTCCTGCCACATTTTTGCTTGGGCCGTGGACTCATCGACTTGGCCATGAACCAAGCTGTGACGGAAGTCTATGCGAGGTTTGGTAAGTAAGGCCAATAAGAAACAAGTTATGGCAGTGTCACATGTCCTGACCTTGGATGAGATGTTTGGAAGGATTAACTCAGAAAAGTAGTAGATGTTTCTGAAATTCTCACCTCTTCCATCATAAGATGGATGAGAAGCATGAAAGTTCACCCTCACTGAAGAAATCACAGCTTCAGATAGTGCTCTAGAACTCTACGGCCCAACTAATAGTCTGCATTGAAAATGACATTTGTTCAGTGTCAGAGTCTCGTGTCTTTTTATCCTTTGTTTGGAAAACCTTAAATCCTTACAGGAGGATTTATTTTTTCATTTCATTTGAATACCTCAGTTAATGTTTAAAGTGACTGTTGTTCTTCAAATGCATTCTTTTGGGATACGGTTGTCTGATATCAGACAACTTATTAAAAGAAGAGTCATACAGCAGAACTCTTTTTTTTTTGTATTCAGAAAATGTTGTCTTTTCACATAATCCATGCAAGTTTCATGTAATGATATACAAATTAGTGTGTATTCAGAGAGATTATTGTTATTCCCATGCAGCAGCTGAACTTGGAAGGCATTTTGTTAAGAATTTTTATAATACTGGAAAATTGAAACCATTGCCTGATCATAAGCAAATAAAGTACAGTAATTCATTATGATTATGCTTTTTGTTCTGAGGAGTAGCGGGGTTTTTCAGCAATATTTCACCTTCCTTTCTGGTGCTCTTTGTCCAAAGGTGAGGAGCATGTTTCTGATCCCTTTCAGTGGGACTTTGTTGGAAAGAACCTGGTTGCCATGGCTCTTCAAGGAGTTGTGTTCTTCTTTCTGAATCTCTTTATGCAGCACCATTTGTTATCCACAAGATGGTATGTCTAAAAGTCCTATTAATGTTCCTTTATTAAAAGGATGACTGTCTTTGTTATTTTCTTTGTCCCTCTTTTCTTCTTTTTGTTCTTAATTTTTCTCTAAATTTGTAGCGTTTTTGTTTTCTATTTACTTACCTGATCTTATCTTAATTTATTGATATCCCAATTCAAGAAAGCATTTACAAATCTGCATTATATTAAGAGGATTTAAGAATATTTTATTAAAGAAATTAGGGTTTTTTAATTAGCATTTTAATGTAATTTTTTTCTAGTTTAAGACACTGTAATAGTGAGATTATAAAGTTACCAGGAAAGTCTGTAGTGTCCTCAGTACCAGCCAGGCTAGGTACTAGCTAGTACTATGACGTGCTAGCCTGACATCCCAAGGAAGCAATTCCAATCTGTGGCACAGGACAGCTGTATCCTGGACACTATGTGAACTTCCCCTCTCTGCTTTACAAATGTGCCTCTCCCTTGCTGAAAACAGCTGTGAGGGTGTCATTCACTCCAGTTCAAGGTTGCCAACAAGAGTACTATCGCTGAAATTATAAAAATACTGTCTTGCAGAGAGCTCTACTCAAAACATCTACTTCTAAGGACCATTACTAGATACTAAGAGTAGCCAAACAGTGAAAGCTGTCACTAAGGGGCGTGTTATTGTCATAGTGATTGACAAAGCATGTTCTTTTGAGCAAGCTATTTCCTCCCTTTCTAGTACCTAGAGATTAACTTTAAAGGTCAGGGTTTCTCCAAACAGCATGAATACTCCAGCCAACGTCACATTGTGAAGTTTCAACCCCACTGCTTCCACCAGTCACATTTTTGGCAGCAGATTAGCCATTGTTTCACACTGTTATTCGAACTGGACCCAGCGCAACTCAGTATCTTGGTTTTTTTCCAGGTTTGCTGAGACTGCCACGTCACCTATTATTAATGAAGATGAGGATGTTGCAGAAGAAAGAAAAAGAATTATGAATGGAGGAAACAAAACAGATATCTTACAATTACAAGAACTGACCAAGGTAATATTTTGACAAGAATTAAAAAAAAATATTTACTCCTGTCTCTGTTCTAAAGTTGCCTCATCCCAATAGCATTAAACTAAACTAAAAATTCAGATGATTTTAATTTCTGTAGATGTCTTGAAATAAGAACTTTCCTATTTTTTTTCCTCCCCGCGTCAATATAGATTTATGCAGGTCGACGCAAGCCTGCAGTGGACAGACTCTGTGTTGGCATACGTCCCGGAGAGGTAGGTTGTTCAACAACACTGGATTACATTCCATAGATCAGTTCAGATTTTATGCCCCTGCTGATTTGCAAGTTGGAAATATTAAAGAATATGATAAATTTTGCAATTTAGTGCTTTGGCCTTTTGGGAGTGAATGGCGCTGGCAAAACAACAACATTCAAAATGCTGACTGGAGATACTGCGGTGACATCTGGAGATGCCGTAGTGGCTGGCTATAGGTTAGTATCTTAAAAAAACCCTTGTGACAGTCCATGTACCAGCATAGAACAGCCTAGTCACACTCTCAATGATCCAGCAGCTCTACGGCACTGAGATCACAGCTAACACAATTGCATTTGATACCTTTAACACTTGTAGAATCTGTGGCTAAGTTGTAGTAATGCTAACTGGGACAAGACAATAATATCTACTGACAAGATTTCCCAAACATAACCCATCCAACAGGGTACTTTGATCTGAGCTTTGGGACTTTTCTCTGGCTGTTTCTAGTATCTTTGTGCTGGCATAATGTCATAAGTTATTAGAGTGTGATCTGGTATGCACTTTTGTTGGTTTACTTCCAAGTTGTCTGCCTTGGATTGTTACGTGTAGTTGGGGTTTGTTTCTTTGTCCATTGATGTGGCTTGAACAATAACTCTTTTGATGCCAGGACATGGTTTTGGGCACCCTGTTCTAGGTGACTCTGCCCAAGCAGGGTCACTGGACAAGATAACCTCCAGAGCCTCCTTCCAATCACACCTGTTCTGTGATATTGTATTTTTCCTACTACCACTGAAGTGTTAGCCTTGTGTCCTGCCTGTCTCTTACTAGTGACCATATTCTGAGCTGAAATAACTAGATTTTCTCTTTTAGATATAAACACTGTTTTCAAAAAATAATAAACCCAAGTGGCTGTTTAAAGAACTTCTCATTAAGTTACTCTAGACTTTAACAAGAAATGGGTGATGGGAAATAATAGACTTACAATCTTAACCAGGACTGAGCTGACTTAGGAAAACAATATACTCCTTGCTGTTATGTACAGACAGATATTTTCATAGTCAGATAGATAGACAGATATTTTGTCAGGAAGAATGAATTCTCCTCTTAGAAGAGTTGTTGCCCCAGAAAATCAGGATTTTATTCAAACTGTTCTTCTCTGTTTTAGAGCTAGTATTACAGAACTACAACTTTTTCCTTTGTTTCTCCAGCATACTGACCCACATTTCTAATGTCCATCAAAACATGGGATACTGCCCTCAGTTTGACGCCATTGATGACCTGCTCACAGGACGAGAACACCTCTATCTATATGCACGCTTGCGGGGGGTTCCAGCAGAAGAAATCAAGAGGGTAAAGTAGTCTTGCTTTTGATAGTTACAGTGATATTTGTGATGATTAACATGCCAAGGGTCAGAATTTCCAAAGTGGACTTCTTATTCTGTGCACTGAAGTCCTGGGAGTGGTTCCTGTCATTTGGACAGTTAAGTAAAAAGACCACACTATCAAATTCAGGTTCCCAGGCATTAATGGTACTTGTAAATCTGTGGCACCAACAGTGGAAGGCTAAAGATGCAATTCCTGTGGCTCAGAATGGCACTGCTTGCTGTTTTGCTCTTGCCTTTAAAGTTGTGTATGTATAGGGAAGAAAACATGAGGAAGATTCCAGAATAATTTAAATTTTTGTACAGATAGAAGTCTACAGCTGAGGCTGCTTTATGGCTTTCCCTCATGTAGTTAGAATGCCCCTCATCATAATCATAAATATTTTGTACTTCCCTGGCCCAGTTCTAAAATGAATGTGCTAAAACCCAGGGGACTGTCATGTTTCTACCAAAAGAGGGATGTATCAGCAATCGTGTCTGTTCTGCATTAGCTGCTGTGTGAAATAGGCTGTCTTTCTCACAGGTTGCTGAATGGGGCATCCAGAAGCTGGGACTTCCTATGTACGCTGATCACCTGGCAGGGACCTACAGTGGTGGCAACAAGCGCAAGCTCTCCACTGCCATTGCCCTGATAGGCTGCCCACCACTTGTCTTGCTAGTAAGTGTCGTGGAAACACAGCCCTGGGTAGTTCAATATAACATCTCATAACACTATATGCTAAAGAACTACAAAGTCCTTGCAAGCTCCTTTCTGCCTTCAATTTACAGCTATTTCAGTGTCATTTTGAGTTAATTTCAGGCATAGTCTAAGATGCGTAATTATGTTTCCAATGGAGCCCAAGTGATTACAGTAGAAAGATCTTCAAAAAATAATGTGCTGAGTTAAAATCCATAATCCAGAAAAATCTGAATTTAAACTCTTGTTTAGTTTCAGTCTGCCTTTTCTTGTCAGATTGTAGCCACTGATGTAAAAGATGATCTTCCACCATATACACCTGGCTGCTTTATCCAGCAGAACAGAGGAAGATACCTACCCTTTTCCAGCCTTTAATATCTTTGGAATAAATTATACAAATTTATACTAAACTATACAAATACTGAAATGTAATTCTTGCCAAATAAAATAAGTGATCAGATAATTGCATATCTAAAGAGAAATTCTATATGAAATTACTACAGAAATTCTTTATGTAGACTATATTCTACCACCTTAATTTGTATGTCTATGAAATAGACACAGTCACTTTTACTTTGTAAAGTCTATGAAGAAGTATTTTAGTACATTTTAGTAGCCTGCTTCCTTGTACCATTTAATATGCCTTTACGTGTATTCTGCCTGTAGTAAACAGTCAGATAAAATGTTCTCTCATAAATTTTTAAGACAAGATGTTCAATGTAATTTTTTCTATCCTAATTTTGCTCATGTTTTTTGTTACTTACTGGGTTAGATGATTTATGTAGGATCAAATCCTTAGGTGATGTAAGTCAGTGACTTCACTAGTTTCTTGGATTGAACAATGTCCTATATGTTTATGCAAGTAAAACGACCTGATGAGAGCTCATTGTTGCCCAGAAGAGGCACTCGTTTCCCTGTAGCTGTGCCCTACACAGACAGCACTGTACTCTTACCTGCAGTCCATGTACTTGTTTCCTTACTGCTTTATGCCAAGAATTCCATTGGCACCCACTCACTCCTACGCTTCTCAAGGTCTATGCGCTTTCTCAAGGAACAGGTTGCTGTAGAGAAGTAATTATATGCTATGGTCTAAAAAATTACCTGATTCTAAATAGATTTTCCCTGTTTTATCTGATTCTGATTGCCTCAACATTTCCATTACAGGATGAACCAACTACCGGGATGGACCCTCAGTCCCGGCGCCTCCTGTGGGACTCTATTGTTGGTGTGCTCAGAGATGGGCGAGCAGTGGTTCTAACTTCACACAGGTAAAAGCAGTTAGAATTCAGAACCTGAAAGCAACTGAAGTACATCTGTTGGCTTTTATCTCAAATATCTGTTTTCTGTTTTGAAAGTATGGAAGAATGTGAAGCCCTCTGTACTCGTTTGGCCATCATGGTACAAGGTACATTCACATGCCTAGGCACAATTCAGGAACTAAAATACAAGTAAGTACAATATTTTTATGGTGGTTTTGAATGGGAAAATTTAGTGTATGTGGCATGTACTATTTTTAATACAAGCGATTAAATGTTTAACCAGACCTGTTTCTGGGTACAGCTCTGTTGTATATTAGACAGTCTGACCAGACCTCATTTCAGCTCTATTATGCTACATACCACTTCTGCAGGGCAAATACAGGGCTTCCTAAAATGCCGGATCTTATGCAATACCTTTCAGATACCACTATTGTTTTCATAGCTCCAGAAAACTAATTTCCTTCCTGAATGATGAAACAACCTCTTCACTTCGTTCTTAAATCCACATGTACTTCCCAGGTTTGGAGATGGCTACATTGTCACTCTGAAAATCAAAGCTCCAAAGTCTGGACTGCCTCCAGATCCTGCCCCTGCTGAGAAATTCATACGCATCAACTTCCCAGGGAGTTTACAGAGAGAGAAACACTACAACATGCTGCAGTATCAGATTTGCTCTTCCTCTCTGGCTAAGATTTTTCGATTAATAATCTCCAATAAGGAAAATTTGCATATTGAAGAATATTCTGTGACTCAAACAACATTAGATCAGGTGAGTAAAAAGTAACTGTCTGCTGAGAATTAGGCAACATAATGGGGGTATCCAAACAACTGAAGGACCAAATTGTTTAGAGAATTATCTCACACCTCTTTCTCAGGCAAGATTCCCAGGCCTGTCATCAAGGAGAGTGTGTCAGTTTCAATCAGTAACTTATTCCGTGGGTAAATAGGTGCCACGTGAAAGCTGGTAAGACAGCATTTCCCAGATGACAGAATTCACACAACCCATTCCTTCAGGAGCAGCAGTCTGAGCAAGGTCAACAATTTGGAATGAGACTGAGCTGAGAATAACACTTTATTTTAAATAAGAAGTTTGGGGTGTGTTGTGTCAAAGATACTGTGAGAAGCAATTAGACACACAAAACCTTGGAAGTCCACTTGGAGTTTTGGAAACACTCACTAGCTAAAGGGTATTGGCCCCATCTGCTTGCTTTCCTAAGTAACAAAGGGTCCATACATGCAAAGCTGCTTTCGGTGGGATTGCTAGAGAGGCATTCCTGGGTGCCTTTCTGCTTCCTATTAAAATATTCTGTCTCCTCTTTCCTATCACAACCAAACTCATGCTGTGCAAACCATGCAGACCTGGCTGAAGCCATCTCCTCCTTAAGAAAAAGCAGGATTTTAGTTGCAAGCAAGTACATCCAAAGGAAGTTGCAAGGAGGGAAGTTGAAAGGAAGTTTATCAAGATAAAGAAGGAACTCATGATCTCAGCTGATAACGCAGTGTCTCAGTTCAGTTGATGTCTGTGGATTCCCCTTTCTGTCTGTTTCCTGCAGAGCAATCATTCCACTAACTCGTCTCAGTTGGTGACATTGGTGACATTTTCTGCTTTCCTCACACAGGTTTTTGTGAACTTTGCTAAACAGCAGATGGAGGATGAGGAAATTCTTTTGCATCCACGTGCAGCTGGAGCCAGCCGAGAAGCCAGGGTGTCCCCAGCTCTGCAAGAGCAGGCAGTTGCATAGACTGCTCCTGCAGCCTCCAGGCTTAGTGTGTGCACAGTGCAAACACGTGCCATACCAGAGCAGAGCAAGGGTAAGACAAAGGTTTGCACACTCAGTATTACACTGATTTCTTGCACCTTTCTGAGCACTGTGCTCTCAACTAAAACAGCCCTAGCAACAGCCAACTTCTGCTGCTCTTACCAGTAACACTACACGCTGAGTGTCAAAGGAAGGGCAGGTCCTTGCTATAGGATAAAATCTTCCTCTAACATGAAGTCCATTATAAGATACAAGCAGAGAAGTCTCGTTCCTCCTTGTTGACATATAAATAACATCAAATATGGATTCTCTATCTGATACTTTCAGGCTGGCAGGTTTTGCTTGTTTAACCCTTATGATCAACTGCTACAAGTGAGCAGACAGGTCCCAAGGCTGACAGCATTGCCCAGCTTTGAAGAAGACTCCTGCCATGCTGAGTGCATGGGACTACCAAGGTCAGAACAGTGCTGGCTGATGGGGCTGGTCCTGGGAGATTGCTTCACTGTTTCACCAGGCTGCCAGTGAAAACAGACGGTTGTCTCAGCAAGAATGGACAGAATTAATTCAGAGCTCAGACCCAGACAAGAAACTTGCTTTAAAAAAAAATTAATTAAAATGATCTCATACTCATCTTCAACTTGCCTCAAATAGAGGCCAAATGTCAAAATGGAGATTAAAAAGAAAAGAGTATGTCCAAATCTGCCAAAAAGTTTTGTCTTCTTGCAGAGACATGGAAAGATCTCTTTGTCACTAAACAAGACCAATTTTTTCCTCTTTCCTGTGACTGTGGGTGTAAAGTGTGAATAGGGTATGTGCTTTCTACCTCCTCAGAAGGAAAAATTCAACCTGCTTGTACTCCACATTGACTCAGTGGGAAATCATTTGACATTTAGCTCTTTTTGCTGGTTCACAGTTTAGCTAGTGGAAAAACAATACTGAAAACAAATTCTTAATGATGTATTGCTTCAGTTATCTATTAAATCAAATCATTCCTAAGAAATCTTCTCTAAGATATATTACACAGAATTAAAATCTGGGTCATGTATTTTTGCTTTGAAAGATATTTCTCTTCAACTGATGTAGATTTTTTTTTTATAAGGACATTCTTGCTTTGTACTGTACAAAATATTATGACACTGCAGCAACCAGCTGTAGCCTTCTCTTTTTGCCATAATTATTTCAACTGGTTTTAAAATAGAATTTATTGCATATTTCACCCTTACAAATAGTTGCAAAAATCCTTCTATACATCTATTATAGATAAATAAATTAATTGTGAAACAAAACAGTATCTATGCATTCTCTTCATATCCTAAAATAGTTTCTTTAAAACGTCATTCAGATAGATTTCAATAGCCTTTTTTTACTAAATTTACACAAAACCCAACTAAGTCACACAGAACATCCTGTGACAAAGAAAACACAAGAAGTCCAAAATTAAGCTGATTTTTCTCCCTGGCTCTGAAAATAGGAAGAGCATTCTGAGGATTAGCTGTCACTTCATGTATTTACAAAGTGTATTAAAAACCACTTAGAGAAGCCAGATGTAAAATGCTGGGTAAAAAGTTAATTAGTATCATAAGGAGATGTTATATCAAAACAGACTGGATATCAAAGATATGGCATAGGTTAGATAGCTTCTGAATCTTATTTACTAGTATGCAACTTACTAATGAAGAAGACCAAAAACAAACAAAAAAAACCCCAGCACAGGATATTACATTCACAAATAGTACAAATACTTCTTACTTCAGATTCTTTTGGCAAATTAGGGGTTAGACCCAAATCAAGTTTTTGAGATATTGCCTATTTCTTTATTCCAGGAACCATTCATATTCTTTGGTAATGTTATCTGTTACAAAGCACCTGCCTCCAGGCAGCACACTCTCTTCAAGTCAAAGAAAGCAGATCATGCAACTGTCCTGAGGCCAGCTGGCCGTGCTGGCTGAACTGAGCTCTGGTAGTTAGCTGCTGTGTCCTCGTTCCAGTGTACTTCTGTCTTGCAGAATGCCACTGCAAAATCTGGAGCTGCTTTTCAGGACAGACCTCTCAGGATCTCTGATCCATCAATCTAAACAGACTAGTACAGAAAAATCTAAGTCAGGTTACAGTGAACTGCAGGGGCTTTTTTTTTGCAGCTGTGCAATGAAGCCTTATTTTTTAAGGTGCTTCTGAATTGAGAGTTCTTGAATGTAAGGAAGTGCAGCTTTCAAGTACATACAATTTCCCTTAGCAGTGGAGATTCAACATGCACCAAAATCCTTTCAATTAATTCATTTATTTGGCAGGACATTTATGAGGGTTTTTTTCTTGAAGTTCTGTGCAATATTCAAATTGAGCCTTCCTTTCTTACAACAAAAAAGGAATAATTGGCATTCTATGACTTGGATAATCCTTGAATTCTCGTAAGTAGGTGCAGTGTTTATCCTTTGCCCAGATTGTCATCTGAATGAAGCAAAGCAAGGTGAACAGTCCCACTGGAAGGAAGGGAAAAAAAAAGATACATTTCATTATCAGATTAAAAACATGCTATTGCTGCTGACATCACCTCAGGTTGAAATACCAAAACATTACTCACCTGGAACACACTGAGTCATGATAGTGAAACTGATCCAGGTCCCCACCTGTTTTGGCCAAGGAAATTTAAAATATTTCTGGTGACAGCATTTGCATTTATCTCTCTATTGATCAAAATAACCTTGTCCTAGTATAGGTAAATAAAAAAATCAAGGTCAGCCAGATCAATTTCTGCTGTTAATAACCTTTAGCCAAAAAGGTGAACAGTGCCTTATTATCACAAACAAAACTTTCATATTTGCTTCCACAGCTATTACAGTGACAAAATTTTAAGTGATAAAACAGGGTCTTCCCTATTTCTCTGCCTAATTTATATTCATCAGACCTCCATCACTGTTAGGAATGGTAACTTTCTATAGTCCAAGGCCCAATGCTGTTCTCATTAACATCTGTTGATCTCCACTGAATTTCAAACCTGATGCTGTCCTTCTGTGCAAGAATGAATGTTACACTGAGTTGCACTGACTTTATCTGCTTTTGAACTGAGTCAGGAGTTTGGCTCCTGATTAAAGAATATGAAATGATAAACTGATTAAAGTTTCTAAAGCAGTCACCACCAACACAAGTGATTGTGTAACTTAAGAAAAAGGGGAAGAAGGCTTCAGCTTATTTTCTCTATCACAATATCTTTTATTTATCTGACCACTATCTTCCTGCCTGAAGTGATATTTTTAGGCTCTTATGTTATAAATCCACCAGACAGCTCCATCCCCTCATTGCAACACGTGTTCAGTGGCAATCTCCCTGTTGCTGGCTGCAGAATTTGCCCTGCTTTCAGTGTTTGTCTTGTGTAGCAGCCACATGGAAGCACTGACCCAGGGTCAGGGCTATCTGTGTAAGGTGAGTCATGTCAGTACTGACCCATGGGAGGGGAGGAAGAGCAGACAGATTCTTGTCCACAACCTGATTTCATGGGGTCTAGGGAAGGAGGGGAAATGTATTGAGCTGAACGGTTTCAGAGGTTTCTTCCATGTAAAACATTCTAAAAGAAATAAAAATACATTCAGCGAAACTAAAATCTAAACATCTTGTTTGAAAATACATACCTCATATGTATAGTTAGGGCAAGATACAAAGAAAAACAGCCATGTGAAAGGATTCTTTGTTGGATATGGGATCTTACAGGTTTTGGATCCTATAGATTAGAAAACAAATCACAAAATATTCACACTCCTAAATATATTGTTTCCTGTAAAGACAACCCAGCTCTGCCTACTTTTGTGTCTCATGACTGTCAGAGGGACAAACAGGATGTGGGAAGACAGGATGTCCTCTAGACTCACAAAAGGAATAGGATACCTGTAAGGGAACTTTCCCTTGTTCACCAATTCATAGCCTGTAGCAGCACTGTTTCCCTTTGCACTGGCAATATAACCAAAGTGACTGCTCCCCCAAAACAACCCAGCCCCAAACAATAAAGATTACAGTAAGATAAGAAGTGCTGTTCAATAGTCTGATGTCAGAGTCCTTGCACTGTCTGATTTCCCTTAGAATTCAATCTTTACAGTGCTGACAGGTATCAACACCCCCCAGGATCAAGTCTTTCCTGAAGCAGAATAATTGAAGGAGTACTGAATGGCTGTGCAAAGCTGAAAAAATGATGATGCAGTTTTTACCATTTCTGCGGAGGTCACTGAGTGCAACATGAATGGAAAAATTTCCAGCTTCACACAGCTGCAAGAAAAAGTATGACAGAGTTAAAAATGTTCTTCCCTTCTATTTGTTTTTCTTCCTTTTGTTATTTCCTGGGGTTCTTTAAAATATTTAAGAACTGGAACATAATCTATTATAAACATAATAAATGTCCCTAACTAAGACTTCTGACAGAAGGATGAAATGTTTCTATTCAAGTATGAGTCCGTAATATATTCTAGATATTTATAGATACATATTTTAGATACATATATTTATGATATTTTTCAGAAAATGTCGACTCCATGTCCAAAAGATCAGATTTATTACTTACATAATCCCCTTGAAATCTAAACAAACCACAGGGGATAGAAGTGAACGTGGGAGATAACTTGCTTTGTCTTTTGATCATTCTTATGCCTTTAAAAACATCCACAAAATTATTTGCATAGTCTTGCTTTCTCAAAAGTTATTTAAATCCCAAGGAAGATACAGCTTGGTCTCTAAGTAAGTTGTTTTCTCTAGAGTATAATTGATATGAATCATGAAATATAATTGACCCAGCTTCCTTCACTGGATTTAAAGAACGCTTCCCCAATTAATTAGGAAGAGAGTGTATTGAAATGACCCATTTATATGATTATGGACAGTCTCCAGTGTCTGTGACACATAACTATTACAGCAAATGAGTAGTGATCAGAGCTCCTGAGTTTTATTCCCAGCCCTGTGCTTTCAGTTATGGAGTTTCTCTATAAAATGAAAATAGGTTATGACCTCACAGAATTTTCATCCTGGGAAGCTGCTTTGGGATTCTGCAGTCACTGATGATTAGTTTGTCAAAGCAAGTGAACAGCTGATGTTCTAAACAAGTTACACATAAATAGGAAAAGTCTTTGTACAGAGTTACATCTTTATTGGCTACACTGACTTTGCTTCTGCATGTATGAAATGTTCCTAGGAATTGTGAGAATGAACAGTGAGTGAAGAATTTTGAATCATAAAGAAAGCTATAAACAGGTTTTGAAGCTCAGCAAAATGAAATTTTATCTCTAGAAATTATCAGCAATATACCCTCTTAGTTGGCTAGTTCTCTGAGATTTATAATCTGTTGTGATTCTTAGCGCTCAATAAGCTGTTCACAAAACAAACTCACCGGCTTTAAGCACAGGGTCACAAAATTTTAAAGATAAGAGAGATCATCCCAGCATATAAATATCCTAGTCTCAGAATGGACACTCAATCAATATATTCCTTTGTGTACAAAATCCCATTAAAAATGGACAGATTTCTCTGTTTTGCATGCAAGTGGTCAGCTTTAGTAGTACATCCCAAATGTCCAAGTTCTAAGTATCTGCTTATCCTACTCACTCCTCCACTTATATGACAGAAGAAATAAAGCAAGATATTTTAGCATTTTATAGAAAAGCAAGAAACCTACCAGAAACATGATCACAGCAAAATTTATCTGTTTTTTTCCATAAGCTATTAAAAAAAAAGTTTGCATGTCAGTAGTACTAGTACACAAAGTACATACATAAATACTTAAATCAGTGAGGGTTGTTTTGCTACTTACAAGGAGGAGTGTAAAGAGGATGATTGATGTAATATGCAAGCCAAGCTGCAAATCCCCAGTAATATAAGCAGTTCTGAAAAATAAGCAATTTTTCTTTGTTTTAGTACAGTCTTTGAAGCCAACATTCACCACAAGGACTACTGGTAACAATGAATTGGGACAATCTTTCAACTTGCTGATAACACAACAAAAAAATGGCAGTACTAAGTGTGGTAGGTGGGAGCAGGTAACAAGAAGTAAGAAAGTCGTGCTAATAGAGTAAAGATTTCCTCTAAAATATCTTGGAAGCTGTTAAGTTTATAAGAAGTTTTAGAAAGTATGATCATATGACTGAAAACAAAAGTATCTTGTCTGGCAAGCCATTGGGCAAAGTTGAAGTGCATACAGACTATGTTAAAGAGAAACTTGTTTTGCTGACCCCTGAGACTGTAGGACCAGATTTGGGCACTGTCCTCTCTTCTCTGCTTATTATTTTGCACTGCCCAATCTTCTCTTCGATTCTCCTTCACCCCCATCAGTTTCTTTCTTTCCCATGCTTTTGACTTTTCCAGCCTGATGCCTTCCTCTTCGCTTTCACTGCAATTCCTCTAGTTTGTCCCTTTTGCTGCTGTCCTTGTGTTTCCCTCACTCTAAACTCTGATAACACAGCTGTCACTAATGGCTGTATTATCAGACTAATGACTCATTCCTGACCAATTTCAGTGCTTGTTCATAGGCTTCATCCACAAAAAAGCTACTTACAATGACAATCTTTATCACCCATTTAGCCTCCTTGGCCCTGCCTCTTGTGGTTTTTTTCTGACACTCATTGCTGCTTTGGTGTCTTGGTGACATGTTAATGCCTCCCTCCTCAAATACATGTAGGTGGAGGGTGGCCCTTTCTTGGCTCCTTCCTCTTCTTGCTCTGTGCTCTAACCTCTAGGTGCCATTCTCTTGCAGACAGACTTTAACCCTCAACAATTCACACATTTGCCTCTCATCAGCTGAGTCTTTTTACCCAACCTAGTGCTCCGTTTTTGATGTATTAGGGTGTGTTTGTTGGTCACTTGGACTTCAGCAAGACCACAACTGAGCTCTTTATCTTCCTTTCACCACTTCTGTTCTTTTCTTTGCCTTATCTTTCCTTGCATCCTATTTTCAATTTTGAGTAAAATTCTGATCCTCTTACTCTTTCTGGTAAAGGTCTTCTTATTCTTTCTGGTCCTCTTTTTTTCCCTTGGACTTCCAAATAGGTTTCTATACCTTAGACATTTCTAGGTGTTTCTGCTTTCTCCTTCACCACTTCCTTTCCTGCTCATGCAGGCAAAAATCCCATCCAAGGCTGCATTTTTTACTGTCCTGACTGGTTTAATTTTTTTTTTCTTTGAATTTTGCAGTCTTTTCCCCCTGTATATACCAGAACTGCATTTCTAGCAATAATACCCTGGAAAAGTGATTACCTCAGCGTCTCCAACCTGCACTAGCTGACTGCAGTGTCTGATGGTGCATTTTTCTGAAAATGCTGGTGCCCCCTCATCTACTGCAAACAGTTATATCAAACATTCAGTTGCATTTCCACTTTCTTCTCAGGGTTAATTGAACAATTGCAGTGCCCAAAGACCTCAGACAAAATGGACACCCTTTTGGGCATGCTGCAATACAGGCACTTGGTATGTCCTTGCTCTGAGATTGCATAAGAGATAACTGATGAGAAAGAGCAAATTATTAACCAGTAATTACCAATCAGGTGGGATGAATGAGCAGAAAAAATAAATAGCTTTCCTGTGATGACTTCATTTTCCCCCAGAACAAAGAGAATTATTCCAGTGAGGACAATATAGGCAGTGTCTTATCCATAAACTACTGCTTCCTCCCTAACACTAGCTTCTTCAACAGGCACTTACAATTTACTGAGTGCTGTACAAACTTAGGTGGAAATGGTTTCTTGTAATCTTGGAATGGCATCTTCAGAAAAACCTCCTAGCTTCAAGGCTTGGCACAGGATGGAACATATGGGAATGGATTTCAGTGAAGTAAAATTAAATAAATTAATTATCATGGCTGAGTCCCCAACAATACATGTTGTAATTAAACTGAACAAATGCTATTCAGCCAAAGAACATGATTTACTACAAGAGTATTCCTCTCCTATAAGAAAAGGAGCTTTAAGATGTATGGGATCTACCACTGCTAAGGACCTTAACAGTAACACTTGTAAATGTCCAGCTGCCACTTGAATCCTTATTGGTCATACAAACGCCTCCAGTGAGGTTCAGATAGGAACATACAGACTTCATAAACTCACTTGGAAGGAAGTAAGAGTTTTTGTGAATCTTGAATAATAAAGCATTACAACAATCTCTTATAATACTGTGGGTCAACTTCAGATATTGCAGAGATCCCATAAATAAATTATTCCTAAGTTTCCAAACTTATGGTTAGGACTTTTGTCTTCTGTACTGCAATTGACAATCCATAGTTCTTCATATCCTGCCTATGTTTATTTATGACCAGCATGTACTTTTCTGCTTGTCTTCATATATTGTCTTCTGGTTTAAATACTATTTATTTAGATCTAATGTTCTCTTTCCTTCAGGTGTTTTTCCTTTTTACTCACAAAAATGTTCATGGGTAAAGAAAGACCATGTAAGACCAATCATGAGACTAATCTTTCAGGAATTCTACTGGTATTTCTCTTTTATTAAAGGTCTGACTAATCCTTTTTTTGGCACAATGATAATTATCTCTCTTTCAATTAGTTCCTTTATCACCACACAATTTTTGTATAAATCCCTATCTTACTCACCCTAAGGAGTTGTTCACTAGGTCCAGAAAAATCAAGTATTCTACCTTTCCAATGCCGAGAAAAATCACATATCTTAGAAAAAATTATACTATGTTAGTATGCTCTGCTTTTGGAGAAGCTGCTGCATTGTAAGGCATAATTTATTCCTAGTTCCATTTGGGAAAAAAGGATGAAAATCACATCTCTCATCAATTCCCATCTCAGATTTCTGCTTATTGAGACTGAAGTGTCTCCTGTACACACAGCACTCCACTGCATTTAGCAAATAAGCTTTCTATATCTGCTGTATGTGATCAAACCCTGAAAGTAAGAAGCTTTGTCTACCACTTGTATGTGATGGAAAAATGGAAAAAAGAATGTGATGTTTTTCGCACTGGCGCAATTTTGGAATAACATCACCAAGGCCAATGAAATTATAAAAGCAAATCAAACCCAAGCATTGCTAAGCAGAAAGAGTAAGAACTGTGAGCAACTTTACAGATGAAAGCAAGTGCCACCAACCTGAGAAGATGGAAAAGAGGAAGTGATCAGAATGACTGGTACAAATGTCAATTTTAGCAACAACAAGTTTGTATGATCTGAAAGGAACAAGTAGTTGTCAGAGATGGCAGTGAGAAAAATAATTATCACACTGATTGTTTTTTCAAGGTAAAGTTGCTCATTTATCTGCTGTTTAGCATGCATTAGCTACTGTTGTGTCAAGAACAAGAGATCTGCAAGATCTGTTTTGTCAAAATGAGATCTTTGAACCTTTTAACAACCCTTGCTGCAGGAAGCACAATAAATTTCTAGGGAGGATTCTTTTGGAGGGCCACTGTTCCACTAAAGACGCTCCTTTCCTGAAAGCATGAAGCTATCAGCTGAAGGACATGAGCCACTGGACAGCTGTAAGTAGTTAGCCACAAGGTAGAGCTTCAGCTGCTACAAGTGCACTGCCATAGTGCAAATTACAAGGAGCTGTCTTAAGTTCCTGATGTTAAAATTCTCAAATGCTTTTCCAGTTGATAATTTCTTGTCTTCCTTAGAATATGGTAGTGTGTTCTCTGTTGCAAACATTTGTAAAGTAACTACAGCTGATGCAGAATCATGGAGTCACTGTACTACTTCTCAGACACCCAGGAAACAGAGTCTGCACCCTCAGAGCTGCCCTGTGCCACAGCCGCAATGGTGACATCAGGAAATGCTCCTGTGGAGAAGAAAATGCAGAAAAACTAAGCTGCTTTGCACTGAATCAAAGGTAAATTAACAGTTCCTTAACAACAGAGTTTTAGGGGCAAAGCAGATTTAAAATGACTGTTATAAGGATGGATTATATTTTTCAGGAAAAAAAACAGCTCTCCCACCATTGTGCCTGCCTGTACTACCTTTAAAGTTAACTTGTTACTAAAACATTCACACCCAAGGATCTAGCTGAGTGAAAAGGAAGGGTATGCTGAAGGTTTAAAATTCTAAAAAGTAGTGTGAATTCTATAATATTAGGAACAATATGACAGCATGTGGGTTATACAATAATAACATTTAGAAATCTTCTGAAAGAACTGCAGCTTTATGGGTGAGATTTGCTGTGCATTGCTACAAAAGCCACACAAAAAAGTCTGCGGTGCAGAGGCAGAGCATAGGCCAGCTAGGCTGGATTTGTAAGGGCAGCTATGGATAGATTCTGACACAATTTACCTTCACAATATTCCTCAGTGGCATAGTCCCACGGGAGAACCGATGAACAAATACTGTTTCAATCAACCTTTTGATGTAGTGGAAAGAATGGCAGATACATGCCAAGCTAGAAACAGCAAGACAAAAGCATTTAATAGTGCTTAAAAAAACAGGTGTGGCAAGACATTTGGAATAGGACTACAAGAGATACTGCTCGAGCCTGCAAATGGACTTACTTAACTACTGGGTGTGGACTTGATGTAAACCTCTCATCCAGTCCATATACAAAAGTCATGCGGAAATAAAACAGAAAATAGATGAACAATGGACCTGTATATTCTATCAAAAATACCTGCAAAAAGAGAGAAAATAATTAGACAGCTGAATTAGATGATGGTTTTGCTTTGGTTTCTTTGTGTAACTACTGCAGTGGGATAAACATCTCCACGCATCCAGGATGGCATTAAGAGAGGCCAGGAGGGAGCAGAAGGTGTGGGCTCAGGCTATGAAACTGGTCGCCATGCACATAAATATTTTGCAATGATTTCCCTCAGTTGCATTCAAACAGCCATTGCCAGGGCAGCAGACACAGTATGGGTATGAAAAGATAATAATGGCAGCCCAGATATCATGACAAATATGCATGCATGTTACATTTATGCAGCTCTCACCCTTCTCTTGCACTCAAAAACTGTTGCTTTATTTTGGTTTAAAATGAAATTTGGTGAAGAATTTGCCTTGAGAAATAGGAGTTCTGCTTCTACTGAATGAATTTTGTTTAAACTGGAAACACAGCTTGTAAGTATTCACAGTGACCCCATCTGTGTGAACAGTTAGCACAGCAGTTGTCCTGGGAAACAATAATTTGATTCTATGTTCAAACAAGCTTTAATTGGAATACTAGAAGGAAAATAAAAATAAAGAAAAAAAAGAGAGGAAACCAGAGAAGCTATTCTTTACCTTGATTTCAATTCAGATAGTTGTGGATTTCTTAGGAACATCACATTAAATTGAAGTTAACTTTGGACCAAATAATAACAGCTGAATTTTCCACCTCTCTGTAAGTAAGGAAGGTAGGCCCATACCTCACTTACAGAGAAAGAAGGGAAATTGATTGTACTTCTGTCACAAACAAACAGAAACGCAACAACAAAAAAGGCAAACAAAAAAAGAAACCCAAACAATCCCAGTTCCCTAATGTGTTTGAAGTTGTTTTGAGACTCAGAAAAGTTGGGTTATTGACTTCTGTTATGATCAGCATTTTCTCTGGCGAAGATCAGGTTTGCTTGTAGATGAGAAGCTCATCTTTTTTATTTGATAATATTGAAGTATTTGTTGGCTTATATTTGAATGAAGTAGCTTGAAGGGCAGGGAAAACAGAATGCAAAAGATTATGAAATGGTAGAAGTCTTGTGCTACTCTGCACTGTGATATTTTGGTGTATATTAATGCAATGTGTCTTGAAGTCTACACTGCCATTAGAAGTTCTTGTCTGTCGTCCTGTTTTTTTTGATTGAGTAATAGCTAGTTGATTTGTCAGCATTGCACGCAGAGTAAAAATGTGAAGACTCAGTCTTGCAGAATATATTTGACTTTTTTATTTTACCTCCTATTAATGTTGTCATTGCTATTTGTAATCAACAAAAGGTTTTATAAATGTCTCATATTTAATAAGTGGTAATTATGCCTTTAAATTACGAGGTACTTTTCCCTTGACATTGTTTTATTGGAATTAGTGTAATACTGTGCAGCGAGGACCTTCTGGAGAGCTAGAAGGAGCATTGGCCACCTCACTGCATAAACAGCAGTGCTGTGTTGCTTGCCAAGTGAGTTGTGATAAAATTTGCATTTGAGCTAAGACAGTAAATAGGCAAGGTCTTTGTGGATGTCTGCTAATATTGCAGAAATTATCAGCTGCCATTAGCCTGCCACTGGCATCCTGGGACACAATCACATGCAGACAGCAACTAATCTTACTTTTATGCATTTTCTTGCTGAAGTCACTTCAAGTACTGACATGTGAAGTTGCTCCCATGTCTCTTTGCAGGACAACCTCATAAGAGTATAATCCTGATTTTGTCAGGAGTTACACAGCTCCTGTGGAGCAGATTGCCAAAGGCATTTACATACCTAGTTCCTAATGATTCCTAATCCATTTGACAACCTGCATTTTAGTTCTGTAGAGCCAACCTACCCTGCAGCAGGTTTTCCACTGCTGCTCTCCCAGGGAACTAAATAGATATTCAATCTGTTACTGCTTTCCCTGATTAAATGAACTGAAGCAATGAGGATTCATTGCCTGCATCCACTATCAGAGCAGACATCATGCAGAAATATTGGAGAGAAACAAAAAGTGATGTAAGGATTAACTATGGAAAACTAGCCATTAAAATAGCTCAGACTTGAAGCAAAGCTCACCGTAGTCCATCCTATCTGTGGCCCTAAATCTTTAAAGTATAAGGTAGCAGTTGTGCCAACAGGGAGATGCTGCAGGATTTCTTCATCCCTCAGGGACTTTCCTTCTGAGAAGGAAAGAAGTAATTACATCTTAGTCACATTCAAGTCCACTTTGGTAACATACTAGCTTTATATGGTGCTTTATCTGTAAGACTCCTTGATGTGATGCGGGTTTATTGGAATCTCATTTAACAGATCAAGAATATTTACACTTAATTTTTATTTATCCCTGTAATCACATATAAGCCTGGATCCTCTCTTCACACCAAAACAGTTAAGAGAATTCTCAATCCTATATGCCTGCCTAGTCTAGTAGACTTGCTTCATCACTGCTAGCAGCAGAATTTGTTGATGGGGCAATGCCCTTTGTCATAGTTCACTGACCTCCTAGTCAGCTGCACCTCTCTCTCTCTCCCCTCTTCTGCTCTTCTCAAAGCTTATCATCAGACAAACAGAAGATAGGATAAGCTGTGTTTGGAAAACTTTCCTATAGAAATTTTCATTGCCTTTTTTTCCCAAACAACCAGCCAGGAGGTGATTCCGTAGTACTTGAGCTTTTAATGCCTAGATTTGGAGGAATCTCCAGAAGGCCAGCATTTTCTCGTGGCAAGTCTCACTACATGAATTCATAGAGGAATCTGACAAGGGAGACTTTCAAAGAAGGAAACAAGATAATCATACATCTGTTTTCCATGGATAGATTTTACACAATGAGCAAATCTTCACCAGCATACTTTTAAGGGACTGTTTAAATAATATTATCCTTAATGAAAGCAAAGGAAGAAAGTGTTATCTTTTAGCTAAGAAAAATTAACACAGTTTGGCAATTAGACTTTCTTTTGTGGACTCAGGCCATGTAAGAGGATTCCAGTAGCAATACCTACAAGTGTATTAACGAAGTCAGCCAGCTGTCATCAGCTTTGTCAGCAATTGCTACGTCCACGGCAATGTGTTCTGCATTAGCTTCCCTCAAAAGAACTGTAATTCCTGCCTGAGAGCAGAGGATTATGTGAATTGATAGCTCAAACTCACAGCCCTTTTTGGTACTCGCAGCTGAGTGTCCTCATGGAGATCATTTCACTGCAGCTAAGGGCAGTGAATATCTAGACCCTGTGCTGCCTCTCTGGAAAGCAACAATGTGCAGTAGTTACAAAGTGAACAATGTGTAAGCTACTGAATTAATTACCAAGGGTGGAGTTAATTACCACAGGGTGGAACGGTGTTTCCTTCCACAGAATTTTATTTATTCTGGATTCTCTTCAGCCTTCACAGCGCTAACTAACATAGCTGGAAACAATTCTTAAGTACTAACACCTTTAAGTACACCTTTCATGCCAGGGCCCTGCTCAGAGTTTAGTTACTCCAGACCTCACACGTACTTACTTGGATCAAGTTTTATTGACTGCCTTGCTGGGTACCACCGAGGATCTGTAAAACCATACAGAATTGTGTGATATACAAGGTTCAGTTTAGATCACCCACTACTATAATGAATGCAATACAAGATGAGCTTCTTTAAAGATTTTTTATAAATATTTACTCAACACTACCATAGGTGATAATTTATGCAGCAGAAAAAATACAAAGCTGTATCAGGATAGGATAAAATAATTTTACTGAATGCTTAGTAAAAAGCATGAATATGCATATGAATATGATCACATTCATATGCAGGTTATCAGCATTATGTGTGTGTATATCACATTTCAAATCATGTAATTTTTTTCCTATTTATGTACTGGATATTCTGGTGTGATGTGAGCTGCTGTGGAAGTTATACTCACATAATTTATGGAACATCAATCTGATCTCTCTAATTGTAGCATTTGGTTCCACCTAGGCAACAAAAATATTGTAAATATAAGATGCATATTTTGAAAGACAACTACTAGGTGTAAGACTATTAAGCCAAATAGAAATGTGACTTAGACAATGTAACTATTTCTTACAAATGTCTAGCCTTGGCATGAAGGATTCAAAGAACTGACAAGAAAAGGGACAATTTTTTTGACACCTGCTTCAGAGGCAGCTTCCCTGGCAGTAATCAAGAGTAACTACTACAGCAGTGACAATTTGATGGCTTCTGAGTACCACATAACTGGCACCCTCTTAATAAAGCAACTGAAGTTGTCCTTTTGCCCAAAAGCTCCTTCTGGAAAAGGGTTGAAAGACACTGTAGTCAGTATAAAGTTTACATAACCATTGCAAATAGCCAAGGAAAGGCTACCAGAAGATTAAATACCCCTCATAAACACCAAATCTACTTAAGAAAAGTTAATAATTTCTAAAAAAAAGTCACCTAGCCTTTTAAGCAGATTTTTGTTTTACCTTATCTAGGAAGCATAGCTGTTTCTTTGTCTCCCAATCAAGGATTTCCACCTGAGAGGACACAAAATGATAATTAATCATGATTGACTAAATAATGTGTAAAGTCTTAGTTGATTCCCAAATTCATAATCATTGTGACTTTCAGAGTGAGACACCATTTTTCTCTGATCTGTGAACTGAGTTAAAAACTTTCTTGATGTTCTCAAGAGACAGCTTCAAACACCAGGTTCCAAAAGCACTCAACTTGGGGAAAAAGAAGTCAAATTAATTATCTTATATGATATACTCAGTAGCAGAGGTAGCTAAGTTTTTGATCCAAAAAGTGATCTTGGGTATTTTCTTATGCTAGAGCAAGAGGAACAAGTAAGGGGTAGAGAAGTTTCACAGGAATCACTACGGAAAAGTAATTTTATGATTCATAAAATTAGAAAGGGTTTGAGAAAAAAAAAAAGTATATAAATATATATGCATATAAGCAAATATTCTGAGTACCTAAAGGTTGAAGATCATTGTGTATTCTTCCCAGAATATTTTAATTGCAAGGAGAGTGGAAAATATTGGTGGACATAATGAAAAAATGCAGCTAAATATCTGGGCTTCGCAAACACTTAAGTATTTGTTATAGGAATAGTGTTACTCTTGCCTCTTAGATCACCTGTTTTATTAACTACATCTTAGCATTTTATATTCCAAGCAGTGATTTAGCTACAGCTCTGAAAAGGGAAGAGCAGTTTATTTCCGTTATCAAATGGTGGTTTGGCAAAATGTTATGATTTTTGATCAACAGCCAAGCAGAAAAGTCCCCATGTATTTCAAAGCTCAGTTGCAGCAGCTCCCTAAACCTCATGGCAGTTGTTGGGGTTTTTATATAAACATCTAGCAATAATTATGTTTGGTATTAACTGGCCAAGAGAACAGATTAACATCAGACTTTAAATATGATTCTTCACTGAAAATAGGAGTCACAGTCCAGTATCTTTCTCAGAGATCACTTGGCTGGAGTATTTTATTTCCTTGTTTCTCTTGTACCAAAGGGTTCTTTTTCTTTTGGTGCAGCAATGGAGCACTTCAGCTCCAGTCGCCCCTATCAAATCTGATCTCCACAAGGAACACTAATGCCATGATATTTTCTGCCTGTGCACAGTAAGCTCTAACTGGGACATTGAGGGAGATAAGCGCTGTTCCTCCTCTGAGACATGTAACAAATATGTGATGTATTGTTAGGATGTGTTTTCCCTTAATTTTTTATATTTGAAGTAACACACATTTCCAGTTTTGTCTGTTTGTGTGAAATCTCCATGGGAAAGCAAATGAAGTGGATTCCTTTCCCAAAAGACTATTCTTGAAATACATCATTCTGACACTTGCAGTCCACAGAACAAGTACAGGGCAGTGAAGGGGCTGTACACCACTTTTTGTCCCTTCTGATGCCAAGCTGCTGCAAGGACTATTGAAACCTTTGGTGTATCTCGAAGCTTTTGTCAATGAATACCATTGGGCTGCCCTGCAGACTGCAGCAGTGCCTTCACTTTTAGTAGTGTCCTTCCCATTCCAGACCAAACCCAAATATAATTTTTAAAATCATAATCCCCTGGGGGCAGTTTTAATCTATGGCCTTCAGTGGTTGTATTAGAGAGATATTCTCCAGGTCAATTACAGTGGTTTAAATATTTTTCTGCCACCTGTGGTACTTTAGTTGGGTTATTCTTGTTATGCACAAGACTAGACTGAAAATTACAGAGCTTTTCTTTTGCTCTGTGGTTTTCTTGGGAGTGGTTGTACAGAAATCTCTGTGAACCTTTAGAATTGATGTGGAAAACAAACAGATAAATCGTGCAAGATATTACTTACTGTTACTTGGTTCTGTTTCAGCATGATTTTTTCAAACGCCAAACTGTCATACTTGCCTATACTGGTCCAAGGAATACCTAAAGGAAGCCTATAGAGATGATGGATCCTGACTCTTCTTGGAGGTGCACAGAGATAAGGGTGAGAGTGAATGTGTCTGGATGCAATAGGAGAAAATCCAGACACAAGGAATTTTTTTCACCATGAGCTAGGCCTAATATTAAAAGTTGCTTAGAGATGATGTGGAATCTCTATTCTTGGAGACATTTAAAACTGGACTAGACAAGACCCATTGCTATTTGATCTGGCTAATCTGCTTTGAGCAGGAGTTGGACTGAATGATTTCCACAAGGCTCCTGCAAGCTCAATGTTACATTTTTTCTTTTTTTCTTTTTTTCTTTTTTCACTTCAGACGTTTCATTTACTTTTCAAGATCTAAGAAAATATTCTTTCCCTTTTCAGAAAGACGGATGCCAGAACACATCTTTAGATTCCACTCCAGTCCATAGCAAATTGTGCAACAACAGAGCAAAAGCAAGGTGACTGTTTCCTCTATCACGCCTCTTAGATTTATCAGAATACCCCCCAGTGTAGATGTCCCTGTACAAGGAACAGAAAAGCCTGATCCAAAGCAAGAAATGGTCGTTCTTGAACATCCTGGCCAATCCCATGAAGCACTGAACACAGTGTTTCCAGCCTTGAGGCATAGCACCAAGGCAGTTCATGTATTGGTTGGCAACAGTTTTTAGATACCAGGCAATCTGTTCTTGGAACATTTACTGATTGGTATCATCTCTTTTAAACATAAATTGTTTGGCCCAGAGAACTTTAATTTCATTGTGTTTTCAAAGCATGTAGCACAATAGGACATCAACTACTGGCCTGCATTAGTGCAGTAAGACTTACAGACCACTTCTTTGGTGAAATTTTAAAGACATTTTAAACTACAGCTTCTCTGAGACTACCTAGAGTAGAACTTAATCAATAGGTAGATTTGTGCAAGATGTTAAAAACTCCTTTTTAAGTGACTACAAATATATATCTTTGATGCTTAGAAGACAAATTCATTCTATTGCATAAGGATTAAAGATCGATAGCGTCATTAGTAAAAGAAAAATATTGATTATTAATGTTTAGAACACAAACAGGTTGAGGGCAAAGAATAATCAGTATATAATATAAGCAGAGAAAAGTACATTCAGCTCTTAAATTTTTATTCAGAAAATAAAAAGTTAAAATAAAAGAGAGGAAAGTATTCAGGAAAAACAGCGGAGCAAAGTTTAAAAAGATTTTTTAAGATGCAGTGTCTCTGTAATAGGATTACAAGAATATAGTCACTTCAATTCCTGCAGTTTAAAGCCACAGCTAAAGTGCTAAAGGATCAACAGATCTTCAAATATGATGTGATACTACTATGGAAATAGTGACACATTTATCACATCTGTGCATCTTAGAAGTTTAATTTGAAACCATTTGTAATCAGCAGATTGAGTAAACTTGAGTGAGACTTTATAAGCACTGATATAAGCATATATTTATTGATTTCTTTTGTAATTATTCAGTAAAAAAAGAACAAAAATAACAATAAAACCAAAAGATGTTTATTTCACAGTATAGGAACCAACCAGTCTGAGAAAGAGCAATGCAGAATGAATTCTCCCTGACCTGTTAGAATGTTTACATAAATCAGTTTCTTTGAATTTAACTCTAAAAAAAATCAATCCAGTGGTAGCTACAGTCCTAAGAGAATCTTTCTAAACATTTCTCCTTTAGAATTATTCATTTTCTCTATATCCTTCGACTTTTCTGTGTTGTTCCTGAAGGCACTAAGCATGCTTTAGTGTGATCTCACACTAGGGCATATCAATATACTTTTCTTCAAGTCAAGAGTTAAGACAAAGGGAGATTGCTGTAAGTTTACTTACACTGAAAATTCTGTTGGTGCTGCTGCTTTACAACTGCCTCTCAGTCTGAAGCTTCTCTTGCACCAAAAGATACAAACTGTTGCAGAGGATGGGTTTAAGGATCCACCTAGAATTGTCTCATTTTGAAACAGCCAGCAGCAGCTGACTCAGAAGTAATAAAGCAGGGCAAGAATGTAGGGATTGAGGGAAAGGGATGAGACAGACACAACGATTCTGATTCTCCTGCACCAGAAGTGCTGCCTATGTATTTAATAATTTTTCATGGATTTCTTTCCTCAAGTAGTTTATCCATTTACCTTTTAAACCTGTGTAAATAGTCCTGAGGCAGGGAGTCTCACAGCTTAGCCACATGCTATGTGAGAAATTCCCAAACCAGAACCAAGGCAAATGTGCAACCACAAAGCAAAATTTCATCATCTTACCTGCAGAGTGCTGAACCTTATTCTCTAAGTAGTTCAGCTAAACAAATCCTTACCTCTGAAGCAATGGCTCATATTTCATGAGACTAGAATTTTACTGCATTATTTCACTGTGTATAAAGAGATACAGTGATACCCAAACTCAAAGGGTTTTCTAAAATGGATTTTCACTTTTGTAGAATTTAGATGTCTAACATTTACAAGTTTGAAAGAGATACACTAGGTATTTACTCTTCAGCTTCCTAAGTTCTGCTCTTCTGCAAGCCAGTGAGCACCAGTGTTTGACCTGTGCTGACACTCATACTGTATTTTTATTTCTTCTACCTGTTTCTGATTTGCTCTCATCTAAATCCCCGAGGATATTGATCCAATAAGCATCTTTATCCCAAGGTCAGCACAATGCACAGCATTTGGATTCTTTCTGAATGAAACAAAACTGTCAGTAAAGGAGATGATCTAGTTCTTCATGCTTTACATATAATAGTTAAACACACTGACATGAAGTGGGAAAATTGCTTTGGAATGTCTTTTGCCATTCCCCATTTCTCCCACAGTACAGGCAGGAGAGGACTTCAGTGAAAAGGGCAGTCTCCTACCAAAGAGAAAGCCTGAATTTCTGTCTCTTTGGGTTCCTTTTATCACTGCTCCCTCCATTGTAATTCTGTTCAGTATTTTTCTACAGCAGATGCTTTTTGAGATACCACACAGTAAAGAGATAAGAGTTGAAGTAAACTCGGATACCCTCACCAAATTGTCCTATCTGATCTTGGAGCTGGATGCCTAACCAAAACACATTGCAAAACCCAAGTTGCTTTGTGGACCTGGGCCTAAGGATGATGGCAGGTAGAGCTACAAATGCTCATATTTCAGAAAGACAAATCCATTTATATAATTGGCAGAGATAAAATGAGTCAGCATAAGAATAGTCAGGAAGGAAAAGAAAGGTCTATTCACTTCGGGTAGGAGGCTGATTTATTTTTCAAGAAAGGAGAAGTCATTAAGGCTTTCACAGTGAATTCCGGCTCTTGAAAATCTAAGAAAACTTTCCAGCTTTTACTACGATGAGATTTTTCAGGAGGATACACAAGATGAAAAGGAACCTCCACCAGTTAATACTGACTCGGTGCGTATTTACTTACGCTGGCTAACACAAAGCTGCATGTTGCCAATTTCCCAGGCATACTGAGAAGTCACATCATTCACTGAGTATCACTGTCACTGTGAAGCACATTGGAGTGCCTCCATCTGAGAATCTCAGCCAGCTTTGACTCAACGCTAAGTAGACATCCAAGTTTTTCAACACCACTGCATAGCCTTTTCCTTGTGCAAGAGAATATTCACTGCCTTGGGGCTTTGGTTTATGGTGGTTATTTTCTACACTGGCAATATTCATGTAGAAGAGTTATATAAATTCGTAGTGAAATCACAATCATATCTTTGTATCAGCACTGTGATTTGCATTATCAAGCTTCAGTATTTTTAGTTTCATTACTAGTCTTTGTGCATAATTCAGTCTAGGGATGTCAAAATGTACATAGAATGTATGCTTTGGACAAGGAATTGAAGAAATTGAAGAGGTTTTGTTTGTTTGTTTGTTTCTTACCTAGCAGCATCAAGGATGGGTCTGCTGTCTTTTGATAGGGCAGGTAAGACTAGAAACCTTGGGAATTTTAGAGACCTTATACAGACAGGTGAACTTACAAAATTGGTATTTTTCTTTTTTAAATATACTTCAAAGAAGCCCTTTTTTTTTTCCTAACATAAGACTTTTAATTTCAAATATAGCCTTCAAATTCTGAGTAGCTCCATGTACTTCCTGCCAATTAATATTTTAGTATCATCTTCTTCTATACAAAATTAAGCTTCTCTCTCAAGCTTCACAGAGAAAAAAAGACAAATTGCTGTCTTCAAAGTAAAGCACAACTACAGTTGTGAATGTTGAAGTGTTGGTAAGTGTGGGGAAAAGTGGTGATAGAAGAGTAAGGGATAATATTTGCCCTGTCATCTCATCTCTTTCTGTGATAATAATCTTCAGTGTTACTTGTGAAAATAGAGCAGATGTCCTCAAACAGCAGAGCAATTTTCAGCTGTCCCTTTAAATGACTGTTCAGATATCCCATATGTGGCCTTGTCTTTCTGGCAGTTCTTGGAGATACAGCATCTTGAAATGTTCTGCAGTCTTGCTTTTAGCACTTGCTCTCAGTGCTCTTACTTGACAAGGCTTTAGACAGCATAGCTCTGAGAGGGAGAAGCCTTTGTAACAGGAGCTGTGACATCTCAGCCACGCCAGCCAGCCAGCAGTCACCACCCCCCTTACATTCAGAGGGTTTTCATCATGGACAGAAGAGGAAGGGAACTTTAAATGCCAACAACGGGGACCAGTACATTATTGCTTTTATACTACTGCACATGTCAGTTCAATCTATCATCAGGGAGTAAAGATAGCCCTACATTTTTGGGTATCACTGCTCACAAAAAGCACTTAACATCCAAACCAGTTAAGGAAGCAAAAGTACAACTGTGGCTCTTGTGACACAAAGTTTCTACAGTATGAATATATTTTTTCAAGGATCTTTCCTCTGGGAAGTCAGCACCATACTGTTTTCTTTATATGAAATGCTTTTGAAGACCTAAACCTGTCAAGTAAAAATAAATGATACAATTCATTAGCCTAACTTCAGAGCTCTAGTGGATACATTTACATCTGAGCATGTCACATAGGCATCCCTCATATGGAAAGGAAGAAAACAGGCACTGTTAGGATCAAACAGTATCATAAGCTCTGAAATAAATCTCAAATAGGCCATAAGAGTTGTTCTCTATGCAACTTGGAAAAATGAGCACTCCTAAAGAACAATAATTTAGATACAAGTTTCTATCCTTCCTCTCTCAGTCTTTGGAGTTGAATCTCCTCAAATTATCAGGTGCAGTATTTTCAAGTATACACATTTATTTACAGTTGTCCTTGAGAAACTTCTTCTGAGCTATTAGTGATAAAAAAAATGAGGTGAAAGTAGAAACATACCAACACCTGAAGTAAATATAACAGTTTGGTGATTGTGATTTGTGATTCTTATCAGGCAGTACCACAAAAGAACAGTAAAGGGTAAATGGTTTATAAATGTATAGGGGAAAGTAGAAATTTATACAGTTCCTCAAAGAGGGAACACTACAGTTTATAACAACAATAGAGATTCTGCCCACCGTCACCAGGAACTACTGAGAGAAGTGGGACACTCGCCTTCTCTCCTTACATAGCTCAGCTTTGAATGTGTGCTGGGGAAATGCAATTAAGGATTCGAAGTCAATGAATTTGTAACAGAAAGCAAATCAGGGAGAACAGCACAGAAAGCCATAGGCAACTGCACTGCTAGTGCTACTGGGGCAGCCTTTGTCTACAGCCTACCCCTGAGACAGCTCACACACTGACGAGCTGGGAAAATCTGTTTCCACACATTATCTGCTATAAAAAGAAAATAACTAAGACATACAAGGCTGACATGTAAATTCATTAATCATGCTGAGTTTGCATTAGTGTTGTTAAACATGGGATTTTGACCTAGGACTCAAAAGGATCTCCTGCTATTGTCCTGCCTAGGGAGACTGAGCAGGTCATTCAACTTTTGTGTGTTTCCCCATCCACAAAATCAGGTAACGATAATGATGTCCATGCTTTTGAGCATGTAACTACTTCTAGTAACTAGTGCTCTTTAGGAGTTCTAGTAAGTCTGAGGCAGAAGAGCAAACCTGAAGTGACCGAATGCAATCGGGAGGGTATTACACATGTGCTTGCTCCTGCACTTGGATCTCACAACAATTGAGTTCTACCTCACTGGCAGAAATCCATGAGGCAGTAAGAGCTTGGTTGTTTTTCCTAAAAAAATACTGGGAAGTCAATATTACTAAGAAAATGTCCAGTGCAGGTGCCTACCTCACACCCCAAAGAGCTATAGGCAGTTTTATTTTGCTGAATTGTGATGTCTGGCTCATTTTTATAGCTTCAAAAAGTAAAATCTGAACTTATAGGTCATAGTAAGTTACTAAAGGAGTAGACGATTTTCATACGGCTTTGGATTCTATCTGTGTTATAAGAACAACTGCTTTGTAATTTGCATGAGGGGAGCCACATTCCTCCCCATGTGCATTTTTTAGGTAAGTCGTGATTGAAAAACCCAAGTATAAGCCTGCAGAGAAACACATTCAGGATTGCTGTCATTTAGCTTGTACAGACTTGTTTTTGTAATACAAGCCGCTCTTAAACTTTTTTTTTCTTAGCCAGCCTAATTCTAGCAAAGAGTCGGTGTGCCTGTTTATGTAAGCGGATGAGATGTTACCCTTGAAGCTCCCCAGGTGCACGTTACTCTGCGCTCTCTGTAAGCACAAGGGGCTGACTGTACTAAACTCCGCCCGGCTGTTTTTTGTTCCCCGCTCAAGATCGAGCGCTCCGTGCTAGCAGAGGCCCCTCGCCCGTACCCGCCGGGCAGTGGGCGCCGCGCCGGGACTTGTCCTCTCAGCCAGGGCACCAAACCCCCGCCGGCTCCCGGCCGCCCAGCCGAGCCGGCCCAGAGGCGCTGCCGCCCGCGGCCACGCCTGCACCGGGCCGGAAGGCTGCGCGGGACGGCTGCCGGCGAGATGCACAGCGGCTGGCGACGGGGTTCTCCGAGAAGTTGAGGACAGAAGGTGCCGAGAACATTCCTCGCCCTCGCTCTCTCCATAGGGCTGGGACGCGCTGCCAGAGCAGCGCAGGCTGCCCGCCGTGCTGCCCTAGGCAGGACCCGCGAGAAGCCCAGAGCCATCGATCCGGCGCCTCCGCGGACCGCCGAGAGCGCGTCGGGAAGCCCGGGGATTCCCCCCGCCCCGCTCTCCGGGAACACGTCCGAGGAACACCGGGGACGCGGGGATCAGCAACGGCGAGGGGAACGTGCCCGGGGAAGGAGAGGATGGGGCGGGCGGCAGCCTCTTTTGCCCCCTCGCCCCAAGGGAACCTCCGGGGAGCAGCGCGCTTCCCCCCGGCTCCGGCGGCGGTCACTTCCCTCGGCACACTCGGGAGCGGATGGCTCCGGCTCCCCGGTGCTTCAATGCAGATGAGGGGGAAGAGAGAAGAGCCCGCCTGGATCCCGGGCAGCCCCGTCCGCCGGCGGCAGGATGCTGCGGGACTTGGCCCGGGCTCGCCTCGCCTCGGCCGCCCCCCGCCCCCGGCGCCGCCCGCACCCACCTCGNCGCTGCCCGGCCGTGCCGGTGGGCGGCTGCTGGCAGCGCTGTCTGCCGAGCCGGCGGCGCTGCCCCGGGCGGCTGCAGCAGTGCGGGACCGCCGGCACCTCGCGCACGCCAAGTTCTGCAGCTCTCGGTGTTCAAAAACTGCGAGCGAAGAGCAATATGCATCGGCTGCCCGGAGTGACATTTCATTCAGAAGGGTGATTTATTTTTTATTTTATGAGCTGAAATATCTTAACGAGATAAGTTGCAAAAATGAAACTGATCATGAGCTAGAAAACATACTCCTTTCTTTCTTTGATAGTTTACCTGATGTTTCAGGGATGATTGGACTGACAACAGAACTGTGCTGAGATCCCTTCTTCTCCGGTGATGTGTTCCTGCCGCTGCTGAGGATTACATGCATAGCATGAAGCAGTACAGAGCTGACACTGTTTTTCCTCCACTCAATCTTCATTACGTGATATCTTTTTTTTAAGAGCTAAGATAATTAAATATCAGCAAAATCTGCCAGGCTACAAAGGAACATTGCTTTTTCACTGCCATAAATTTCCATTAGACAGAAAGATTTATGCTATGTACTGTTTGAAAACCTTCTGCTATCTCCAAGTTTAACCTTCTAGCAGAGAATTACAACCATCAAAGCTACTTAAATGAAATATCAAATAATAAATTTCACCAAAAGGAAAGACCTCTACTGGAAAGCCAGAAAGCTGATCAGAAAGCCCCAACAGGACATTATTCATTATTAGTGTAAATATGGGCAAATATGGAAGCATACACTGCTTCCCAAGCTAACCCTGAGACTGGAGAATTAACATTTGGGCCAGGTTAGACATTATGAATTTTTATGCTAAAGAAAAAGGAAACAAAATTATTGCATTACCCAACATGAAAAAAATAATCAGATCACAAATACAAAGAACATTTAAACTAACCTTCTGTACCAGAAAGTGATCAGGCAGTGCTTCAGACTGACAGAAGTTATGCAAATTGGTTTCCTCTATTAGCACAATGTGCAGCTTGAGGAAGAAAAATCTGTTAAAAACACAATTCAAATTCCCAAGCTGAAAGCAAAATTAGAATTTATGTTTCACTGTTCCCTTTAACTGGAGTTACAGGGGGGAAACAAACCAAAAAACCCCCTCAACTTTCCAGTGCAGAAGGATTTTGGTCAGAGTGTGGTGTTCCAGAAGCCCCCTCATCCTAAAAAAGAAAATACTCCCAAACCATAATCCTTCTGGAACCAGCCGGTGCAAAACTAGAGTGCTGCCCTGACATTGTTTCACCCCAATGCAAACACAGCCAGAAAGGGTCAAAAAGCATTTGGATGCTTTTTCTGGGCCTTTTAGCTCGGTGTCTGTCAACGACTACCTGTTACTGGAACGCGTCATGAGCACAATTCAGATGGTTCCTCTCATTTACTGAGCCTGCACAGCAACCACGGCCCGGCGGGGCCGCGGCTCGGGGGGGTGTTACCGAACCCGGGCCGCTCCCACCAGGGAGTGTGCCTCTGGTACTCCTTGAGGCACGACGCCGGGTCCGGGTTCCGCGGCCGCTGCCCCTCGGGACCAGACCGACCCATGGACCCGGCCCTGCCGCGGCGGGACCCGCCCGAGCTCGGCGGCGCGGGGAGCCCGGCCCCGCCCACCGAGACCC
>VXBU01006774.1:825964-836247 GCA_013400315.1 Bombycilla garrulus | reverse complement strand
GCTCGGCGCCGCCCAGAGCCGTAGGTGTTGCGGAGAGCCCGCCGGCCACCGCCTGAGCAGCGCCATGGGGACGGACGGCGCCCGCGTCCTGCTGGAGCGCGCCGGCAGGCTCACCCTGCAGACCGGCAACCTGCTCAACTGGGGCTGCCGGCGCAAGAAGTGCCCGGCCACCCCCAGCGAGGAGGTGAGGGGTGGGCCGGGGCTTCCCCTCGGGGCGCCTCGGCGGAGCCCGCCTGGGGCGAGGGGCCCGGGCTGGGCTTGGGGCGGGACGGCGGCTGAGGGGGCGCTGGGTGCCGCTCCCCGGGCGGTCCGAGCGGTGTCCGGAGCCGCGCTCGTTCCGGCGGGGCACGGCGTGGCCCGCTGCCCGTCACGGCGAGGAGGGGCCTTGGCTCCCGAGCGATCCGCTTGCCGGTGCCCTCGGGAGGCGCGATGTGGGAATGGCAAAACAGAGTTTTGCTTGTTTGTTTTCGTCCGTGCGTTGTGTTCTGCCCTATTGGGAGGTCGGGCCCCCGTATCCCCGGAATCTCCTTGCCCTGAGAAGGAGCGAGCCCAGCCTTCTGATTTCGGGAACGAATGATTAAAACACTTACAAATTTAAGTGCTGTCTGTAATGGCAAAGGGTGTCCCTTATACTTCTCTAGTAAGATAAAAATATGCATAGGTATGAGCTTGCATTGTGGATGATGAAAATTCTCTTTTCTAACTTGAAGTTAATTTAATTTCTTGGTAGTGACAGGTCTTGGGAAGAGTAGCTGTTGTCTTCTTTGAAGTGTAGAGCTGTCATTCTTGGTTAAGAAGTGGAAAAGAACTTTTTAAAAAACTCTTTAAAAGCAATTACCACTTTAAAAGTATTACCTGTAGCAGTATGTGTCAATACCCAGAACAGTTCTCTCAAAATATCTGGAGATCCTGCGGCCATGAACTTCAGAACCATCATATCTGCTGTTTTGTCATGACACAGTAATCTCAGAATGGTCACTTAATTAGAAAAACTATAGGTTTGGCTGATTATTGCTATGCCGTGACACTGGTGATAATCTAGAAGATTAATCATGCACAAGTGGAAGAAAGTTGTCAGGGAGGATGATGTAACAAGAAGGAAGAATTCATCATACTCTTGTTTAGCTGTCAGGTAGTCATAAAGTTTTATTTGGCCTGGTTGCTTATAAAACGTTCTGTGATCTGTGTGAAATAGGGCTGGATTCTGTAGCAAAGACAGAGCTGTGTCATGATGGGTACCCTTGTATGGGTAATTTCTGGTGAGCTGTTAAGTAAAGTGTGGCCAGTGTGTATAACTAATAGTTAAGGTATTGAAATTCACTTGTTTACAGAGGAATCTGCTGGCTTTCCAGAGTTGCTGGACTTTCAAAAGCAAATAATTGGTATTATTTGCAATCAGCTTTTAACTCTTCTGCTTGGTGTAGTTGGTTCTCAGTGGCAGAATGTAAGATAAAATTTTGCAAACTGTGAACCTCAATGTTAGGAGATGCAGCTGTGTTTGGAAAAGCTGATCAAAGCAGTGGAATACGCTGCAGTTTGCACATGGCCTGAGGGCAAGGGAGTGGTGTGCTTTGGAGTCAGAGGCCTCTGCATAGGAACTGCAATAGAAATATATCCTGTGACAGTTGCAAAGCAGCAACATGTCAAAATGTAGTACTGTCTCACTTGTCCTCAGAAAGGAAAAGATAATGATATAAATTGTATCAAAATAGTAATAAGAGTTATTTTATTAAAGGGTTATTGTGCTTAGCTATATACTGATGGGGGTCAGTTCTTGTCTTTTGAGTCAGGGGGTTTTTATCCTATTTTACATGATGGAAGTAATGTATATTTGTGTTCACAAAGTATTGTTCCTGTACTGTGTTTGGCATCAGGCAGGGATGTTGACTTCCAGTTTGTGCATGGTATTAGAGCTCTCTGAGTTAGTTGTGATAGGAAATGGCTTTTTAACGATACACAAAGTAGGTGTGCACACAGTTATAAAATACACAGTGGAAAGGGAAGTAAAGCAGCAGCTGGTGGAAGTGCTCCTACCTGTGGCAGGTGGCAGTCAGACAGTACCTGTACTTAACTCTTGGGATGGATCAGAGGGAAGCTGCAGCACTGCTACTGTATAAAATTAGTTAGCTGAGTTATTACTTATGTCTTACTATGTTCAAGAAAATCCATTATCAGAGTCTTAGTCGAGTTTATTTTGCATCTGTGGATGAAGGAAAACTGCAGGTGTGGAGTGGGGTCTGTAAGTTCCCCTAAAGGACTTAAAAGCATTAGTGGTTTGGTATAGTGGAGTAGGTAGTCAGTAAATGGGAAGGGCTGCATGCATCTTGAAAAGAGAAGTAACTAATCCAATGAGTATTTAGTGGTTGATTGTAAAGTCTCATTTCTGCAGTGTCACGGCACTTATGCTTTTATCCGACTACTTTGTAACTTAATAATTTCTGCACAAAAAAAATCCAAACCCAAAAAACTCCAAACCACCTCCTGCCCTAGTTCTTACTTGCTTAGCATTATAGTTTCTTTAAAGAGGGCATTAGTCTGAAAAGTAACTGAAGTACAGTACTTGTATTACTGCTAAAACTCTGTGAAAGAGTAGAGAAAAATGTATAAGTAAACTAGTCTGAGCAAGTTCATAGCATAGAAGCTATGAAGGAAGAATCTTCTTTGGGATGGTGTGGTTAGATCAGCTGTGCAATCTGTCCCACACATCTCTGTAGGGTTGTGTTTGTGTGCAGCTGGAACATACCCACGTTTCAATGTGAAAAATGTTTTGCAGGTGCGGGACTGCATCCAGAAAACACTGGCTGAGTGGAGCTTGAAGATTGGCCAAGACCAAAATCAGGTAGGAGAGCAGTTCTGCAGCTTATCCATGTTACATGTGAAACCAGAGAAATAGGTAGTTGGTTACACTTCTAAAACTTACAATAACTCTTAAATTGCTGTAAAAGTATCTGCAGCTCCAGATACCTTGAAGGAATATTTCTTAACTCCCCTTCTTTCCATAATGTTTAGTAAATTTGGAGAGGTTAAGAAATATCAATTTAAAGAGAGAATCCTGTTGATGGCAGATAAGATAGTCCTTGGCAAAATAAAAGCAGTGGTCTGTAAAATTTTAAATTAATTATGGGGCAAGTAAAAGTAAATAATGTGTGTACCTTAGAAGTTTGCTAGCATTCTTGTCAAAACTCAGTGGAGTATTCTCTGAACTATGGAGATCACAGATGGCTGAAGACCATCCCATTTGAGCTCTGAAACATCTGTTGTCTCAAAAATACTTCTAAAGATGCAGAAGTGGAAATTTTTCCCTTAAGAGCTAAAGACTTCCACAACATTCTTAATGCCACAGACATGAACATCTGATGTGAAGATCTTGGTGTATTTGCCTGCTTCTCTTTCACTTTTGCTTCTGAAAGTCAAGAAAACAGTAATAGGTCCCCTCTAAATTTATTATTTGCTGTGAAATATTAGCATATTTCAAGAAAAAAAGGTGCCAAAACCCAAAACAATAACAACAACAGGAAACCTAAAAAAACTTCCTTGATTGTTTCTTTGGGTTTTGTTACCATTTCTTGTATAATGAGAACATCAGCTGCACATTGCTACATTCCAAATTGAAGTGAGGAAGTTATTGCTGAACGATTTGTGGAAGAACTAATGATTGCTCAAGAAGACAACAAAAACAAACACTTCTCTCTGTCCAGTGTAGTCATCCATCTGAAGTTGATTATTTAGTGTAAGCTAGGTTTTGCTTTAAGAACACATTACCTTGCATAATTCCAAACTCTCTCAGTAATTATATTGCTATCCAGTAATTAAAAAAAAAAAATGGAGTAGCTCAAAGCTAGGCTCACTTGAGAATCTTTTGGTAGTGCAGCAAAAATTAGCAAAGCATTTTTGCTTGGGGCAGTGTGCTGAATGTGTCTGTAATACAAAGTCTGATGTAGGTAAAGACTTAAGGAAGTCACCTTGTGCCAGCTGACAGGAGATGTCAGCCTAATCCTAAATGAGGTCAGGGGTGAAATAATTGCTCTTTTAAGTCAATACTTTACAGCATTTTCACTGTACATATTTCATAAGCTTCACTTAAAATTATTGCAAAGTACTGAAAATATTGCAAAATACTTTTATGCAAAGATGTTCCCATCCAACGCTCAAACCTCCTAATTCTGATGGGCTTCTCTTTTCAGCTGGTCACAAGGCTTTTTAAAACAAGGTCCTTTGAATTGGCACAGGAGTCTATTCACATTGTAAAACTAGAACTACTGAATCTTGTTCCAGTAATTCTAATCAGTAATCTGTGTTTTCTATATTAGGGTCATATAGGGCCTTTCATGTATCTTCATTATTTTGATGTCTCCTCAGTGATCAAGAAGCCTTGGGTTGGTTTCTTTCTGTCCTTGCATTTTTCTACTATTTTTGTTTCTAACTGCTGTAAGGCACTAGTTTTTTCTTTTTTCTTTTCTTTTTTTCTTTTTTTTTTCTTTTTTTTTTTTTTTTTTTTTTTTTAACTACTTAAAAACATTCTTCAGGAGCTTGCTGTCTCCTCTTGAGTTGCTCCTAAGTCTCATGTACTTACTACAGGAAACACTGGAGGTTCTGGAATGTACTGTAGCTCAAGCTATAGAAAAAATAAATCCTGAAGAAAGGGATGAGTTGAAAGTATCAGGTAAGAACATAAACAAAAATCCAGTGGCATGGAAATGTTTCATATGCAGTCATTAATAGGATATTCATATATGGGGTTTTTTTGGTCTCTTTTATAATTGCAGAATCAAATTACACTATTCCACGCTGCTGTTCTTAAACATTGGATAAGAAAGTCTTGAATTAGTATTTCAGATTTTAAAGCAGCTCAACATTTTTATAGTTTAACTTACATCATCTCAAGGTATTTTAAATGTATTTTGTGAGTCTTTGACATTTTCGAAGCAAAATATTACAGATAATACTGGAATTAAGAAATAGCATTGGAAGCACATTTATTTGCATAATTTTTCCAGGTTGAATATGATGAACTTGAAGGAGGCAGTCCAAACTAACACTAGTACATTTTGAGTCTCAGTAAGTTGTGAAGAAGTCTGTTTGTACTATTACATTTGGGGTTTTTATACAGGTTGTTACTGTTATTACTTCATGTCTTGATGCTTTACAGCTTATTACATCATCTAACTGGATGATTTCTTGTTCTGAGACTGCACAACAACATTGAAATTTAAGAGAACGATGTCTTTCTTGGGCAGTCACCTTTCAAAAAGTTGGGGTTTTTTTCCAATTTTTTAAGTAGTTGGTGTATATTCTAAAAATCTTTTACCCAAAACCGCCTTAATATTGTGTATAGCAAAAGTAAATGGCTGTATATTAGTAATACCTGCCTTGTTTAGTTATTGATTCCAGTTTGTTTGAAAATAGCAAAGCTTTTCATCGTTGGATCAAACTCTTCATCAATCAGAGATGCAGTTTACCTTGGTAAGTGTGGAACTCAAATTCAAGTTAGGATTTCTTTTTTACTCTAGAACTTAAATGGAAAAAGTTCTAATGTTATTTCTAAGAGGTGTATTTAGTCACTGTCACAAGTATATCCTGTTTTCCATTAAGACAAACTTAGTTAACCAAGTCTATTTGTACAATAGTTCAGTCAGTAAACTTATTAAACGGATCACTGTGACCTTGGATCCACAAACTCCAATCTGATTCCTTGCTACAAGCAGGAGCAAGTTTTTATTCTTTCACACAGAACTTGTTAAAAAGTAAATAGCATGTGATGTTTTAATAGTCTTGCCAGTTCTTGCATTTAACATCATGAACTTTGCTACTAACTGCATAATCTTTCAGAGATTATTTGGGAAATAAAATAATGCTGCAAGTATCTGATTAAATAGTTAAGTTTTACTGAAAATGCCTCTGCATAAAGTAAAATGCAATGTCTCTGCATAGAGTTGTGTTGGCCTTACGTAGCAGTAATTGTGAGCAGCACTGAACTTTTAAGTTTAAGGGGTGACCAAAGAAGAAAGGGTCAGATCTCTATTGATACCCGAATTAATAGCCTATTTATTGTAATTTTTACTACCATTTGCCATACATAAAATAATAGACTCCTCCTCTTGAAGAAAATAATTAATTTAGCTAGGTAGTTCTGTTCCATTTGCTGTGCTGAAGAGGCCTCATGACTTGCATTTTTCCTAAAGCTCAGTGAGGTTCCAAGACTTGCAGTTTCCTCTGGCAAATTAAGTCTCTGTATTTGGTGTGCTTTTAGTCTAACTCCTCACACGTATCAAGTAGTTTTCCTACATGTCCTGTACTTGAGTTATAGAGTGAAAGCTACAAATTTTAGAAGAAATTGAAAGCGAAGGAATAGAGAATTGTTTGTCATGAATGTCTTCAGAGAAAAATACAGTTTTAACATTGAAAAGAAGGAAAAAGCTTCATGCTTTTATTCATTTTCTGTTGGTTTTGTTTTTCACTTTCCCAAGACCTACAACTGAATCTTGTTCTTCAGATGTATGCTCTAATCTTTGCTAAAAAGGTTGTGTTATTATTCTTGACTGCAAATACACTCAGAGTTTCAAATGGTGAATGGAGAGCTAGCAAAGTGAAGCAGGAGGTGTGGTTTTTTTTCTAAGTTTGAAGAGTTGTGCTGTTTATGTTTGTATCTGACAAAAGATTTTGCAGTGTCTGTTCTTTGTCCTCAGCGTGTTCTGCCCTCGGAGTTGCTCAGTTAGATTCAGTCATTATTGCCCCACCTCCTGCTGAAGATGGAACTAACCTCTCCTTGGAATATTTGCAACCTTATTGGAAAGAACTTGAAAATCTAGTTCAAAACAAAAAGATTGTTGCCATAGGTACCTCCGACCTGGATAAAACACAGTTAGAGCAGCTGTATCTGTGGGCACAGGTGAGAACCAACTTCTTACTCATAGCATTTCTTAGGACAGAGTAACTGCTTGCTTTGTGGGCTGACACATTGTTTCAAACTTCTGTTATAAATGTTTTTATATTCAAAATATTAATTAGCCGTGTTATTTTCATTTTGTGGATGATCAGAGTGTTCAAGGTGGGAGAGGCTCAAATATGACTGTTCAGTGTTCTTATGTACTGACCAGCGACAGCTGGAAACCACACGTCTGTTCAGTAGCAGCTTCTTTGAAGTACTGAAAGTTTGAATTTTGGATTCTTTTATACTTAGGAGGGAGTACAACCAGTACTCTTACACCTTCAGATTTATTCCAGTGACTCTGAAAATATAGCTGTTTTCACTTTAAGCTGTTGTACAAAGAGAGGTATTTCCCCTTGAAAAAATTGTATTTTAATGGTAAGCTTAAATGTAAAGAGGAAGACAGGCTCTGAATGAAATGGCACAGTCCTTTGTTGTCCAGAGTGACTAATTCATAGCACTATAAAATCGGTTGAAGGGTCATTTAGTTCCAAGCCTCCTCCTGTCATGGACAGGGACACTTTTCACTAGCCCACGTTGCTGAAAGTCCCATCCAGCCTAGCCTTGAACACTTCCAGGGATGGGGCAGCCATACAGCTCTTTTCTGTGCCTCAGCACCCTCACAGTGATGAATTTCTTCCTAATACCTAAGCTAAACCTGCCTCATCAGTCTAAAGTGATTCCCGTTGTCTTACCACCATATGCCTTTGAAAAAAATCCCTCTCCAGCTCTTTTGTAGCCCCTTTAAGGTACTGGAATGGACTCTAAGGGATGAACAATCCCAACTCTCCCAGGCTGTTCCCACGGGAGAGGTGTTCCAGTCATCTGATCATCATTGTGACCCTCAGTGATTTATGTGCCCTGAGAGAGGGCAATTGCAGGATTTAATGACCACCTGCATAGTGTTTGTGAATGCAGTTCATGAGAAGAGAGAAAGTCAGTGGAAGAGCATCCCTTTTAACTTGATCTGATTCAAGCACTTGCCCTGAAGGCATGGAAGATTTCAAAATAATATATCCTTAACAAAAATGTATTTGGATTTTTTTTATTTGAAGTATTTTTCAAACTGACATCCCTATAATGCTTTTATTAGAGATGGAGGAAAAAAGCTGCTGCTGTTTTGGGAGTGCAGTGGGTTAGCACTTACCTTGCTATGGCAGCACCTGAAGTTAGATCCCACTCCTGTTTTTGGGCTGTATGCTGCATGGAATTGCAGGTGTTGCAGCTGCCTACATTAATTAATCATGCAGAATTAATTATCCTTGCTCAGACTTCAAAACAATGGTCAAAGGCAAATTGTTCAAAGCAAAATTTCTGTTGTAATAGAAGGCATTGGGGAAACACCTAACATAAGTACGTTAGAATTTTTTTTCTTATAAAAGTATTTTGTTACCCTCAGGTGAAACCAAGCAGTAATCAGGTGAACCTGGCTTCCTGTTGTGTGATGCCACCTGATCTCACAGCATTTGCAAAAGAATGTGACATCCAGCTGTTGACTCACAATGACCCCAAAGGTGAGACTTTGCCAATTAAGTTAACAGAAGACTTCTAAATGCATTTATTCAATAGAAAATCAGGAATAATTTTTTCCTGAGTATCAAAGTTTGTTATATTTGAAGCCTGAACCAAGGATTCTAAAAGTCTGTCCTTTATAAAATATTTCTGTTGACATACTGCTGTTGCTTCCTCCCCTCGCCCTCACCCCTTCTTGAAACAATCTTGCAGCCTTGGATAATTTATTGAAAAACTTCTAATCAGAGAAAATAAAGTAAAGTAGAACAACCTACTGAGAAATTTGTACTATATTTATTTCTACAAAATATGGCATTAAATGTATTGCTGAAAGCCAGTAAATGACAATACTTGCCTGGAACTTGTGAAGTGGATTACATAGAAATGTTGATGGTCAGTTGATTTTTGAGTAGTTTAGTAATATTAGATCTGTAAAACTACTATGCTTTAGGTCTTTCAAAGTCTTGACTTCTTAAAATAACATTATTGTAAAAGAGTTGTAAATTCTTCACTTTTGAAATGCAGTGCTTCATTTGCTAAATAAATGAAGAAATTGGAAGCTTTCCTTTGAGTTGTAGAACTGAGTTACCAGCTCTCTACAATATTCTAGGATATAACATTAATTTCTCTCAAACATCATCAATCTTTTTCACTCTTTAGAACACCCTTAAGAGTGTTGGACACCTTAACACCTCGTTGGAATAATAAAAAGCCTTAAACAATTCAGTTAATTCCTTCCCTACATTCTTTGTTATGATTAATTATTCATGCTTATACTTTTCCTTCCTTCTTTCTTCTCACTTGACCCCAAAGAAAAAAGTATGTGAAGCATTTCTTATGAAGTATATATTTCATAGTGCCACTGTTGTGAATGAATTTCATCAGTGCCTGAGCAGGATTTATCACTGCTCTGGCAGCATGCAAGATGAATTACTGTTCAATCTATTTCCAGTTCTTCTGAAGTCCAAATGCAACTTGCATTTTAATAAATAGTATCCACTGGAAGTCATGAAATGAAGGAGAAGGGGAGTTGATAGAAAACAGCACAAGTTGTATTCCTTTATATGTTGTTTGCTCAGCCTACTTTTTCTGTAATGGTCAGCTGAAGTGTATCAAGACTTTTTTTGTGAGCGCTCCTTACCAAAGACGTTGTTCTCTTGATGAACATTCCAGAGGAAACTAGGAGGATTTGTACTTGCTTTCTTTTCTTGCTTTTTGGCATTTAAACCCATTTTTCTTAAAGCTTTCTGGACTTATGATCATTATGAGCTTGGTTATGGGAGATACTATAAATGTTCACTTTCCAGTGAATACTGAGGTAACTCTGAATGCTCAGTACTTTGCTGATTTCAGCCCTGTGCTTTACTCACCTCTGGTTTGTCTAGCTAGCTTCTCAAATTTAATTTTCACTTTCTCCCACTAATGACTCTGCTGATCAACTCCATTTGATATTCCAGTGTCTCAGTTTTGTGGGAAATACTCAATGTTGCAAAAAAAGTGTCCTGGAGATTTATTTTGTAATATTTGGCTGCTTAGATCTGAGGAGCATGTGCTACCACTTAAGATCTTGACTGTAGGAAAAGGCTTCTCTTACTAAGTGTTGCTTTTTGCAGCTGTTCACATGATACTGTTTTAAGCACAAATATCCCTTTTTAACTTCAGAATTACTTTGTGAAGCAAGTTTCCAAGAAGTTCTCCAGGAAAGCATCCAGAACGTGAAAGCAAACGAGTGGATTCCTTTATGGCTTCTGCGGTATTCAGTCATTGTTAAAAGCAGAGGAATTATCAAGTCCAAAGGCTATATCATACAAGCTAAAAGAAATGCATCTTAAAACACTTTTTT
>VXBU01006774.1:798293-825902 GCA_013400315.1 Bombycilla garrulus | reverse complement strand
TTCTTTGGGATGGGGGAACATTGCATTTTTCATAAGAAGATTTTTACAACATTATTCAGTGTGATGTCAGTAGGTGTGTCTGTAGTATTCTAACACTATTTTTCTTTCTTAACTATTGATGGGTTCATTCAAAATATTAAATATTATGGGGCTTTTTTATTGAAGTTATCTATAGAGTAACAGTTTAAAATAATTTTCTTTTTATGACCAGTTCACTGTAAAAATAATCATTATATTTTAGCTGCCGTTCGGTAGTATGGAGAAACATATATTTTTTGGTTTTTAAAAAACAAATTTCTCTTGAATCATACTTACCTGGTGGGTACATATTTCAAGCATTCAAGGACTAGCTTTTATATAAAAGTGTCATCTTTTATGATACAATACCCCCAAAAATTAAGCTGGTATCTCATCATTTGATATGTATATATAGGCAAGTCAGCTGTTTAATTTGTGGGGGTTTGGAAAATGGGTTTATTTTTAATGGAGTAGAAAAGACCCTCCTGATGTAGAAGAAAATGCATCTTTCAAATTACTTTCTGACTGTTACTTGAATTCCTTCTGGCTTCTTGTGCCTCAATACGCTTCAATTAGTGTTTGCACAAGTGTGATGGCATTTTTTACTGTTTGAAATAGAAAATGTATTATTAGTGAATGTTTAAAATAAGATTTGAAAACAAGCAATGAAGAAATCTGTTAATCAAAAACTGAATTGTGCCTGTGTCCTTCTCAACTGTGGCTTGTTTTTTTGATACTTGAGAACTAAGCAAGCAATTAGCCAAGTAGAATAGACAGTAAATGGTGATGCTGTTTACTAAAATTAATTACTTCTTTTGGTTGCCTGGGAAACTTGTTGCTTGAGTGCCACTCAGGAAAGATGAAGCAAGGCTTAGCTTTAAGTTAGGTATCTTTCTGATTGGCAGCAGTTTAATGCACTGGCTTTTCAGTCCCAGAGAGATTGCTGCAGCTAAGGCAAGGCTTTTGGTTTAATGTAGTCCTTCTGTCAAAAAGGCCTTTTCCATTCCTTGGCCTTTAAATCAGAGTATACAGCTAAAGTTCAACTTGTAGTTTAGTAGGAACTTTGATACTGAATGTCTAAAATTACATTTTGATTGCAGACAGGGGCATGGCCTCATACTGGTAGTATGAGTCATTAACTTTGTTGTACGTAACTTGAGATTTGGACTGTGAAGGAATGAATTTTCACCAACGTCTTTCAAATTCTTCATTTAGGAAGCAAGTGGAATTTGAATGCCTGTAGGTAATGTCTGGAGTGTCAGCTTTCTATAATCTATTCCACTAAGTTTAACAATGAAGGTTTTTCAAGGTACCTTAATCCTCGAATATTGCACTTGTAGTGGCAAATAGCAGGAAATTTTCTTGGCTTCTTCAGTTCTTTTGATAAATGAAACAGGAAATTGAAACTAGTAATGCATCAATAAAACTAGTAATGCATCAATAATAAAAATGTAGTGGTTTCTTTTTAATGTTGGGACAGTGTGTATCAGAGTTCAAAATTACATGAGTTTAATTTTAAACTTCCCTACTAGCTCTGTGTTGTGTGCTTATGATTTACCCACTGCCTATAAGCTCTGTCTGTATTTGGCTGGTTCTGTATCGTATTAGACTTCTGTGTGGATGTTCAGTTTTTTTACATTGAAATGCTACAAAACAGGAACTGCTGAACCAATGTAAAGGCTGCTGTAATGGAATAATTATTTATTTACTTTCTGTAAACTGGTAATAGTTTGCTTGCTGTAGAAAAATACCTTTAAAGACGTGGTATTTCTCGAGTCACCAATAGCATAACACTTTATCAAGTTACCACGTTATCTCATTTGTTTGTTTTGCGTCAAGGTGGGCGGGAGAGGATTTCCTTCCATGAGAAACCTGAAAGCTTAACTAAAATTTGAAATTCCCGTAGGCTTTTTTGTGCAGCATTTTACACTTCCACACATTTTACTTTTCCAAGTGCTTGCACCCCGCAATTCCACCACGTCCTGACACGCGTCGTGCAGCCACGCTCCCCGCGGGGCCGGGCTGAGCGGGCGGAGCCGGGCAGAGCGGGCGGAGCCGGGCTGAGCGGGCGGAGCCGCCCCGGAACCTTCTTCCCGCCGCGGGGCCGGAAGGGCGGGCGGCNGGGCGGGCGGTGCAGCCTCCGCACGGAGCGCGGGTCGGTGCGCGGCCGCGGAGCCGAGGGGCGGTGTCTGTGCGCCCGCCCGGTGCCCGTGCCGCGGCCGGCCCTGCGGGAGGGGAGCGGCCGCCGGAGGACATTGGGCCGTTTAGCGTTGGGAGTAAAAGGTAGGCTTTTTTTACTTTGCATGACAGATGTTTCAGCATTACTCTGTCACTTAAAATAACATACCTAGTTTTGCGATTGCTGAGAGACCAGTTTGTTCTTAGGCCTAAAATCGATTTTGGACACCATTTTGGGACACATTCTGACAGTTGATAGTATTTAGTGATTTATAGTTGAGGAAGTTTTTGAATATTTCTTAACATTTTTTCTGGTTTTGCTTCCTCTGACAACTTGACAGAACTCTTTAGAATTAGGAGATATTTGTTTATTTCTTAAAGGATGTGTGAGTTTCTTCTTCTGCCGTGGCCAAAATACAGTAAAGACATTAGCAAGGGATGGTTTATTATGACTTCTCCCACATAGATGCGGCTACACAGAGACATGTAATGTGTTGTCAGTTTAAATAGATTTGTTTGAGAAGATTCTTAATGATTTTTATGGCATTCTTTTTATGTAGTTATTTTATCCATCAATAACATGTTTTTACTCCTTTTCTAGGTGGGATCTGCTGAAATTAGTACTCCCATGACTAGGAGGATGACTAGAAGATCTAAATCAGTTCGTAAGCCAGAGGTGATTCAGGAATGTGAGTTTGAAGAGTTGGAATGTGCAGAAATGAAATCAGATGTCACTGATAGCTCAGATATGCAGATCACTAGGAATGAGAACACAACCATTCAGTCAGCACAATCAGTTGCTGATCCACATGTTGATGGTGATGTGTCAGAAGCAGAATCAAACTGCTCTTCTGTGTCTGGTTTCCAGACACCTTTGTTTGTAAGAGTAACACGAAGGCGCCAGATTGTAGTTCCTTATCAACCAGAGTCTGCTGACAAAAAAAGACGTGACAATACAGCTTTTGTAAATAAGTTAAGTAGAATTCTGGATGAAGATGATGTCTCTGAAGCTGAGTCTTGTTCCTCTGCTGTTTCTGGTGTCCAGATGCTTAATGTTTCCACAAGTACAAGGAGCAGACAAAGTAAAAAGAAGTTGCAGCCAGATGGAGTTAGTGAAGCCCAGAGTGAAGATACTTCTGATGCAGAATCATGTTGCCTAAGTTCTCATGTGGAACCATCTGTCACTACCAAACGAATTACTAGGAGCATGCAAATGAAATCACAAGCAGAAAATACTAAGCAGACTGAGAAAAAAAATAGATTTGTTTCAGAAGACAAGAATTTAATTGAGGACACTGTTAAATCTGAGCCCATAAAAATTTCTGATTCTAGACCTACTGCAGAACTTGTCAGTGACACGGAAGATGCTGCAACCCTCATTGACAGTAGTAAAGAACCGGGTTCACCTAAAAGTACATGTGCTTCCAAATATGCTGATGCAACCCAGAGTGAAGACATGAAAGAAGATATTTTAAATGATGTGACATCCAGTCTTACAAAAACAAAACAAAGTGACACTAAATCACCCGTGAAAAAACAAAAAAACCATACGCAGTCTGTTAATACAGACCATTCGGAAGCAGTATGTGGCCAAATACGAGAAGATCACAGTAAAATACTTCTGAGGGAGGGGAAATTAGAGTGTGTGGCTGTTTCTTTGACTGACTGTATGAGTCGTAAACAATTTCTGAAATCCCAAGGACAAGTAACACCAAATGAAATTAAAAAAAGTCCAGAATGTGAAAGAGCAGATACTGAGGCAGATGCACAGCAGTCTTTCTCGTGTGACGATAAATTAACGAAGAGTAACCAAGCTAGTGCAGTGAGCAGCCCATCAAAGGACATGGCTGTTGCACAGACAGCTGAAAGCTTTGATAAAAGCAGGATGCTCAGAATTGGTGCAGACAGTGGTGACAACCAAACAGAAGAAAATGAGGTATCCCCTAGCAGTGAAAAACCAAGCAGTGATAATGACTCTGTTGCACTGTTTCTGAGCAACAGTGAAAGTGATGACTCTGCAAATAGTGATGTGGCAGACATAGATACAGTTGATGAGAATCTGTGTTATGAAAAGTCAGATGAGAGAACTGCTTCCCTCAAAAAATCTGTAAAAAATGGTTCACTGCATGTTGAAGGTCTTTTTGTAATTGATACCGAGCCTGGCATGAGTTCCAGCCAGAATTATTATCTGGATGATGTAGACCAAGACGGTGATGCTGAAAGTAAGCATGAAGGAGGTGAGAAAGACAAAGAATCAGACTTGGAAGAGGATGAAGAGGAATTGATAGATGAAGATGAGAAAGATGAGGATGATGATCTGTTGAAAAATAAAGTTAACATGTAAGTATCTTGCTAGGAATAGCTAAAGAATCTGCATTTCATTTAAGGATATGCACAGTAAGTGCAGAATAAGTAAGGGACTAGTCTCATCACGTGTTGCTGCAGAAAATGGTGTTGTACATATTGTAAAATATTAATACGGTACATAAATTTAGGGTTTGGGATTTTTTTTCCATTTTGAATATAGTAGGAACAGAACTCTGAATATTTTTTTTTGCCTCTGGAGGCCTTGTATGCATTCAGCTTAAAAACCAGTGTGAAACTACATTAAACTGGTCAGGCTGACTGAATTGGTTATTCAAGTCACATTTTTGTTCTTTTTTTTTTTCCAGCTGGAATGTAGATAACAAAAGGTCCAGTAAATTCCTTACGCATTGCCTGATTAGATCATGCTTTTTAAACAGTTGCATATAACTTTATGTGTCAGTGCTTGCCTGTGTTGTGGATGATGACACTTCAGGTGAAACCTGGCATAGAATCAGAATAATTTAGGTGGAGTGATACTTCCTGAATTCTTGAAGTTCAGTTGCTGCTAAAATCCTTTCTTATGTTTAAAGCATAACGCTTGTTTAGCTTGGATAAGTAAGTCTTAATGTAGTAAAAACCTTCAGGTAGACCAGAAGTCTTAGCTAAGAAAACTTAGCCAAGCATTCTGTGTGAAGGCATTATACAAGATCAGTCACAGTTTGATAGAAAGTTGTTAAAGGGTTTGTATTAATAAGCAATCAAGCTACAGTAAATACCTGTTGTACCTCTTTAGATATTACCATCTTTTCTCCATTGTAGTTTAGAGCTTTTAAACATTCCTGTCATCAAAAACAGTCATTGTACATTGTGGACACGTTCCTTTGGCTGCCTGAATGAAGCAATGAAATGAATGTGAGCATACTAACCTTAAAATTTCATAGAACCCTCAGGGCTCTGAGCCATTGACCATGACTCTCTGGATGCAACCATCCAACCACTTTCTTATCCAAGTTTAATGACACTGTTCCTAGTATGGTTATACGGACAAGGATTCTACAATGAATTTTAGTTTCTTCACACTTCTTATTGAGAGTTACAGTATTTTTACCACCAGCATATTTGGATTTTTTCTCTTTAGCTGGCAAGCTTTTCAATTTATAGAAGGATTCTGGTTGTGAGTTCTTCTGGCAAGGTTAAGCAAATTTAAGAATTCAATTATACAGAAGATAATAATAGTATCTAAGATGAGAGTCCTGCATTAGAGTTAATATGAAAGATTTGTGGAAGTGATTCCACAGGTATTTTTTAATAATAAGTCTTATTCCATATAACGGTATATTGTCATTTCAAAAGTATGTAATCTAGATAACAAGACTTAAAATCATTGCAGAACTGAGCCTAATTGGGAAGAACAATATTTTTTCTAGTCATCTTCCTCAGAGGACAGTAGAAGGTTTAGCTGCATGTGTGTTGCAACATTCTAATCATTAACTATTTCTCCTTTAGTTTACATCTTTCCAGTAGCATAGACCCTGGTTTGAATATCAAGAAACTTGGAGGCTTATATATCAGTTTTGATGCAAAAAATCAGAAGCCTAGATCGAGTGTAATTGAATCACTGAAGGAGAAGAAGAAGGACCAGGTAATGTGTTTACAATTATTCAGTTATCTGTGACTACAGTAACACAAAGATGTCAATCTAAGAAGGCTGGTTTGTTTGATTTTAAAGAAGTAAATGGTTTTCGTGGTTCATTAAAGATTTACATTCTTTTTGACTGAAGTGTAGTTTTACATTTGGTTTTAATGGTGAAAGTTTAAATATACCTGACTTCTTAGAAACTGAAAAACAGTGCAAATTCTAGCATTACCTTGTAAAATAAACCGAAGTTGATTATACCTTGAGTTTTGTCTAATGATACACAAGCTTCAGGTCCTGCTGACAAGAATTTTAGTCCATAGCTGGAATGAGTTTCAGTAAATAAAAGTCTACACTCTAGTACAGATTTAGCGGGTTTTTTCCAAAAGCACCCTTTGAAGTAAAGGGAATGTGTTGTTTTTGTTGGGACTCTTTTCTTTGGCTTGTCCCTGATGGTCCTCTTTACTCCAGAGGATTTGCTGTCTCTCTTCCTCCAGAGCAAGTCAGCTGCTTTCTGTTGTCCAGTGTTCTATTTTGAAGTTCCTTATTACTCATGTATTGCATTAGAATGCTTGCTTAGATTGTGCATGATTCCTTCAGTAGGTTCTGTAAATACAGTTAAGCAGTAAAATTTGTACCTGTGAGGTGCTCTCTAATGTTCAAAAAAATTCTTACAGCTCTTGCAGAAGAGTGTAATAACTCCAGACTTTGAAAGAAAGGAATGTGTCCCACCCTACAGGGAATCACTTCACCAGCTAAAGAAACAGCGCAGGGTAAGTGAAGAGCTGGTAATGCCTCTGACAAGAAAACAAGCTGTGGTAGAAAGCTGCATACTGGGTCTCTGTGCATATCCAGACCGCTCTGGAAATGGAGTGATGAACTGCAATTTAGTGTCTTCTGTGAGCTGTCCTGTGAAAAGCCATCCTTTCAGTTACCAGCATGATGAAGTGAATGCTTATATGCTCAGTAAAAATCTGTCACTGATGCAGTGCTGATAACCTCCTTTATAACAGTAGTCATAGAATATGTGTTTTAAGGATACATATTTACATTCTGAATGCTTTATCTTTTTTTTAAGGGAGGAGTTCCCTTTTCTGTCCTATCCTAGTTACTGAATGCAAATTCATTGTTCATGTTATTCTATCCTAGGCAGAGCGAGAGAAAACAACAGGGGATGGCTGGTTTGGTATGAAAGCCCCAGAAATCACAAGTGAACTGAAAAATGATCTTAAAGTTCTGAAGATGAGAGCTTCATTGGACCCTAAGCATTTCTATAAGAAGAATGATAGAGATGGTCTCCCCAAGTACTTCCAGGTAAGGGAGCAGCAGAAGGTGGCATTGTACTGCTGAAGTTTTGAATAGCTGCTGAAGGATACCTAATAATGCCTATTTTCTAGGTAGCTTCTATGTTCATTTAATTTCATGTGTTAATTATTGAAGTGTTTTGATTACTTGGCTGAGTTTGCAACTATTCAACTTTGTGTTACATATGTATGTATATATGCTGTTGATGTTTTTAGCTTTGGCTCATCTCATAGAAGTGAACAAATACCTTACTGAATCCATATTTTGAGCCCTAAGAGGACTAGATTTTCAATGCTTTTTTGGAGTACTGGCCTTTCTAAACAAGTGTGTCGAAAATAATTGGCTTTTATTTTCTTACTAGCTGATACAGTTTAAATGGAGACAGCTACTTCTGTGATAAGCTGAAATTTTTGCTGCTTGTAGCTCTCAGCTTTGAAATGGTTTGCATCAATAAAGAAATTACAACGAAAGCTATAGAAAAAGGCCTCCAGAAACTTTGAATAGCAGGCTTGAGGAAATGTTTTCATTTCTCAAAATATTATCACTTCACTCTGAAGTGTTGAGGGTGTTTGTATGTTTTGAAATCAGAGAAACTTAGACTGAGGTGTTCCACGTAATAGACTGAAGTGTTTTCACTGCATGAAACATGTACTGTGTGTATCTCTGCTGCTAACCTGCACTATGAGAGCTGGTTGGAAAAAATGTGATGCGTTTCAGGATGAAGCCCTTGTGTTAAATTAGCTGCTGTGTAGTCATCTAGCAAAACCACCCAGATGAGAGACAGAAAGAGGTTTAAGGTGGTCATAAAGGTTTCATTTTCTTTATGTTTAAAATGTTTAAAAGTTAAGAAATGGATTTCATTTATGAATTAAAGTGTTGATACAGCAGTCCAGCATTGAAAACTGTACAGTCTTAAAGCTCAGACCTTCCTCTCTGCACTGCCCAAGGAGACCAAAAGGAACTCTGCATACAAAACATTACTTATTTATTTTGGTATTTTGCACTTTAATTCAGCAGCTGTCATTCTCATCTGCTCTGTGGGTGTCTTCACAGTTGTTGCTGGGGATATAAAAAGAAGGCAAAATAATCAACATCTTGCTGTTCATGTACAGTAAGAATGTTTTGGTTTTGTTTCCTAGGTTGGAACTGTAGTTGATTCTCCCATAGACTTTTACCACAGTCGAATCCCTAAGAAACAGAGGAAGAGAACAATTGTGGAAGAGCTGCTTGCAGATTCAGAGTTCAGAAGGTATTTAAAAGTAGTTTTGTAATTCTAATATCCCATGTAATTTTACAAGAGGAGTATTTTTAACTCTGTAGCCTTTTTTGTTTTTATTCAGCTTGTAGGGTGGTTTTTTATACTTCAAAGAAAAATTTTTAGTCTTTTAGCACTTCCATAGTACTACCATTTAGAAAGTCTAAGGAATCTTTAAGGGGATAATTAGACTGAGATAATGTGTGTTTCATCATCATTTAAGGGTTTTATCCAAATTTGGTCATCACTATTGGCAGTCACTCTTTAAGACTGATTGGTTTTTCTTGGCATAATTGACAGAAAATAGCAGCCTGTAATTCTGTGAATGTGGATATTATTTAATTTATCATTCATAAATACATCAGTCTGCCTCCTCTCATGGGAATCAAAATTGTGCTAGAAGACTTAAAGATTCTGATTGGATTAATTAATGTCTGCATAGTCTACCTTTTTTGGAGTAGATCACTTAGTTGGTCCGTTTTGGCATTGGTTATTACATGATGCTAATCTGCACTTCTCTTTTCAGATAATGACATGTTTTCTTTGAAATGGTGCATGATTTGGGATTATAGAGTTAATTTTGTCAGACTTGTAAATTTAACTGTAATGTTGTGAAGGCAAGTTACTGTATCTATTTCTTACCTAGTTTTCTGGTTTGACCTGATTTATTAGGTATTTATTAGAAAGTAGTTTTGAAATTTGATCAGTTAATTTATGTTGTGTCTAATTAAGGACTTTAATTATATACTTCAGCATTAGTGCAGATATTTGTCAGATTTTGGTGTTGGATTAAAAGCCTCAGCACTGCTCAGTGTGCAATGTCTGTCGTTCTCATCAGTGCAGGTACATAAGAATCTGTGTTAGAGGAGCTAGCAACTCATCTTTAATATTAGGTGAATACTAAACAATTACCCTGCTCATTGTTTAGTATTCACCTCATCTCAGTTTTCCCTTCGCAGTAGAGTAAGGTTTATTATCTTGAGTGTGGTGAGAAGGCACTATAAAAGTGGGTGTAATTTCTTCATGGTATGTGGAAATTGTTGAGTTTTCCCCTTATGAGCAGTAGCAGTGTTTCAGTAAACTGTCCAAAATGTGACTGCATATGCAATGAAGACCACTTCCCCCCAGCCAAAATTAATTACAAAATTCAATAGAATTTGCTTCCAAAGCAAATCTACCTGCATTTATCATTGACCCAATTGTCGATTCCCTTTTACTCATGCATAAGTGTATAAATCAAAGAATCTGATTCAGAAAACATGAGAAAACTCAGGTTGGCAAATAATGTGCATAGAGTACTGTCCATGTTACCTTTTCCTGAACTTTAGTTTGCCATGCTTAAAAGTAAATTGTCTATTTTGTTCAGATATAATAAAAAGAAGTATCAGGAGATCATGAGTGAAAAAGCAGCTTTTGCAGCAGGGAAGAGGAATCGGAAGAAGAAGAAATTTCACAATTAAGAATTGAAGAAAAATACCAAGATGGAACAACTTACTTGTTATAAAACTTTGTTACAGAATGCTTTGGTTGTGGTGTTTTGTTTGGGGTTTTTTTTTAAGATTGCAGGTCATGTGCAAATTGAGGTTTAGGGAAATTCTTGCCGTGAGAATTTGCTAGGAAGCTTTAGCAATTTAAATTAATTTAGATTTTAAAGTTGCTATTTTTTAATATATATGTAACGAGATAATTATATGAAAGCATATTGTTAAATCTGAGTACAAAATTCAGCTTCACAGGTTGTGGTTTTCTCAGGCTTCAGACTTCATATCAATTAATTCAGTTTAAAGTTATATGTGTAATTCATCTTGGTACATATTGTGTGCCAGAATATATTTTTCCATGACTTGTCAGAGGTTCTGCTGGCCAAAACTGTAATGGAAGATATTGAGAAATGGTTTGGTTGTGAAGGGTTTATTTCAACACTGACCATAACAGTATAGAAAATGTCCTGGAATTCAGTGCCTACACATATACTTCTATATTTATGTGTGTATATATTATAATACATTTATATTACTTAGAAGATATAAATTACACATTATTTAATAAATAATATAAGTAGTACTTACATGTGAAATTTTAACAATCATAATTTGCTTTTATTAATTTTTTACCATATGAATATTGTCTAAGGATATTTTTGAAAATAACTTAACATTGGCATGCATTATCTAGGGTGTGGTATGCAGATTGTGTCTGTTAGCTGACCTGAAATAGCTCAAGGTGAACAAACAGTGTGAGTCTGGAAGGCCTCTGCTGCCATTGTAGAGGCAGAGCTGTTGTCAGCTCAGTTCCCTTTCTGTGATGGTTCACGACCTTTTGTGATTGTCTGAACAGCTGTGGTGTTTGCTTGGTTTTCAAGTACCTGCTCATATTATTGCTGTTACAATTAGTGTGTCTTAGTTACTGTGGTAGCAGAAAAGATGGAGAATAGAAGAAATTGAACTGTCTCTACATTGTTTTGGGTGGATTGGGTGATTAGGAAGACGTCAGGATAAGAGGACCAGTGGTTGATTGTTTCCTTACCACAAGAATACTGAATTTTAAAGGTTGCAGATTCTAAGCAAGAGGTGCTTAACTATGTTCTTGACTAATGTTTAACCATCAAGTTTTCTACTGAGAAGTAGCTTTTTTAAGGATTAGTTATTTGTGCTGAAATGAGCATCGTGGTATATATTGACCACCAGCTGAAGCTTGACTTGAAAGAAGTTTTCCTCAGATCCTTTGGGGGATGTTTTTTATCATTCCAAAGTTGGCCATAATGTTTTACTACCAGAAACAAAAGTCCTTAAAAAGTCTTCACTGCTTGGAGTTGAATGGTGTCAAAATAAAGTGAATTTATTGAGAAATAATAAACAAGTAGAAGTAGAACCGCCTGTCCCCAGGTCTCAGATAATATGCACAGGCTATTTTAATGCAATGATACTTATGCCAATATCTCAATTCCCAGTAAATTATAAAAAATCCAATAAAAACAACTATAGTGTCTTGTTCTCCAGTTGAGACATGGAAGCATCAAAATATTAATACTGAACAGTGAGAAGAGAACAAGGCACCACAGTAGTAGTCATTCTGTTGCATCCTGGGGTGTTCAAGTGCAACTTTGGAGAAGCAGCATGCGAGTCTGAAAGACTTCTTGAAAGAGAAATCCAAAGCTATGGTGTTACATAGCAAGCAACAGCTCCGTGCCTCTTGCTCAGGCTGCTCAATAGTTGTAGGAGTTACTTCATGTGCAGCATAGCTAGAAAGGGATTTGGTTTGTGTTCTATATCCTTTCCCTTCCTTTGGTTCTTCTAATCCCTTCTGTTGTGTCCAGCGAGTGCCCGTGTTCTGTGCAGAGGGGTGAGGTGTGCAGAGTGTCCCCAGGGCTGCAGGGCGGCACTTGCAGGTTCTGTTGGGCGGCTTTGGCCGGGCACCTTTGCCCGAGCTCGTGCCTCAGCCTCTGTTCAATGTGGCACTGGACTGAGCACCTTTCCTTAACCATGGGTTTACATGAAAGCACAGACAGATGAACTTTGAAATTGACATAAAGTTTAAGGTGCTGGAGAGATTAAAACCTAAATGCATCATGGGATTGCCTGTGGTTATTAGAATTCTCTGAAAACACATAAAAATTTAATGAAGCTTTGCCTATTAATTACTAGTATTTTATTTTAAAGGCAGAAACAGTTGTGCTAATTTGTAATTCTGCCTTTACTGACTGTGATGGTTAATGTGCCTGATAGTGTGTTTCATTTTCAGATTTTCCTTTATTGCTTTTAAGTAAGCATTATTACAGTTGGAAAGTTACACCTGCAGGATTAAAAATAATTTCTCAAGAAAACTCTACAAATTTAATAATTAAGAAATAATGAACCAGATTAATCCATTCTGAGCAAAATCAAGGTGGTTTGTTTATTGCTGCTACTGTTTTGTTTACCCCCCAATTTGATTGCTGTAATTAAAATGGCTCTTCATTTTCTATCTGTCGGTAAGTCAGAAAAGATGGTGTTAAGTCCGGCGTTTAGTCGGCTGCAGTTTGTGGGCTTGTTTCATTATTTGAAAGTAACCAGAAATGTATCACGGTGACCCATCGTAACTGAAGTGCCTCCAGGAAAGACAGAGTCTTTTTCCAAGTAAAATTACTTTTTGCAGACTGTCCTGGAAGCGTGGCTGCCCCGCGGGGCCGGTTGTCGGTTGTGACCGCTCTGGCGGACCTCGGGTCGTGGGAGCAGGAGCAGGGCAGAACCCTTCTCCCGCGGCCTGAGGGCGGCGGGGCCGGGGGAGCAGGAGCGGAGCAGAGCCGTTCTCCTGCTCTGCCTTCTCGCTGGCGGTGAGGAAGCTTCGTGTCGCTGGGCCGAGCGGAGAAGTTCGGTCGATGGCGGCTGTCGCCGCCCGCCTCCAGCGTTCCCCAGACCGCCAGGCAGGGCGGGAGGCGGGCCCGGAGAGCCTCGCTGACGGCGGAAGGGCCAGGCCGGCCTACCGGATACCTGAGGCCGTGAGGTAAGGGACGGGAGGGCGCCGGGGAAAGATTTCCGCCTAAAAGACATAGGGGGGCGGGGGACATTTGGTAAAAAATAAAAAAAAAGAAGAAAAAGAGAAGACACGACTCCGCCGGGACTCGAACCCGGAACCTTTGAATCCCTTCAACCCTCTAGAAGTCCAATGCGCTATCCATTGCGCCACGGAGCCACCTGTTGGAATCTTCGCCCACCGTCGATAGAGGCTGCGCGCGCCGTCACGCGTTGGTCCCAAATGCTTCGGTTTCTTTTCTCTTACTTTTTTTTCAATTTTATTTTTCTTAACCAGCATGAATAGGTCTCACACGCTGCTGCGCAAACGAGTCTCGCGGCAGACCCTGCGTGCTGCCTAAGCACTGCCGCGGCCCGGGTGGGGCCCATGGCTTCCTGTGCAGCACTCACCACAGGGCGGCATCCTCATTTCCTACGGAAGACTGACTTCATCAGTGATCAGCATAAAATACTTGTTGTCATCTCACTCTGGCGTTTCCAGTATTGATCCTTATGCTCGAGGGATATAATTATAATTCACAATTGCCTTGTATTGAGGAACTCTTCCTCCAGACATCTGTAAATGCTTAGTAGCACTTCCCTCCCCCATAGATTAAGAAAAAGATTTTTCCATAAAAGCTGTAATTCTAGTCTGAAACAAGTCTGCAATGCTATTCTTTTTCTATGATAAATAGGCATAATAGAACCCCCAAGAGACTGGAGTATGAGCTTATTCCTTCTTTAGCTTTGCCCTCCAGTATATTGCAAGTGGAGCCTATGACCTTCTGCTTGAGGCAGGGGTGCAGGGCTGCGGGCAGTCAGGCCTGTGTGGTAAAACTGTGTGAGAATTTCGTGCTGCACTTTGTCATAATTTGAAAGTACAGGTATCAATAAGAGTGGAGAAAAGCATGTAGATGAGCATACCCTAAAATCTGAAGAACAAGGAAGCTAATCAGATCCACAGTCCCTGAGGTATTGCATGCAGGGCTGAGGTATGGTGTAATGAATAACTGAGGTGACTCAGGCACTCCAGCAGTGTGTTCTGTGATTCCCAGGGAGCCAGCTGCTGCGCCTGTGGCCAGCAGTAAGCCAGAGCTCTTGAGCTGCCTTGTGACTGAATAGTTCCTGCAATGCTGCCCAGAAAATGAGGTTGCTGGAAGGGTTCAGCAGTTACAGCAAGTACTAAATCGCAGGTACATCCCCCAAGCTAACAAATTGGTTTGAGCCAGAACATTTGTAGACAAACCAAGAATCACTAAGCTGTACAAGATTCAGAGCTGGTCTGTTCGAATTTGCAAGCTCTGGGCCTTGCCACAATTGTCCTGTTATGGACAGGACTCTCCATAGTGCTTCTGGTAAAGGAATGCAAAGTCTGGAAAATTTGACTCCTCAAAGCCCTGTACTGCTGAAAAGAAACAGAAGTCTTGTTTTCAAAAATTGAGTTGATCTTCAGAATAATAAGCTTAAATTTATGTTTGTGCAATTCAAATAACCCTCTTGTAAGTAACTAAGAATCACTGTAAACATCTTGTAGTTTGTGGACACTTGGGCATGTTCATTGTGGGGTGCAGTGAGTGTTGGTGCCTCACCAGTGTGATCTGGTAGTGTGGCACCTTTGGACACTGGCACAAAGTGGCTGCAGATGGTGAAGAACCAGAGAACCATTCTTTTCTGTCACAAGACTGGTTCTGAGACAGTAAGAGAGAAGCGCTGTGACACGATTGTTACTTCCTCTCATGTTTTCGTTGTGGATAATTGGTTTATAAAGGTAGATAAAGGCTGGTTCTATTCATGCAGGAGGACTGACTAGGGAAACGTTTGGAATTTTTCCCGAAATGTTTCGAAATATTGAAATAGTTTTGTTTTTTTATTCTGTAAATGTAGTCCCGGTGCAAAGTCCACCAGTGCGTTTGGACAGCAGATGGAGCTACTGCATGAGAAACAGGGCGGCTCACGGGTCATGAACTTAGGAAATGTGGTCATAGGCCAAAACAACCGATCTGGTTAACCTTTGCTGATCTGCGTGGACTGATCAGTCCTTTGGACTTTCCCTCTTCAGACAGCCTGTCTGAAGTCCAATTCTGTTGCAAGCTGTCTTTCATTTCAGCTCCTCTTCAACTTCATTCCAAGTTCCTTGAAAAAGAACATAAAGTTGTGCTGTGTTTAGTTACTGGCACTCAGAGAAATTTTGCTGAGCTCAATGACATGCCATTTTGCTAATTTTTAATGGGAGGAGAAACTGAACTAGGAATACCTTGACACAAGACAAGAAGTATATCAATGGCAGGCAAAAAATATTATCATCATATAGGAATCTTTATTGATTAAAGTAAATCTAGATATTATTAATGAAATTGATCTCTGAGAGACTTTTTACAACATGAGTTTCAATGTTAACTTCTGTTAATGTACTGTAGAGCTATTTACTATATATCCAATTACTTTTGGTAAGAGTTGAACTTTATAATATATTAAAATGCCAATTTCCACACTCGCAGGGCTTCCACAGATGTTTATTGGGACTACCACCACCTTCCTCTAAGAACAAGTGTAATTAATGCACTTCTTGAAAGAGGTCAGAGAAGGCTCTCATGGATAGATTATCTAAATGGGACCCTTACACCATCTCTACATTTCAGGGAGGATTATTGTAACCCTACTGCTCTAATGATTCACTGTGTAGTGAAACAAGAGAAAGCACTCTTCAAACTGGCAGGAAAAATGCTGGGATGTGCAAGATCTGAGGATACTGGAAAGAACTCTTTCAGAGAGGGTTTCTTTTGGTAATTTACAATTTGATTCATTTTTGTAAGTTTATTTTCTTAACATGAAGATAAATGCTCTGCATTATATATGCTTCTGCATCTCTGCCTTTTCCTCAGTGGCTGTAATTGCCACGTGGCTATTGGGGTATTTGGAGAATTTGTTTGTCAGGCTGCCAGCAGGAAGCTGCTAAGAACCTCTTCCAATTATCTTGTTTGTGCTTGGTCTAATACATGTTCTGTCCTCTTGAATATGTTTGGGTAGACAGGAGAAATTCCCAAGAGCAGTGCCTTTGAGGAATTGGGGACACATGATCAGTTATGCCGAGTCATCTCTACAGGGGATTATAATGTTAATTCTGTGTAGTTCTATTAACAGATCAGGTGCTGCAAAGCCATTTACTTTAAGAGTGCTCCCTAATAGTGCCAAACCTGAGGAGTCATGTGGCATCTCTCAGAGCACTGCAACAGGACATTTGGAGAAGTCCCAGCTAGTGCCTCTTGCCAAAAGTGGAGTACATCTGATTTACAGAGAGATGGGAATCTGTTTCAAGACAATTTCAATGTTTTCTGCTGTTAATTTGATCTGGTTTTTTTCTTTTCTTTTTTTTTCCTTCAGAAAGGCATAAAATTTGTGTCAAACACCCTTCAAAAACATCCAAAGTTACCATATTTTAAAATTCTATTCTTAAAAAGCCTCCATTTTGTTTTTCTTAAAAGTAATGTTTATCAGTTTACTTAAGAGCCAAAGTTTTAAAGACTACACCCTTGAGTTAATAATTATCAAAGACAAAGTTGACAGTGCAAAATGTTGTTATTGTCTTACATTTTGAAATCTAGGTGTAACCATTGGGGCTTTTATTTTTTAAATTAGCACTATGCCACTGAATATTTACAATCAAGTTGTTCCTTTGCAGCTTTGCAGGTGACACTGTATCTCAGCTCCTCTTATGCAGTTCAGGAGAAAAGGTGTATCTGTGGCCTAGTGATTTAATCCTAAACACCTGGAATTTTATTCCAGCTGTGAAACTATTGTGCTAGGGGACTGTGGGCAGCCTGATGATTTTTCCTTTCTGTAAAAATGGACAACAGATGTTTTCCTATTCCATGTAGTGCTGTGCAAGCAAGTCACCTGCAAGGTAACTTAAAAAAATTGAGATTCAACTTCCTCTGGAAATTCTTTATTATTGTATATTTTACTTGTCACTTCACATCTCTCAAAAGTGAATGGCAAAAGGTAACAGAACCTACACAGATGATTCGGCTCCTTTTCATCAAGTTTCCTTTCTCCTGTGAACGGGGTTACTAAACACTCCTGGGTGACAGAGTTCTCCTGTCCCCTACTTACTCAGTTACTTCCTCAGCTCAGTTACTTGGTCCTTTGTTTTGTAAGAACAAAGCAGTCATTTTGTCCAAATTATCCTGAGACGTTGATTTGTCCTGTCTCTGCAGCGCAGCATATTTTGCATTAGAAACCCAAACAGCAAGGATATAGATCTGGGTCCAGGGCTTCCAAAATGATTGAGAGGAGTAGGAATGTTTCTCTAGCATACGTGCTAAGGTACAGTACTTTGTATTATTAATATATAATTTTGCTCATCAAGTACGCAGGTTAAAAAAAATAATTTGAATGTACAATTAAAAGGTAACAAACCTGAAGCAATTAAAACCCCCCTTACCTTCTCCCACACTTTTTAGATGCAGTGTTTGTTTTCTGTCCTCACCCATGTGCTCTGGGAACCATGTGTGGTGTTTAAGCAGTGGTGCAGTACAATCATCTGGTTCCCTGCAGGAATGTTTTGTAAGCCAAAACACTGGATTAACTTCTGCTTTCATTTGAGTCATTCTGAATCTGAACTAACAAAACCAAACAGGGGAGTTTTTCCATGGCTGTATCAATGTTAACAAGAATATAATCTGGCCTGGAGTGCTTCCCTTTTTTTTTGTAATGGACAGAGTTGACATGATGCTCATGTTAACAGAGAAAACTGGTAATTTTTGCCAGCCCTTCTCTTGAAGACGTCCCTGCTTAATAAATCCAGGACATAAGTGTTCTCATTACGTTTCTTTTAGAGGAAAAAAACCCTTTTTACTCTGTATTGATGCCTTTTCTGATTAGGGATAGATAGAGAAATGGCTGCAGACTCTGGTCTCTTTGATGAGGGATGTTAGTATCATGGGATTCAATGCTCTTTGAATTTCCCAGAGTGTGGCATATAGTCCTGTGTGGACTATTTTTCTTGACAGATGAAAGTTATTGTGGGATTACAATGTCCTGTCACTGCTTGGATCATCGCCAAGTGCTGGATGTGTCCCTATGGTTGGATGTGTGTAGTCAGTGCCATTTCTGGAAGGATCTTGCCAAGAATATTCTGAAGGGATGAAAAGCTTCCATTCTTAATTACATTTTGCTTTTCACCCAGTTATGAATATGAGTCACTGACTCAGTATTCCGTCTAATACTGATGTAATCACAGAAACAATTCTATTTTAAAATCATGTCCTTTTGTCACTATTGTAATTATAAATATTGCACAGGCTGAAAATCTACCCCTGAATTATAAATACACACTTCTCCTGACCCCAACAAGTTTTTTACTAAATCTGTTCAAATGTATGTTGATTTTACCATACTGGAAATTTTCAGCAGAATTATCCCTCTGTGGATTTTCAAACCAGTAAATGTGGATTGTATTTTAAAGATTTAATTGTACATTTGCTTTATCTGCTTGAATATTGACTTAATGTAACTGGATCAGAATTTATTAACTTGATTTTTGTAGCTAAGGTCATTGTGCAATATGAAGTAATGGACTGGATGGCAGAATTCCCAAACTCTGCCAAACCCTGGGTTTGCCTTGGCCCTGAAGCATGGTGAGGCAAGCCATTCACATTTTCTTGACATCCAGCTGCAGGATTTTAGCTCCCTAATATTTCTACAGAATTGACAACTCTTCAGTCAGTATCCATAGCCTTGTAACTGTTTGAGCACATTCTTCACCTTCCTCACTCCTGTTCCTTTGCTCCAAGTTTGAAGGAAGTGTGACTGAGCGCCAGACCCTGCACAGGCACAGTTGTGCAGAGAAGATTCTCAGCAGCTCTTGGTCCACACACACAGTGGACAAGGAAGATCATCAAACACCTCCACTACAAAGGAGTTACCTGTGGATTCTCTGTTTCTTTGAACAAGAAGAAGTCACTGAAAGCACATCACTGCTGTCTTAGGCCTCTGCATGCTATCTGCCAAAAGGGAAACAAATCTCTTCCAATTTCACAACTTACAGAAAGATCAGAGTGACTTCTTGTGAAAATGAGCATTCTCTTGTACACAGGTAGAAATCTGAAATTATTATTATTGTAAGAGAAGACCTCAGGGCTTTTTTCTGATATATATGCTACTAGAGTGTAGCTTAGGGATGCACAGGAGCTAAGGAGCTAACTGAGGAAAAGGAGCTGCGACAGGAGGTCAGCAGGCTTTGTACCAGTGGGGAAAAAGGAGAGATCAACAGAAATCCGATGGAGAGCATTGTTACACTTGGCAAAAGAAGAGAAGGCTTCTTCTCTGCCGGCAGAAGTGCAATCACAGAACAAATATGGTGCCTTGGGAAAAGATGAGGATGAACAAGGACCATTGGGGAAGGCATCAGAGCCAGCTGAACCTCAGCCAAACATCAAGAGTAAAAGACAGGTGCTAGGTACTGGAGATTGCCATCTGCAGGGAATGGAAACTTTCATCTGCTACACTGATGTGACATTTTGGAATGTTTGCTGAGTGCCAGGATCCAGGATACTGCAGAGAGACTGTCAAGGTTTGTCTGGTCCTTAGACTTTTGCTCCTTGCTGAGTCTGAGTGGCACTAAGGACATATCAAGAGGGACAGTGAAGCTGGGTGCTGAGGGTGAAGGGCCCGGGTCCTTTCAGTGAACAGAAGAGACTGGGATAGGAAAAAAGATATCCTGAGGAAGTGTGATTGTACTAAAGAGAAGTGATGATGCAGAGCCAGTGAAGAGGTGTCCTTAAGATAGGGGAGGATCTCATTCTTCCTCTGTGAAAGCAGTGGAGCTGGAGGCCTATTCTAAGTGCCAGTACAAAATTGCTTGCAGTATGGAAAAAAGCAGAAGAAATTTGAAGTTTGTGCACAGTTGGAAAACTAAGATGTCATTAGAAATAGAACAGCACTTATCTGAAATGTACACTTTAGTTATTACTTTCTTAGTAATTTCTAACATTTTAAAATTCAATTTGATGGTATCAAATGGTTCTATAAAAGAAGATCAGTTTCAGAATTCCAGTTGTAGGTAGACTGACTCATGGTTAAGTGACTTGGTCAAATATGTCTGCCAGTCCCTAGCAGAGCCAGCTCAGCTCTGACTTAACTATCTGGAGTTCTACTCCAATCTTCTTTTTCTTATTTTCCATCCATAAAATTGTATAATAAGTATGATTATGTAATGCAATTAGACTACTATTTTCAGAACTGTGGATCTGCTAAATTTATTGCTAGTTGCAATAGATGATGCTTATTATTTGACCCAGATTTACTATCTTGTACTGGCCAAGTTAAAGGCTGGCTAATTCGTATTGCAGCTGGAAGACTTAATTTGCCATGTGTTGAAGATAATAGATGTATGAAGGGAAAGTGAAAACAGCAAAATTAGTTCATACACCAAGTACATTAAAATTTGTTCTTGAGAATCTTTGTTAAAATGACGACATAATTAGGCAGCTGCATCTTATGCTGGTATACTCTAATACAGAATATTAGTTTGATCGGTGCTTCAAGACTGACAAATGTGAAAAAAAGAAGTTTTGTGTCTGTAAGCACAGTAAATTTGTTTTGGAAGTAATTTAAATTTTGTGTAAGTGAATGCCACGTTACAATCTTGCACTAAGCCCAAAAGCAGAACACCAAGCTCAGACTCTGCACTTTTGTAATCTATCAGTAGAACTTTTTTTTCTCTTTTAACAGCCACAGTGGAAGCACATTGAACTAGCAAGTGATTTTTATAGCTAATCCTTGCATAGTCTTTGCTCCATATTCTCCTTCCAATTTTTGTCTCATAAAACCAGTCATTGAAGTTAATGCAACTTATCACCCAGCAGAAGTTACAGTATGAAGAAAGAAAAAGCTGCACATCAAAGAGTCTTCTGTGCAGACAGAGCAGACAAAAGGCTTCTTTGTGATGAATGTGCAGAGTTAGCTCTGCCACTCTAAATCAGCAGCGAGTTTTCTTCAATTCTAGCATTGAAGTAAAAGAATGTCCTTTGTTCTTGTAGGGGGTTTACTTTCATTTCCAAACTGCTGGCAGGAACTAAGCATTGATTTAGCAACACAAAAAATTAATTTCCTGTGTTCAGAATCGTGATATACTTTTATAGAGGTATGTATTTGTTTATTCAAATTAATAATAGCTACCAGTCATTCCTGCAGCAAAGTGAAACAAGCAGCTTCCACAGTCATATCTGGATATCTGGAAATCATAGGAATCACTGCTAACAAAACCCCTACCACACCCTCCATGGAGATAATCAGTGGTGGTAGTGGTGGTGTTGCTGTTTGTTGTTGTTATTGCAATATATGAATGTAGTTAGTTTTGTAAATATCTGAGTTTGCAATCACTAGGGTTTGGAATCTAGGCAAATAGCATGAAAGAGCCAAAAGAAATGCCACCACAGCTCCTATCCAAAATGATAGAGATTAAGGTAGACATTTACACCCAGACAGAGGGCCAGGGACATTTCAATGAGGTTTCAATACAAGTGGCCTTTTTTCCATATACTTGCTACAAAATTAGCACTTGCTTTTGTTAGTGCTGTGATGGCAAGATATTCCTTTGTGTGTCTAAAAAGGGGAATATGGCTTCTTAATTTACCTTCAAGGACTAATCTTATTCACAGGTAGTTTGGAAGGGAAAGAGGCCCTTTTTGTATTTGGTATTAATTGCTATGTAATTGTTATTTGTTACATAGAGGCCTTGTGCTCTTCCACTGAAAGATTTGCATCTTGTTTGACAGCAAAGCAGTTTTCTACTAGAGACAGTTGTGTGTTTTATGTTACTAATAAGAATGAGAAAGAGTGAAATAGCATTTGGTGAAAGTGTGAGAAATTGTATCTCTAGGCAGGCTGGACAAGTAACTTTAACACTGTGTTAAAATGGAATCATGGAATCTGGTAGAGAAGTTACTTTAAAATCCTTAGAAAATCTGAGAGTGTAAGTGAAAAAAAGAAGGGGCAAAGGGAATACATAAAGACCTGGATTGTGGAGAATGAAAGTAGTGTTGATGGTGCTAGTAAAACTTTGTTAAGGGGTTGGCTTTGGGTAGAGATTGTTTTTTCAGGGTCTTCTCTTCTGCAATGCAAAATGGGTTTAGAATGAGTGTGCAGCTGAAACATGGTAGAACATGATGAAATCAGTTCCTCAGGCTGTATTAATTTCCTTCTTCACAAAATCAGAAATTCCAATTGTTTTGCTATATCTGTGCTGGCAAAGCTTGTGTGACATACATCAGATGTGGGAAGTTACACCTGCAAGCCATATACAGTTTAATATACTTACATAAATGGCAGAATCATTAGTTTTCAGCTCATGAATTTTAACTAGTGGTGTGATACCTCTCTTCCTTTGGGTTATATCTAAAAGCAAATTAGTAACCTGTTGATTTGCATCATGAGATACGGGTTTGTTATGGTCCCAGTAAAGAAGATGGAGTATAAAGTATTGCTTAAAATACCATTTGTTATGTCTAACACTGTAAAGGAATAGGATAATGTAGGTATTTTTATTTCCTTACAGATGCTGAGCTATGTAGTATTGAACAAGTGTAAAATCAGATCTCAGTGCACTGGGGAGATCCTGTCCAGGGAAAGGGCATCTAACATTTTGGTTTTTTGAGTTCTTGCAGGATCTTCTTAGAACAATTCTATTTCTCATGTCCACTGGCAAACAGAAAGTCAATTCACTTTGTTTCATTTTTAGATGAAGACAAGGACACCAAGTCAGTGAAATGAGCGGTATGGAGCGAGGAGCTGCCTGCGGGCTCCTCTCCTCCAGCTGGCTGTGTCCTGCAGCCACGGGAGATGTGTCACCCAGCACGGGCCTGACCCGGCTCTGCAGCACGATCTCACGGCCAGCACCGATTCCTCAGGACAGGGATCTTCTGGGCAGCATCAGTACACCTGGAAGGAAACAATGCTTGGATAAAGAGCTGCAAAGTGATGTAGTTACACATCTAGGTTTTGAGAGTACCGATGTTTTCAGGACAGATATACATCCTGAGTGAGTGGGGAGTGATCCTAACTGCAACTTTTAAGTAACATTATTTTTATTTTTATTTTTATTTTTATTTACAATGTGATGCCTGGAATAGATAAGTTTACCTGTCTCTGTTAGTCCGTTGAACTCTGGACGGATGGAGGGTGTTTTGTGTTTTGAGCTTGTGCATAGTTTTACATTGACACGAATTAATTAATTTTGTTGGGGGTAAGGGGGCTGGTGATATTCCGATTTTCTTCTTCCTTCCAGTTTATAAATAAACTTTTTAAAACTATTTTTAATAAGAGATATTTTTAAAAGAAGTAGCCTGCAAAACTCTCAGCTGAAAGTAGGAACTTCCATATTTCATAATGGCTCACTGGCAAATAGATGGCACATTTTTTCACCTAGTAGAAAAGTAAAAAAAAAAAAAAATTAAAATTAAAGTGTGAAAAAGTTTACTCAACACAGTATTCAACTTCTCTTTGATTTAGGGGGAAAAAAATCCAACCTCATTGCTCAGTTATCATCACTGTGATTCATCATCTGCTGTCTCCTGGGCAGGTCTGACTGCTGATTGGGCCCAGAACTTCTCAAGGTGTGTCCTTTGTCAAGAGGCTTTTGCATTTCAAGAGCACACAGTAGACCATGACAGCCTCCTGCTATGGTAAGAGCTGTTGTATGGCTATTTATTAACCTATACTGTTAGAAACAGTGCTTGATGGTTAGTCAAATAATTATATGTGTTAGCAGATGTTTCCAAATCAACTTTTTGTGGGTTTAAAATCTGGAAAGATTTTAATTTTGGATTTTAATTGTGACAGCTATTGCTCAGTACGCTAGTAGTGATTTTAAAATTCTGAATTAAAATAACTGTGAAAATATAATACTGAGAGGTATTGTCAAATCCAAAGGGAATTAGATCAAAATATTTCTGTAATGTTGTAATACTTTGAGAGAGAAATATTTATAAGATTTTAGATGTCTATATTTTATTTTTTTTATAAAAATTGTATGTGTCAACTATTTGCACGTTAAGTAATACAACGAAACTTTCTTCTCATTTTGCATTATGTTCAGCTAGGGCAATTTTATTTTTTCAGAGTTATGAATTGGCTTCACTTTTTTTTTTTTAATTTATCGATTTTAAGTACTTGGAAGATAAAATTAATCTGATTTTCACATATCTTTTCAAAAAATTTTGAAAAAATAAGGAATCCTGATCCTAATCCTGAAGAAAAATACAGGGATATATTAGAAACATTTTTTGCTTCGTAATTGATAGGTTTATATCTGCTTTACTACCAAATCAAAAGATGCAATCACAGGGATTGAAAAGATTTGAAACATGCTACATAGACAAGTTTACCTGTCTGTGATCTAATAGTGTTGGAGGATGGCAGAAAAGGCTTAGGAAAAGAGCAGCTCTAATACCCAGCAGTGTAATGTCTGCTCTCCTCCTTCACAGCAGCGCTGCTCAGAGCTCAGTGCACATGACTGTACTTGTTTCGGCTCCTGGAAAAATGTTGCAGTCATGGCACAAGCACCAACTTCTTTGTGAGGGATGGTACACAGTAACAGGAGAGTTTCATTTTAACATTACTTTAGTAGAAATTAATTTTAGGATTATACAAAACTGAAAACAATGAAATTTTTAAGGATAAATTATTTAAAGAGATATTTAAGTGGTAACTCAGCAAACTATCAAAACCACAAGGGTTTTGTAGATATTCAGACAGAGGTTTCATGCTACTGAATCACATAAATTGGGTTCTAGGATTTTGGCCTATTTCTTGGTTTTAAAAGATTTTATGCTTTACAATTTTGTGCTTTAGAATAGTAAGATTCTCTGTTTATGTACATGAGGAGTGTCTTCACAGTTAGTAAGGTTATAGTGGATTTTTTCTCAGAATTTTAACTCTGAGCACCAGTCAACACAAGAGGGTGCCGAAATGCTGGTAAAACAGTGTTATATACATAATATGTTTTTTCTAAACATGGTTGTTTTGATCTTTTCTAGCCTTTTCTTGTTTGCATATTCACCTCTGTGATACTGTAATATCAGAATACCCTTCTTTCTAGATGTTCTTATAATGACACCAAACACATTCCTCTCAACAGCAGCTGGCACCATCAAAGAAAGATTTTTCAGTATGCAAATAAACTTAGCTACAACAACAATTTATGTGATTTATGTCATGTTCTTGTCTTGCTTGTGCTGGCTCTAGTTCTATGTGCAGGGGTCAGAGATTGGTTTCTGTTTCTATAAGCCATGCTCTCAGCAATGGAGGAAGATAGTAAGAAATTTGAAATGCATTAATCATACACAGGCAAGACTCTCATGGTGCAATTAATTTAACCATTCCCTTATTTATGTGATGTTTTTGTCTGGGTTGAAGCTTTAAGGATCCATGTGTGTCCTACTCTTCAAGCTCATTTCCTCAGTCTTGTAGCCAGTGTGCTACAACACAAGAAGAACCAAAGTGCAAGTACCATTGATAGAGGCAATTGCGCTTCATGAGGTTAGAAATTTATTTTTCAAGAAATTATATGTTGTGCCTTTATTGCTTGGACAGCAAAATTCTAAGATACTCTGAATTACGTATTTTTAGGTGGGTTTTGCTTTCCATAGATGATGCATGCAATACCTTACAGTCCTTGCTGATGAATCACTACACTGTATTTCAAGAGTTAGGTATAGTTCATCAACCAGCTAGAGAAAAATACATATATCTAGCTAAAGAATACTCTCAGACAGTATTTGTCAAATTGGAGTCCAGGAAAACCACTCAGCAGTTTACAGTCATTGTAATGGTGGATCACATTAGTGAGTGTCTGCTGTGTGCATGTGCATTCAGTCACGTGTTCATAAAAGAGCAAATGCTTTTTTAAGTCTTCCTTTTTGGTTACATGCAGTAATAAACTGAGTTCAAACAGCAAACTGCTAAGTTTAACTTCTTAACTTCTTGAAAGCAGCCATTAATTTCATGTCCATAACTTTTTCTATGTGTCCCAGCAGCTGATTGCAGTCATCAGTGCCAGTGTTTGGACACTCACATATCTGATTTGTTGCCCTGAAGTTCCACATCTCAGTGCATTATTGGCTCCTGCAGTAAATGGCACTCACAAATTGTGCAAAGATTGCGTAATCCTTTGCAGTGGATTATATTATTTGAATTATAATTAGATGCCAGGCTAAGTACTCTTTTTGTCATATAAAAGGGTTTCTGAAAAAAGGGAAAATAATCTAGTCACTGTTGGAGTCTTTTCTGCATATTTTTAATGAAAGGCCTGTCACTATACTTGATGGAGTAGTGTCTTCAGATTAGTGCTGCTTTCCTAAGTGTGTCTAATCTCATTTGATTTAAGCATCATGGAATAATAAAAAAAAAAAATCAGTGTAGCATAGGTTTGTTTTGAAGTCAAGGGGAGGGTGAGAGGGTTAGCAAATCAGTAAACATCAGTTCATCATGTTTAATTAGCTAACAGGAATTTTCTGAAACCAATAAACATGATCTTAACAAACAAATTGGATATAGGCTTATTAGTTTATAGTGAAGTTCTAGTGTGGAAACTGAAAACTTTAAATCTGACTGTTTTCTTTTATACAGAAATTACAAAACAGTTTGTCTTTCAATAATGTGAAGCATTTCTTTTAGTCCCCTTCCATCAACCTATGAACTTGAAAAGATTAATATTTATCTCCATCTTTGGATCATTTGCAAAAACTACAAAAGCATAAACAACTCAGAAATTCCTTTACATATCAATATATCAAATGCAAATACGTGCACTGTGCAGTGTTAGAGCAGTGACCTTCAACCAGACTCTAAGTCAAGAATTTCTGTTTCCAAGGCTTCTCATTCTTGCTAAGTATTTTTCTGGCATAATGTATGGATCTTTTGTGGTGTGTTGTTTGCTGGAGAATGAATGGAGGCCCTCTGGCTCATTTATCCTTCTGTCTCACTTGGGATTTGAACTGTTTTCCTAGAAAAGGATGTCTAGTGCTCTTACTTTCAACTCTAATCCCCCCATCATTGAGCTTGCTGTAGCAGTTCCCTGTTACATAACGGTTTTCTCAGCTATAGAGCCTAGTGATGGTTTTGAAGAGTAGCTGAGATTTACAGGATATTGTACACTTGTGCTTTTGAAGCTCTCCATCATAAATATGTCGTATCTTAGAATGAGAGAAAAAATACCTCTATTTTGAGAAATTTTATTTCACTTCCTCCGTATACTTTCTTTTTTCAGTTTGGTTTGTCTCTTTTTGTATTGTCCTTGTCTCAAACAGTTGAAATTAGGGCCAACTGATACCTTGTCATAACACTGACATAAAAGCTGTAGTAGACTGAAAAACACTGGGGATTGTATAGTTGTGTTTATTGGGTTTGTTGTTTAAAAAAAC
>VXBU01006774.1:786217-798282 GCA_013400315.1 Bombycilla garrulus | reverse complement strand
TGTTGTTTAAAAAACAAAAAAAAAAAAAAAACCCAAAAAAAAAACCAAAAAAAAAAAACAAACCAGAAAACCTCACTGTATGCAGGCAGATACCGTTTAAGAAGAAAATACTATTATTAAATATATCTGTCTTGATATCAAAGTTAAGGATATTATTACTTACTATAAGGTAATTTGAGGGGTTTTTTATTACAATTCACAAATATTAGTGTTTTTTTCTTACCCTACATCACAGCTTCTCAGAACATTAACAAATCTTTTTGAATTGTATACCTCTGCTGTTAACTTTGCCTTAAGTCTTGCCAAAATAAAGCTATTTAAAAAAATGTCTTAATGATGGCATCACTTTACAGGAATTCAGTCAGAAGACAACATACCAACTGATGCAATTCGACTATGGAATTTTTTTATTAATGGGGAGAAAAAGTATGTCTTTAGAAAATAGAAACCTATTATCTAGGCAACTCTTGATCTACTTCTAGAGCTATTCACATGTTTACAGACTCTTCCAGGAGTGAAACTGCAGTATTGCTCATGTAACAGTAGGGAAAAAAAAAACAAACTAGGACAATTTTAGTCATTCTCACATGTCAGCTTTTTCTCTAATCATGTTTTACTGCAAGCTTTCAGTTATTTATTTCCATCTGTATTAGACACTTATTCTCTATTCTCTTTACTCTCCCTACTTACTTCAGCTTAAAATTTTCTTGATGTCTTTTCATCTGACTGGTTTTAGCTACTGCTTTTCTTCCTCTTTACAGCATCTCACATTTATCTGTCTGTGTCTTTCTTATTAATATTGAGTTTATTTCTTACTGCTTGGAAATACTATTAGAAGCATTCTCTAGAAGTGGAATCCATGAAACTGTAAGAGGAAAAGTGAAAAATTAAAGACAAGATAGCTTGAGGAGCAGAATAAAATGAAGTTGTTTAGTTATAACAGGAGAGAAAACAACTTCAAAAAAACTGCAATAAAATTTTAAATATCAGAATTAGCAAAAATGGTCTGGGAAACTAATCACATTCCTTTGCTCATGAAATCTGGGGACCATCAGAAAGTGCAATGCTTTTGACAGGTGTTCCACTGTCTTCCATGTACAAGTTCTGTACACCCATGCCCAGCCAATCATTAGAACTGAGAGGAGAAAAATTCCATATAATGTTAAGTATCATATGGAAATATTCCTTTATATTGTAGCTTAAAGTACTTGAGAGACTTTAAGATGGTTCTCAACTCTACACTTTTGTACAGTGACTACTGTGTTGCAGGTTAGTGCACTTCCTTCATCAAATATCTAGATTTATCAATGTGACTTTTAAAATTAATATAGGTACTTGTGCTAATAAACTGCAAATTTTACAGTGCAATGCTCTCAGTCTTGAAACTCACTTCCTGTCCTGTTCCAGCAGAGACCAGACTCTCTTCCTGCAGCAAGCCTAATGCAGCCTCACTTGGAAAGACTTCTGTTGAGTAAGCCCTGCAGGACAGGAGATGAGCTGGTACTGGTTTAGTTTCATTTTGTGGAATACTACTGCTGATGTGCAAGTCTCTACTATTTTTGCATGCAGATATACTCTTGTATGTGAACACTTAGAATATATTTGAAATAGGTGGGGTATTAAATGAAGGGAAATATATCAAGGCAGAGCTGCTGTTAGCACTGCAGAGAGTTGTAACTGAGCTTTGTATTTTTTTCTTCTACTGTGGATACAAAAAGCTTCAGACAGATGTCAGGGAAACGTTTAATAAGTTAAACTCTGATGCTTAAAAGCACTGAATCTCTCCTTTCAGTTTGCCCATGATAAACTCATCACAAATTTTATAGGGTATCTGGTAATTGCAGGATTACAGCTAACATAACCAAAGCCAAAGTAATACTAAAGGTAGACACCCAGTGCTTCAGCTGCAATGCATTAGGACTTTTTAACCCAAACTAAGATACACCTGTGTCACTGAACAGGTGCTCAGATATTGCTTCAAATTAAGGGCTTGGCTGAAGCAGTCAGCTTTGCTGTGAACCTCAGCTGAGATCCTCTGAGTTACACTTGAGAACCAAAGTTCTACTGGAAGGTGTCCTACCCCGCAGTAGGATCATCCTACCTCTGCATTTGTGCTGTTATTGGAGCAGATTGCTAGAGAAAATGGTGAGGCAAGGCTGCAGAGCTGCTGAGGAAGAGGACAGTGTCAGTAGGAGTTTGTCATGAAGAATGCTGCAGAACAGAATTCAGCAGGTAAGGAAAGCTCAGTGCTGATGACTGAGAAATCAGTAGAATCCAGCCTTCAATTGAACACAGTTCATGGCTTGAATGCAGTAACACTGTATCACAGAGTAGGAGGGAAACAGGAAGGGACTGGAAAGAAATCCTTTGCTCTATCTGCAGAAATACCAATAAAACTGGTATGCAGACAGATTTGATAAGGAATTAAGCTTGCTACCACAAAATTAATCAAAATACTCTGAACAAATTTGAATCGGCTTTGCAAGTTTAGACTGGCTCAACATTTTGTTTTATCTACGTGTGTTGCTTTTTATCTGTCTCTAGTACTCCTGGCACTGCCTATAGCATATCTTCAAAGGGAAAGGAAGTAGTTCTTTGTTTATGAGATTTGCCCTGCATTTACAAAAATATGACTGGTAGCATTTTTGCATGTAAGCTCAAATGATTCAAAGAAATTCCTGACTTGCTACAAGTGTTTTCTCCAACTGGAACCCAAGTATTTTAATACTTAAACTTGTTAGCTGGATCCAAAGGTGTACTACAAACCAAGTTATTGCTTTTTGCATATACAATCACATTTAAGTAAAGGATATGTCTGACTCTTACAGACAGACTGACTTACTGAGAAAGTGGATGACATTAAGAACCCATCTTGCCCTTTATGGCTGAGCTCTCCACAAGGCAGCTTCCTATGTGTTACAATTTTCAGCCCACCTCTTAGTGATACTCAGCTATTTTTTTTATTGCTGGTTGTTTCAGTGCAAGTTGTGTAGTATTGTGAGTTCTAGCCCTAACTGCCATGTATGTGTTCCATTTACAAAACAGAAAAAGATCAATCTGAAATTAAAACAGAATTTATATTAAAACCTCTTTTGTTCCAGGTTTGTGCCCAGTGCCTTACAGAATCATTCTCATTGAATACAATAGTTTGTTTTAATAAACCTGTTCGTTTGATCTTGACTATCTTAAAGGGCTTTTCTAACCAAATGATTTTATGATTATGGATCATCTTCAGGAAATACACCATTTTTGTTTTCATGTTTAATTACAGGTTGATTAAAAAGAAATAAATCAGCAAGTGATTTTACTTTCTGAGGGTGTTGAATTTAAAATTAAATTATTTTAGTTTCAAAGTTCAATTTCTTTTATTGCTTATCATGCAGCTTTTTGAATCTGGAGGTAGCAACTAGCATGTTATGTTCTGCTCCTAACCCCTGAACAGTTCTTAACACTTTGTTGTGAAATGAAAGCGAGTGCATAAATAGATAGGAAAATCTAGGCATGGCCACCCAGGCATGACTGTGGCTTGGAGTACCAGACTAATGAGGAGGAGTGAGAGGCAGAGAGTATGAAGGAGAAGACAAACCCTGTTGTTAACTACACAGTTCAGGAGTTTAGAGCAGCCAAGCAGTAAGAATATATATACACAAGAGCAAAGGCAGGTTGCAGACTAAAAAGGCTCCGGACTACTAAGCTCTTGCAGAAAAGGAGAAACCAAGCTCAGATAAACTAAACTTTTTGTTCTAATCCATTTCAATGCAAAATCAGCTTGGCTTGCTCAAACCATATTTATTCAGTATCTTAAGCTAAAAAGATTGATTTAGTATTGGGGTGTGTGAGAAGTGCCACCATAGTTCTTCCTTTTGTTACACTGCAATAACTGCCATGTGGGTGCAGAATGAAGCACAACTTGAGAGCACGTTTGTCTGTTGATCACGATTTAGCAAATGCACCTGTGATGTATTTTGTTGTTATTCCTGCTGCCAGTTTGATTCTTATCACAAGTCAATTTTGGTAGATTAGACAGCACTCAAATCCAAGAATTAATTAGTCATGTGGATATCTCAGCCTTTTTCAAAAAAGCTGTGTTAATTGTAGAGCACAAATTTGTAGAATTTCTTGAAAGAAAGAACTAAGTTAGCCATAAATTTTCAAACACCAAAAGGTGTTTGGAAATGAAGAAATAACAGTTAAAAATTAAGTATTGAGAAATAAAATTTCTTAATATATAATAATATCTATTTTCTTAATATATAATGTCTTAATATATATTAAATAATAAGAAATAAAAATAATATTTTTAAAAATGTGGATCTTTTCCAGAAGTTCTGTGTCTCTGAGCAGCCATATTAAAAAATCTCCTACTATTTCAGAAACCCATTGCAGTAACTAGTAGTTATAGAACTTGAGACAGGCCATGGTCCTGGACCTGCACACTTTTTAAAAAACACACATTGTGCAGAGGAGGCACAGTTTTGTGTTTTCAGTAAAACAGGACCATTTCATGTGTCCAGTTTATCATCTGACCACACAAATGGTAGACTTGGTGCAATGGAGATGAGGAACTTCTGGGTTTATATGGCTGAGGAATTGAAAGGAGCTGGACTGGAATGTTCAGGTTGGATCAGTCCACAGTAAAATTTTAGCATAGAATCACAGATGTAAACTCCTTTTTTTCTTCATCTGCTCTCCCCACGGAGAGCTTAGCATGCTGGCTTTAATCAGATTTCTGATTATGTGGCATATGTATTTACAGTCTGTTAGTGTTGGGTGCATTATAGGCTCTGGCTGTTCAAGCTGAGAAGCAGCTGTGGAGTCTTTTCAACAGTGAATACTGGCTCAATTTCAGCACTGAACTAACACGCTGCTTGTGCAGGTAGGATGAACTCCCATCTAGCTACAAAAGACCACACAGACATACAGAGAGAGGAAAAATTTACTAAACTGTAGTGACCAACACTTTCTGTTCAAGTGTTTGATTATCTTAGTTCTATTTATTAATTTGAGTCTGATGACATAAATACTGTTACAATTAGCACCAGCCTTCAAAAGATCTGCTGAATTGCTTGTACTGAATGTATTTGGAGATTTGTACTAGTCTTTTCTGATGATGTCTAGGTTCATTAATACTTGATCACCTGATTGCTGTCATATCACCTGCATTGAGCACAAACACTTGCTGTTTCTGGGAATCAAAAAACATACACAGTACATTCATTTTCACTTTAGACCAGTGGCCAAAGTATGTACAATGGCTAATCTGGCTGTAGAGATAGACAAGAGTTAGGGAATTGCCCATACGCTGGGTCAAGTACTGTTAAAATCTGCAAGAGCAAAGTGACACTTTCAAAATTCTTTGAACTAATTTGTACTAGTGGAGCAGTTTTGTGCCACATCTGCATTCCATGTGCAATGGAAAAACGTTTGCATGAATTGGACCAAAAATCTCTTCTTAGGACAAACTCTTGCTTATAGAAGTGTTTTAAGAATATAAGTATACAGGGATATTTACTACCCTGGCATGTCACCACACCATTAGTTATTAATTCTGTAAGAATTTTTAGAGTTCTTGATTGTCTGTCTTTGTTTTCAATAGTTTTTTTATTTGTTGTTTTATCTGCATAGACCATCTTTTAAACTCATTTATCCTTTTGCTACCCAGGACACGAGTGACATTATGTTCCCCATTGAATAAGATTATGTAAAAAACTGCTCCTTCTGTTTTAGAACTTTGTCTCAATAATTAAAAATATGTTGACGCTTTGAAATGTAGAAAGCTACACTACTGTATTTAAGGAAAATAAATGAAGGATGGTTAGTCTATACCTTCCATAAGCAGTACATAAAGAATGATGAACCACTGCCTTAGTTTTTTCTTGTAAGCTACTGGTGATAAGTACTGACATTCCACCAACTGAAAATACCTGATTTGAAGTCTAACATAAAGTAGCTTGATGTCTGTGGCATTATTTGTGAGATGTCTGGCATGAAAATCTGCTGTGTGTGGTTGATGAGTTGCTGAGTCAGTATGTATTTAACTCCTGACTGGTACTTTGTAGACTATTTATCTTTACACAAACATTGGCCAGAACAGCATATACAAGTTGAGTAATGTTTTGTATTTGTTTCTCTGTAGTCTGCAACACATTTGCTAAATGTTGAATTGACATAAAAATCCATGTTAGAAGTACCTTTCAGTGCCTAGACTGCCAGCAATATTTATGCTAATAGCTTCTTTTCAAAGAATCCAATATCCTTACATCCTTCACAACAGTTTCTCAGAATTTCACCAAAAATATTTTGGACTTAAAAATACTTGAACAAGGAAGCATGAAACAAATCAGGGACTAAAATAAATTAATTAGAGTATTGATAGCCTCTTCAGTGTATTGTGTGATACTGCATGTTCGTAATAGCTCTGTCTGCTCTGAGCTATTCTGGTAAAACCACTCCTCTAGGTTCAGGCTGAACAGCATGTGTAATGTCTGCGACAGTCTGAGCCTTGGAGATGGAATTGGGTGAACAGAGTAGTCTATTCAGATAAGTGTAGGGAATTCATTCACATGGAAATCATTCCTGGAACAGTTGAAACAAAGTATGAGTGAAAGAGGAAACAAAAAGGAGCCACGGCGAGCTGCACTCCCAGCGTAGGGAAATCAGCAGAGCTTTGTTCACGATAAATGTAAGTTACTTTACATCACATCAGTCTCACCCACAGTTTTAAGAGATGGTGGTGACACATAGTCTTACAGTAAAAGATTGTTTTAGATTAATGTGAAACCTGATTTTCAGCTACGGGTAAAAATCATATTATACCAGTGTAACAGCAACCTTTAAAGTAAAATGATTTTCATCTTCCTTAAAAGACCGTAGATGTTTTTCCAGAGTACTGAAAAGTTGGATGAGACTAGTTTAATTCAGTAGAGAGTAGAAAAAATGCAGAGCTAGCTAGTACCAACAAAACCTTAGCATGATACCTAGGAAATCTGTATTTTTCTGAACTTTGTTGTGCCAGATGTGCTGCCACTAGGAGGAGTTGTCATCATATCTTTACCCTGTGCAATTATCAGACTTGTGTTTAATTTAACTCATTTGATGAAAATGTGATCGTTCACAATGTAACTATAAACAATCTATGAAGTTTGCCTATGTCTACCGAGCTTGTAGTACACAAACTGCTAATTGGTAGCAATATAAATATGAAAAGAAGCTTGCAGCTTATGGTATCCCACAAGGAAACTTATGTTTGTCATTTGCATTATGGCAAAAATTAAATGCATTTCTTACAGATTACAATTCATTTTCAATTTCAAGTTTTCCATAGAACTTAGAGAATTTCAGAGTATTAAATTATTCTGTAATCATCACAGTTAGGGGAATAGCTTGAAATGAAATGCCTAGAAAAAGAAAGAGGAAAGAAGAATAAATGTTAAATCTCACATGTACAGAGTCTTAGGATTTTTTAAATACCTTTTTTGTTTAACATTTACATTGCAAATACTGATTATGACTTTAAAATATGGTGGTGAAGAAGTTTTGATGGGACATTCTTTCATTTGTATTTTAAATTCAATGTAATAGAGTCACTGCTTGAATTTAAGTGCTTGTTTTGATCTGTTTGTGAATGAAGTGTTGCAAGACAGTGGTTTATTTGCTGGTACACGGTTTTGCCTTGTTTTTGCTACTGTTTTCCTGTACTCATCTCTTTTCAACAAATCATGAATTATGATTCTAGTAAAATGTGTGTTTTGGTCACTTTTCAGCTTCTACATAGACTCCCATGGGATAAAGAGATAGCTTAATCAAGCCTGTCCTTTCATTAATAGAGAAAGGGACTGTTTAAGGGTACACCAACTTGGTATGCTTAAATGACTTTCAGATTGTTCTAGAGAAAAAAAAAACAGATTTTAAACCTCTTGGGTATTACAAATCAGAACTGAAATTTTCAATGCAGCTTTATAATTTCTCCTGTTCGAGGGCCCTGATTTTTGCACTGCATCTAAAAGCTACAGTGACTTAGAGTGCTCCCACTCCCTAGAGAATTACCAATCGTTTTACTGTAGTTGTTCCCAGTTGGCCAAAGTAAGGAAGTCTGTGCCTCGCTTTATTTTGCAGTCCAGGATACATTAAAGGGTTTATGTTTGCATGCAGACTCTGTTTGGGATGGCAGAGAAGTCCATAACCTATAGCAGGATTTGACTGGATGCCTTATGTCTCAAATTTTCATTTTTGCTGTATAAGCAGCTCCTTGTCATTGCTTGCTTTGTGGCAGCACAAGCTTTTTTGTGGATGTACAGTGAAGGAAAGAAGACATCTGAGTTGACTTGAAATAACAAGCCCTTCTTCTGGGTAATTTTCTCTACCAGGTCAAGTCTCACTCACATCTTATTCGTGATTTTCTTGTGTATTTTCTACATGTTATAACAGGGATTTATCAGAGGTACTACTTTGATCTTTATTTCTTTGTTTCATTTTGTTAAACCATCATCACTGTAAGAACATAAGCTTTTTTTTACATTATGTTCTTATGCTTTCTTTTTTCCCTTTTTACCCTTGATGCCCTGTGCACAAGGTTTCTACATAGGTCACATTCTCATCCATGAGACTTTCTTACATTCTTCCCTTGTAAGATGTTTCTTCATCTAGAGTCAAGTCTAGAGTTGGAATCCGATTGTACTAATTATTACACAACGAGTTATTGTCACCTATTATTGCTTTTCATGCAGAGTTAACCAAAGCCTCAAGGTTTTGCATATTGTTTCTCTCTGAAAAAGAAAATAATGGAGATCATTTACTTGTGATGTCATCTGATTTATGTGCAACATACCAAGCTCTGTTCCTGTGAATACAGAGAGGAAGGAATTTTTGGTCCTTTTAGCCACAGTCCTTGGCCCAATATGTGCTTTCTCTGGACTGACTAGTGCACAGTACCAGTATTTTTCTGATCAGTGTCTGACACGTTGGTTCTGCTGGTGGATTGCTTTTCAGGAATTTCAGCTGCTTCTGTCTTGTGTCCCATCTTGCAGGTGCCCTTCCCTTTTTGCAAGCAGAAAAGATGGACTTGACTTTATAATAGACTTTAGTAAGTGTTTTATCAGCCTATAGCTTTATTAGGTTAGGAGAACCTTGTCCAATTCTTAACTGCAAAATTTATTTACGGCAGTAGGCTAGAACAAGTGTCATGGAAATTATGGCAAATTACCATTACTGTAGAAACAAATATCAGAGAAGAAGGTTACTTTTCTCCCTAAAATTTTAGCACTTCTGTGGAGATGAAGCAAACTTTGGGTCAATGACTGATACCGTCTGGCTTTCCCACTCTGCCTTTAGTATTCCTCTTACAAAACAGTTATCTTTTGAAATTTTTCCGAAATACACGGTTCTGCTGTCTTAAATTGTAAATCTGTGTATTTTCAAAAATTAACTGTACTACTTACAACTTGTCTTACTCTTGACAAATTGCTTAAAGAAGAGAGAGGAGAAATAGAATTACAGCCTGGTCTGTAAAAGAAGAGGTAGGTTTTTTATATTATGGTGGTAAGATATCTGTGACATCACAAGCTTCGTGACCACTTCCAATTTTTTTTAGTTTTTCATTCTACAGCATTCAGAAACTCACACTCAAATGGCAGAAACTTTCTTGCACTTGAACAGGCATTACAGTACAACATTCCTGAATGAATTGCTTAGTTAAGCACGAATAATTGTGATCAGCAAAGGGGACAGACCTTTGGTCAGTGTTATCACTCAGTGCCACAGCACAGGACCTGAGGTGTACATGATGTTGCATGGAAAGGTCAGATTCATTGAGGCTGTAATTTAGAGGGCTTGTTGATTTCATTAATGACAGAAAAAGATAAAGGTACATCTGAAGTGGAAGTACATCAGAATCTATGTGAAAACAAAAGTGATGGGCTTTTCATTCAAGTTAGGAAAGCATGCCAAGTTCACGTGATTAAAATCTTTAAGAAAACTTACTTGGGCAAGCATCCAGTAAATAAATTTATACTAATAAATTATTTTGTCATAGCAGGAGGCTAGTTTTAATTTGGAAGTACAATCCAAATCAATTTTGCTGAAATAGAAAAGGCACAACAAGGGAAATTACTTTCCAGATGAGATGAAATTGCTGGCTCTGCTAACTCACTTGAGTAATTTTGTTGGGGACAGGATTGTGCCATGATATATGCCTTGATCCCTGTCATATTACTGCCTGAATCCCTAAGGGAGACTGAAAAAGGAGCATGAATTACTGTGCCTAGAATACTTACTATAATCATACAGTGATTTGGAGTAACTCAATTGTGGTGCCTGTATCATACACACATACACACTTTTTAAAAACTACAGCAATGCTGATTTGACAAAACCATAGTTGAAGTAAGAACCTGGTGTTACATATTACTTACCTTTTGTTTGCAGTATAACAAGCCAGTGTCAGCAGCAGCATCTTTTAATGGTTCTGGGATACTGTGATAGAGGAGAGAAGCAATGACTTACCAGTCTAGTAAAGCATTGAAGTGTGAACAATTTAAAACATATATAAAACACCTTTGTGCGTTTACATCACTTGTGCCCCAATATGCATGACTGAAACTCAGGAGAGAATGCAGCAAAGCACTCTGAAAGCAAAAGTTCAGCTCAGTAGATCAGAGAGCCATGCTAGGATTCTCCCATTATTACTCGTTTCATAACTTTTTAGCAGTAACTTGATTTCATGAAAACCTCTGAACAGGTGGTGTTCAGAAATAGAATGATACAAACCTCGGTGGGATTGTCTATTTTATGTGAAAATCCCTGAAATGGTGTAAGTCATGTGGATAGTTCTGCCAGACCTTCCATGTAAGGAGTCCAGAATAACTTCACTCTTGAGCTTGTTAAGTAATAACAGAAGTCTAACTGAATAAATAGAAGTTAGTCATGTAGTCTTAGTGGTTCTATCCCAAAAATCTGGTGACCTGACTAAATTCAGGATGATCTCTTTTTGCAGGTCCTTAGATGTACAGGAACTGACAGTGTTTAAATAGATAAACAGAACAGAGATCATGTATTTCGCTGCAATGCATGCTGTCATTTTTATTTTTTTTTTCCTTCTTCTCCCTGGAAAAGAAGGATATTAATTTCTTAGTAGGGAGAAAATATGTGCCCAAAATCTGCCACGCACTTTGCCATTGTGTTCATAATCCTATGTTGCATCTTAAAAAATGTTGGCATTTCCTCAAGGAAAAGCTAATCCTGTTTTCAGAGATAAAAATAAATAGTGTAAAAGTAGAATATTAGGAAACTCCCTCCGCCTACAACCACATCTCATAATGATATGTTTAGTGGATTTTACAATTAGTTTTGCAATTCCGTTTTACTCTTAACCTTAATCAGGCTATGAATATATCTTGACTCCCAACCACTAGGCTGTACCTGCATCCAATGAATAGTGTAATATTGGTTAAATAAGAGTTGAGTTTATTCACCAAAACTACCATTAGCAGAAAGAGCAGAAAGGCAATTAATTGCCTTGTGAGAGAAAGGGGTTTTTTTTCTCCTACAGCTGTAGAATCAAATTTTTCATTAAAACAGGATAAGTCTACCAAGGTGTTAGCAAAGACTTAATAGCATGTAAAAGAATGCCATAAATAATCCCATTCAAAGTGTAATTGCAGTATATTTGAAAGCAATGCATCTTGTATTTCTTAGTATCTTTTCATACAAGGGTAACAACATCTTCTGCTTGAATTTTGTTTTGTATGGGTGTTTGGACAACAGGGGTATTGGTATTTTGGTTCACATTTATTTGTTGGTTTGCAGTTTTTTTGGTATAAGTTAATAGCAGAGCAAATGCAGCTGGCCAAGTAAGATTGGACAGCCACTGTTTATACCTGTATTGTTAAAGAGAATGTTGCTCTGTGGAAATTCTGGGATTCCTTTCATGCTTAGTGCAGAATTTCTCTTTGTTCTGGGATGATAAGTGTGATTACTTTCTAGCAATTACTGTAGATTTTTTTTAAATTTTCATGTACTAATATGGAATCCTAAGTATTCACAATTAAATATAAATTTTGTAGTCTTAA
>VXBU01006774.1:730291-783042 GCA_013400315.1 Bombycilla garrulus | reverse complement strand
CTTTTTTTTTTTTCTCAAAAGAGTCATAGTTTTTAGGAGCTCTCCAGCTAAGCCAACCAGATTTGTTTTGAGAAAAAAGTGAGAGACAATGAATGAATTTTTAAAAAGAAAAATACCTCATTCCTTCAATGACGACCCTTATCATGAATGAGGGCTTCATATATAATATTAATATACTTACATTTGCTGTTATGTGACTTATGGTACCAGAAACAGCAAACATATCCGACAGACACTTGAATTCTCCTGTTTTAATAGTGTAATATTTTCCTTATTCTGGCATTTGCTACAGGATTTATTCCATCTTACGGAAGTTGATCTTAGAAAACTGGGAATTGAAAATCAAGGCCACCGAACACACCTAATTTCCAATATCCTGCTGCTTCAGGAGGTAAAACAAAAGAGAGGTAAGATTTCTGTGTTCTCTCCTAAAGACCAAGGAATGAGCTAAGGCAACCTGAGCTTCTCTGTCACAAAGAATGACAAAGAAATACCCCAATTCAGCCTGGGACATTGCTCTGAATGCAGATCACTGGAGGACACAGACAATAGGAAGAATTGTTAAATATTAGTTTAACAAAAATCAAACATTCATATTTTGGCATGGATTTACAAAATAGTATACCCTGTATTTTTTATAAAGTTGTCATTTAGAAAAGGCTTCACTTTTATTTCAATTTCTATTGCTGTCACAGTCTTCATCTTAAGATAACACAGTAATGCTAACATACCATAATTGACGGAAGTTTGTGTCACAGATACCTTCCTCATTTGGAAAGATCATGTCAGAAAGTCTAAACCAAGCAAATTTGTGTACATCCCACCTCCTCCTACTGAGGAGAGGATGAGTGCTTGCACAGTTCTGACCCTTCTTTTCCGTTAGAGACTTGGCCATGAATTAAGATGTGATCACTGCATCATTTGTTGTTTTTATCAGCTCAGTATCAAAATTCAACTCAAATTCATGAGAGTTGGAACAAGCCCTGTAAGATATTCTAGACTGAGTGGAAGGATGTAGGGAGAAGTTACTCAACTATGACTTGTAGTGGGTATTTTAAGAATTGTTCACACAATAATGAAATACAAGTATTATGCATTCTGTCCAGTAATTCTTCAGATCACTGCCAAAAGCCTTTACAAATTTAATATGAAGCAGTTACTTGGCTGGCAGTCCTGTTCTCTTGGTCAAGATAAGACTTTGGGACCATGTATAGAAATTGACTATTCATAAAATATATTTGGCTACTGAAGTTTTCAGAAGGAACTAGAACTGATTGTGTACAAGTAGGTCACTGTATTTCCTCAATGTTTTCCGACAAGTTCAATATTAATTTAATAATTACACAACTTCTATGGCTCATAGGTTTGACTGTCTTAAAATATGGATGCAAATATGACATTTTTGTAACTGCTACTGTGAACAGATTGGGAAATTATTTCATGTGATGATTGCAGTGAAACTGGATGTGTTTCAATTGGTATCTGTTTTTGTGTGCATTGGGACTGTGTTTTGTAATCTTTTCAGGTACTGAAGTGTGGAATGTATTACAGTTGTCAATGTAGCGTTCTTTTTCAGAGGAAAACTACACTTTTCAAACTTTGTCATTGACACAGTAAATTGATTTGTAGATAGTTATGCAACACTTCATTAATCTGACAAGAATGCTCCAGCTCATGATCATTCAGCTTCAGATGTGTTGAGTCTACATCAAATCTTGATGTATTGCTGATGTCTTCAGTGAATATGAATTTGAATCAAAATTTTTCATTCTGAAATTGAGCGGGTTGTGGTTTGGTTTTGTTTTGGGTTTTTGGGGGTTTGTTTGTTCTGTGGGGGGCTTGTTTGGTTTTTGTTGTTGTTTTTTTGTTTGGTTTTGGTTTTGGTCATCCTCCAGACACATTTTGCAACGTGAGAGCATGATGTCATTTGGGTTTTGTTTTTTCTTTTTGGCAGTTAATTGCTAGAACTCTTTAAGCTAAATTCTAGTAAAATTAGAGTTGATTCATATTTTTATAGGTATTTATCTTGAGCAAAGTTACGATTCACTGTTGGGTTTTTCCTAATGATAATTAAATGTATAATTGAATTATCTGTTTGAAAAAAATACAGACACATTGATCTCCAAGTTCTTTTACACTAGGATATTTGCATCCTCAACAGCTCTGCGTATTGTATTGAGGATTTCTGGGAAGGTTGAAAACAGAGCAGTTCAGTCAGTCATATGTGAGTGCAGACTGGTTTGTTTTCACAGTAGGGACTAATGGTTGTTATCTGGTCTCCAGCTTATTATGACACAGTTTTGTTTTGAGTCTGTCTTTGACAGAATGCTGTGTCTAGGAGGAAAGTTCCTAATCAGTTACACCAAAATGCTTGTTTTCCAGCACTGAACTTTACTGTAGTCAGACATTAGGGAAAACGTCTAGAATTTTCTATTCTATTAAATAAATGCTAATGTCCTACTAATGTACTTACTAGATTGGAGCAAAGGCTATCTTTGCTGTTATTTTGAGCTTTAAACAACAGCATTGTATTTGGTGCTGGCTCAACAGTTTCCAGAGAGTGTTTCATGTGATAAGTCACTTTAATAAGTAAGCATTTGCACAGGGTTAAGTGACATTAAATTTTGGGAGTACTTGTGAAAACATTTTCTTTTTCTAAAATATCACCTTGATTCTGAAACTACTTTGAACAGGATATGTCTCAGTACATTCAGATTTGGATTTGGATTCATCCTGTCTAAGTCTGTCTACTTGGGCTATTATTCCAAGACCTGTGCATTGACATAATGCCCAGCAACACATTAGAGCTGGATGAAACGTGCACATGATCACATATCTGTTGAATTAGGCAGAGTACACAATACGAAGTTCACTGGCTTGATGCTTTTATGCCATCTTTATGGCAGTCAGTAATAGGGAAGTGAGTAGCATAACTGATTTTTGAGTGGCATTAGTTAAGCAGTAGAAAAATAAATATTCAAAATTGTTACATCACTTCAGGCCAGCAGAATAAATTTAATAGTGGATCAGTGATTTAAATAATGGGGCTCTGATATTTTTGATCTGAAAACTTAAAGGCTGCTGTACTGTTGACTCTTGACCGCAATTGAAGCTGAATTTCCAAAATGCCACCTGAAGCAGTCTGTGTCCTTTTTATCTTTCCTTAGCTGCTTTTCCCCATCTCTGTATCATTCCTTTAACTGTACATAAAACTGCCCTGCAGCTGCATGGGAAATATGTCCTGCTGAAAACAACCTTTTCTTCCTTCCCTCTCCATCCACTTCAAGTCCCCAAACCAATTCCCTGTTCAGCTGCACTAACACTCTCAAGAGCCTGAATGGCTGTGGAAGACACAGCAGAGCTGAGCCCTGATGTCTGAAACAGCCCTGCAGCCCAAACTGAAATCGCAGCTGAAGGTGTTAAGCTGGGAGACAAGTCACTCTCTGCTCCCTTTTACTATAGGAGAGACAGCTTAATTCAGCAGATAATTCAGTTCACTACCTTTTGTCGGTGTATATATTTTTTTGTTGACTGTAGCAGAATACCAGGATGCCTTACTTCCTGACACATCTCTTAGCAAACACTGACAGCTGGTAGAATTAACTTGGCCTAAAAGCTAAACCTGTGGTTGTTCTGGAATATTTAATCTCTTCTTTTGGATGCAGCCTTACAAATTTCAAGAAAGCATTTGTTTCTTTCTCTAAATATTGATGATCTCCAATATTTGCTTAGGATTTATCACTACCTTTCATTTCCTTGCAAATCAAAGTATACAAGTTAAAAAGTGTTTCCAATTTCTGAGGATTTTCTTTGTAAGTACAAAATCTTTACCAGTTCTAAACATACTTCCTACCCCTATTCCATGAACAGAAGACCGTGTGGCCATGTAGAGTCGAACTACAGTTTCTCCAGGATAAGCCACTGACAAAGTAGATGTCAAGTGAAAACATGAAACAGCACAGCAATCCATAGTGACGCTTTTCTAGAATACTTTCTAAGGCTCTAAGCATTTAATTTAACAAGACATTTTAAAAGCTATGAATGGGAAGAGACATAAATATTCATTCCACAGTCTTTTTACCTATAGCTTGACTTACCTTTTGATGTGCACTGTAGCATTTTCTGGCTCTTGATGTCCTGCCATCTACACCAGTATTCATTCATCTACTCGTCATGTGCTGTGGCTGCTTTGGGATGTACCTTTTGATTTCTGCTCCAGGGAAGCTGTAGGGGTGAGGCCTGCAACATCTCTAGGCTTGTCACCGTGTGGAATCAAGATGCATCCAAAAATTGGGTACTCGCACTTCTAAGGAAAGCAAAAAACATGGGCTATGCTTACAGGAGTGTTCTCAGTGGCTATCTAGAACCTTTTTGAAATACTTCTGTGGCATCTTGGAAAAGCCAGGAAATTACATATCCTCTTCTAGAAAAAGCTTCTTGCGGTGTGACAAAAATTGGTGACAAATCAGGTGTAATCTGATTCCTGTATTACTCAAAAGGTCTTCCTTCCCTGAGCATGAGGCATTGCATTGTGTCCTGCAATAATCAGCAGCTCAAGACACATCCTGAAAGAAAGCCACACCCCAATACTTGTAGGGTAGTGCTTCTGGAAGGAACTGGGGTTTTCTCAGCATCCTCTAATACAACTATGTGGGATTGGACCAGAGTGTTATTTAATCAGATTGTTTTATGTTTGTTGTATTTAATCTCATTTACCATAGTGCGCCACAGTCTGTAGGAGTGTGATTCTATTATGATTTATTATGACCTATAGTAAACAAACAAATCACGCTTCAGATGTGTTGAGGAAACCCACCATGATGTGACCAGTTCCTTCAGTCCAGTAGAAATGGTACCTATAGAAAGGGAAATGTAAACACGTAAATGAAAATGTGTGTTTTGATACAATGAAAAAAGGCCGTGGGTATTGCCAGACATGGAAGTTATTTCTTTTTTCCCTTTAGGGACGTGAATTTAAATACAGCATTATATTTGAAAACTTAGTATCATTTGACTATTAAAATATCTGTATAAATTTGCATGTATTAGTCATGTTTATTTCTGTACATCACTGGTTGACTTATGAGTGGAAAGAAATAGAGAAAGCAAAGTGCTAAGTATTTTTAAGGAGGTTTTCTAAGAGCTAGAATTTTTTTTTTCCAGTAGCTTCTTTTACTGAGATGAATTCCGAATAATAGCGTTTTATGGCCTCGGGTGATTTCATTAACATCTTGGAGTGCTTTTCTCTGAGAGGCAAAAGGTATAAAGAATATTTCCTTTTTGTCTTGTACAGGTTTTCTTATACGGAGAGTTTTAATAGGATATAGGTTTAGATCTATTATGATTTTTTTATCATACGAAGAAGGCCAGCCTTACTGCACTTAAATAAAATATATGCAATGACATAATTTATTGTAGGTAAACATACCTACAATACCAAAACCTGAATTAGATTGAATGCAATTAATATTCCATAACATTTTGCTTTTAGATTTTGCATTTAAATTCTTAGATAACTGTTTTTGCCTAACTTGTATTTCTTGCCATGCTGCAGTAGTATGAAGTTAAATATGAAGTGATTTCTTGTCATTATATGGAAGACCTAAACTGTGTGGCATTAAGAAGAAACCTGAGCAAGCACTACGGGGCCTGAATTGTGCTTGGGATAATATAAATAGAGAAGTCCATCTTCAAAAAAGGTGTAAAATCACTGAGACACTCTCTCCTGTGTTTTTATTAGATGACTGTTATAGCATAAAGCCATGACTGGCTTGGTATTGTCACCTGCAAATATCTTGCCTTTGTCACTCTCAGATAAAGTCCTTCTATATATTCTGGTGCTTTTGCTCTTTGAAACATTACAAACGCAGCCAGAGCACTTTGGGGCAGTGGTATGTAGTGTCAACCTGTCAGATTCCGACCCCATGCTGAAGTATGCTGGTAGCTTTGCCAAGAGAGGGAGAGGAAGCTGCTTTGAACACTTTGATCTGCACGGTAGACGTGGCATTGCTACCTGTGTGGTCTGGTTTGCCCTCACTGAGAGACACAAGGATTTGGAGTGTTTTGCTTTCTCTGTTTGAGAAAGTCAGCAATGTAAATGCTGTTACAGGGTTGTTAACAAACACCTCTGACAGTACCATTTCATCTACTGAAAGTTTCAAACTTGCTTACTGGCGCTTCCTGGCCCTCTGTTTATCCTTCCCTCTACATCAGTTATGTTCAAAATGAAAAACGTCACAGGCAAGGAGAGGCGGCTAATTCCCCTGTATTTGAGACTTTTTACAGAAACGTGGAGAAACAGAAACTTGCAAGAGGTCTTAGATCCCCAGTAACGGTTCTACCACTGCTAAAGCAAAGAGAGGAAAACAGATCCTCTGGTAAAATGGGACCCATAAGACCTTGTCCAGCTTCTTTCCAGTTTAAGGTGTCATTTACCAAAACTAGTCAATAAAAGAAAACTTTATTTAGTGCCATTTTGCCATTTTGCCAGTGTATTTTGAACTTTTGAAATAGATCTGTCTAATCAACGCCAGAAGTTGCTTCACATGATTTTCAATACCAAATTGAAAGGGGGGGAAAGGGACACAACATATTATTGCCACAGAATCTGTATGACTTATTTTTAATAATTTTTAAAATTACTAATTATTTTTGTTCGAGATGATAGTTTTCATGTATTATATCCAACAATGACTGAGTTTATATAACTCTTCAAACTCTCTTGCTGTACTACAACACTGCTTGCAGAATGATCAGCTATGGGATGTGTCTGCTTACAAGCTTTTCTGAGGCTGAGGATTGAAAGGTTTCTGAACACCAGCTCATAACAGATAACTGGGAGTTTCTGAACAATCTTGTGTCTCCAGACCTAAGATCAAATAGCAAGAGGTCATGTTGGTAGTTTTATTATGGAGGTCTGGATAGGTGCTGACTGAACTTGCCTGTTTCAGTTGGCGGCCAGGGAGGACATTAGAAAGCCACAGTTGCCACAGCTCATAGTTTTCAGAATAAATATTATCAGATTCCAAGTGCTGGAGCATTTTTCAATTCATATTGTCATTTTTATTTGCCCTGATGTCTTTGACTAACTTAAAAATTTCTAGCAAATAAACTTAATTTCCCAGCCAACAGCTATGATTGTTACTTTTTCTATGTGGCATCTGTGGGAGTTGAGGCTTGTGCAGCATTTTGTTTGTTTGGGTCCTTTCTCTTCTAAGATGAGCCTACAGTATCAACTGCTTTGACGTTTGTTTATCGGGGAGTATGCAAGAACTGCTGTGTGAGAAATTCACGCATGCTATGTCCTCATTGTGTGTAGTTACTTCTGCATTTTATCACTGCAGCTGCAGAACAGTGCTTTTGGAGTAAACGTGTTTTCTCATGGTTATTTGAGGAAGACTGGAATTCTGACATTTAAGGACAAATTAAAAATTTCCAGTGAATCCATTTCTTGTGTCCCATTGTTTTCTTTGTTTTTGTAAGCCAAGCACATTTGAGTCTCAAGGACTGGCAAGTACAGTTATGCCAACTCTTGGCATAATTAAGCCATGCAAGCTATAGCAGCACAGGTCTTGGGACCTATGTCCCAGTTGTGTTCCTCCTCACTTATCTGTTCAGTCAGCTGCTTTTTTGGGTGTCTTTGCAGGTGAAAAGATGCACCTGTACCAACTCCCCCACTTCAGAAAGCAGAAGTCAAGGGTGGCCATGGCAGGCCCCAGCAATGTGTGATGTGTGGCCAGCAATGGCCAGCATTCTGCTGCTTTCTCAGCCTCCCCCAGGCTGGTTCACAAAGGACAATGCTCCACTGTCTGTGGCAAGGTGTTACACAGATAGCATGATGCCATATAGATAAACAGATGGCTTGGGGGTATGGCAAGTTAACATGGAATGCTGATGGGTAGGACTTGACAGAGGTGCCATGCTCCTTTCAGGATATTGATGCTTCCAGACTTCACCCCACAGCTCAGTGAATGCATTTCCAAAGTAGATAGAAAAAAGATAGAAAACAACAAAAGCTTTGCAATGAGGAATCTAATCTAATTTAATCTGGAGTAACTCACAACCAGTGGAGCTACTGTAGGCAATCCTGTGAATTTTTCCTTCTTGCATCCTGTAGCTGAATTCTCTTTAACAGCTTTGAATCAAGTATATGCAAGGATGGGTTGTGTAAATTCTCAAATGTGAAGACAAAGGCCGATTTGCAATTTCACCTGAAGACAAAATAAAACTTTAGAAAAAGAATGTAATGACTCATGCAAGTAAAAGGAATTGCAGTTTAGGCAGGGCTGCCCAGCTACAATCCCATTACTTAGCATGTAGTCATGCTACTAAGGAAGTTACTGCCCCTTTTCTGGTTCTTAGTCATAAAAAATGACAAGCATGACAATACTTCCTATGTAACTACAGTGCCTAAAAATTTCCTGAGTGATTAGAATCATCCAATAGAGACCATGTGATGTGCCAACGAATCGGTTTTTGGCATGGTTTGAATTGTCTTTTACCTGAACTGTGGAACATGCAGTTTAGACAGAGAAACAAGACATTTTCCTTTATGCCATTAGGAAAATAATAGTTTGCACCTCTGTAGCCTCTTCCACTTGATAAGCTGAAAGAGTACTATACAGTCTTTCCTGTGAGAAATAACTACCACTGTGATTTATGTTACAAAAATGTTAGTATATATCATGCAGGAAGTAGGTGGGTCAGAATACTAGAACTGAATGTGGAATCCAGGTATCTCAACTCTTCTTTCTGTATTCTCACCCTAATGCCATTTTTCTTGGACTGGACATATTGGTGAGGCATTTTGGTGTCCAACCAAATGAGATCACAGTCTGATGTTTTTTCAGTTCCTTTCCCCTCCCCCTGCTTCTTCCCTCCCTCTCTCAAATATATTTTGAAGAAAGGTTATGAGTGGAATATTCTATGGGAAATTGCCATAGATTGTTACTTGTGCTCGTGAAGTTCTGGAATATGTCAATGTGCCTGAAACGTTTCTGGTACCTCTCTATCCTCAATACTTTTCACAACCAGCAAGACAAACACGGACTGCCATCAGCTAGTCAAGACTCAGTAGTTTTCCTAGTTTATCAGTAGCTCAAATGACAAAGCATTTAGGGGAAAACAATTGACAAAAGAACAGAGTGAGGTGTTGGTGTGCATTTAAGCCTTGTTTTATATGAAATTAGTTTGAATTTAGATCTTAACTTCAAGACTCAGTGTCAATAGGAGGCTATAATTTTTTGTAATTTGTGGAAGAAAAAATATAGAAGCCTCTCAGCATGCCACAAGTAGTAACTTATGTTCCAGCACCAGTGAATGGATCTTTCTGAAAACAGTTGTCTTTCACATTTACCTGAACTTTTCTGTTTTGGAAGTTGTTGTAGGAGGTGTGTGGCACACCAGCACTGATAATGCTTCCCTAGTGCTCCTGCCGGCCTTAAGGAGCTGGTGTTGCTATGGGAACACCAGTCAGAAATGCTACTTTACCTTCGTGTACTTGATAAATTTAACTTTCTAATATTTTGTCTCTGTCCCTTACTGAATATTGGAGCACTACTCTCTGCCCTTATTTTCTTTTATTTTACACTAATCTTCATCTTGAGCTTTCATATGCAAAGATTCTCCTCATATCGATGAAAATTCCTAGACTTTCCCAAGAATTTTCAACTCCAGAATTTTCTACTTCAGCAACTTATGTGATGGCTAAAGAATCTTGTCTTGATCACCTAAATGTTTCTTAAACTCTAGCTACACTTCAAATGAAGGTCCAGTGTTTTTTCTGGTTTGAATTGCTTCATTAAAAAAAATAGATCAGTTGCTGTTAAATATTTCAGATAGCTGAGATTGCATAATTCAGTTTTATGGACAATGCATAAAATGCCAAACTATAGAGAGGTAGATGTCCTAATTCTGCACAGTACCCAGAGATGTCACTGTGGTAAGACATCATGTGGAATTTTAATCCTGCTGCTGTCACTACTGGATGTTTAACTTGCTTAGTGTGAGAACACCAGAATTTCATTTGGTTTTGATTATTGGCTTGATAATGTGCAAAGGTCCTGGAACATAAATAATCTAATCCTTAATTGCATTTATCATTTACATATCTTAGGACCACAACTTCAGCAATATTATGTAGTCAGGCTCTGAAGTACATATATCAGAAGCAATTTATTGAAGCTAGTCCTGGTAAAAATGGAAAGAGAATGAAAGGATTGAACATTAGAGTGAAATGGAAAAAGTGCATGAAGAGGATCTCCCAAAACAGAACCACCATACAACTGGTACGGATCAAATATTTAATATCAAAATCAATTAAATATTTGGTTGAGTGGAAAAGTGTTTTCCTCTGGAAAGCTAATGCAAATAGGGTAACAGTGAATATGTTTCAAAAATGAAATCTTATGAATTCTGATACAATGGAAATTGAAAAACTGGAATAACTGTGGTAAAGCCAGAGTCATGTTGGTCAGGCAGCCTGAAAGACTGAGCCAATGGGAAACAGACAAATACGGTGTTAAACCGACCGTGACAGTGCTTTAAAAGTCAACTGAGTATGCCATGATTTGTATTAAAGCAAAAGCCCTGTGACTGAATCAATAGTACAGCTGAAGATGCTTGAGATAATTAGTTGAAAATGAAGATGTTATACATCTATAATTATCTCATTGTTTTGAAGGTATACTTTACAAAAGGCGGGAGGTCACCATCTGTTCTGTCAGTAGCTCCCGACTCTGTACAGATGTTTGACACTGTTTTGTAGAAAATGCGTTTTATCCCACCAACCTGTTGCACAAATAACTTCACGCGACTTGGTAGGATGAGGGGGGGCGTCTACCACCGCAAGTAAAGAGTGTGTGTAAAGTACGTAATAGGCTCTGAACCGTCCGTGAACAGGGTGGGTTTAGGAAACTGTTCATTTTTGCCGCAGCGCTAATTTGAGACACGAAATTATGGAGCTGTTGAATCTATGGAGACGGGGACCGAGAGGTCACGGCCTGCGGGTGGCTGGTGCGGCGGGGGCTCGGCGAGACTCAGCCTGAGCGGCCCGGAGGGTGTGGCCGCAGCCGAAACTCAGGGCCCGGGGGCTGTGCGGCGCCCGGAGCCGCCTCCCGGCGCAGGTGAGGGGCGCCCGCGAGGGCCTCGTGTGACGGGCGGGAGGCGCTCGGAACCGGGGCCGCGCTGTCGCGGACCGGGCAGCGAGCGATAAGGCTCCGGTTGAGTCACCCTTAAGTAATCGCGAACTGCGCTTCTTTGGGGCGGGCTGGTGCTGGCTAGGAGCCGGCTGCTACCGCGGCACGGCCAGACCTTGGGCTCTCCCGAGAACGTCCCGGTTGATTTTTCTGGCAGCGCTCCGGACGGCTGTTGTTGCTGGCCGGCCTCCGGCCATCCCTTCCAGCTGACCGGCTGCCCGCTCCCGATCCGCGGCCCCGAGGGAGGGCCCGGGCGGGACTCGCTGCCGGGAGAGCGCTTCGCCGGGACAGGCGCTCCAGCCGATCCGCAGAAAGCCCGGGGAGAAGCAGCAGTGATCAGAGCCGGTAACTGCGGGGACGGCGTTGACCTGTCGAGCAGAGAATGCAGAGTTGGTTTTGTGCGTGAGTGAGTGCGGATGTCCCTGGGTCCCCACAGCGCTGTCGGGGCAGGGGGCGCGGGAGCTGGGCGAGTCCTGCTCCTGCCCGGGCTGGCCTGCGGGCTGCTGGAAATGCCGTAGCTGTGACAGTGACGACCGAGACGTTGGATCCAAGTGCTTAGGTTTTGTGGGAATTGATCCCATGGAAATCTGTTAAATAAGTATAAAACATTGACGCGTACTCGAGATACCGAGATAGATCCCTGAGTAGGGAGAAGAGAAACGCTGGGTGGTTTGGTTTGTTTTTCCCTCTTTGTCTTTTGAAGAGGAGAGGATGCAAAAGCGCTTCTTTCTGTCTGAATTTGTGATTTCTGAAAGCAGTGTTACTTCAAAATACTAATGCTGAAAAGGTTTTTCAGTCAAAGTGAATNTTTTTTTTTTTTTTGTGGGAATAGAAAAGCTGTCAAAATAAACTGTTTCCTTTATCAGAGAAGGAACAAAAGGTTGTGTTTTTGAAGCAATGGCTAAAAAGCGCTTAGATTTGACTGTAACCTTGGTAAAGTTCTCTGTTTTTGCCAGCAGAATGGGGAGAGGTTTATTTCAAGTCAAGGCTTCATCTTGTTCAGGATTACTGAGCTAAGTGATTGGGCACTTACATTTCAGAGATCATTTCATGGCCAAATGAAGAAAGCTGTACTTATTATTGAATCATCTGCAGTGATCACTTTTCCTTGGCATATTTTATAAATATAAAGGCATTCTACATGTGGAAATTCACAAAGAGGAGCATGGGGTTTATCTATTTCTCTCATCTTGAAAAAGAAAAGGCATTTAAAAAATAATTTATTCTGGCCTGTATGTTTTCTGTTGTGTGAGAATAACATTTTAAAATAACATTTTAAATAAGATGACCAATTACAGCTCAAGGATGTATGGGGGGAGGGTGGAAATTGTGTGGCTTATATAGAGAGAAGGAGAGCATGAGCATTGTGATAGCACTTAAAGACCCTTCGGAAGCACTGACCTGACTAATCTTGTGGGGATGTTTGATGTTTGACAGACTCATGTTTTTTTCTGATAGTAGCTTAAAGCCTTTGAACTACTGCATATGCTTTCTTAATCTATGTCTCTGTACCATAACAGGCTGTAGGTTCGTGAGCCTTAATATTCTTCTCAATGTCCTATGACATGTTTGCCATAGAAGCTACTCCATCAGTTTCTCTTTTTCATAACAAAAGCAGAAAATACAGGTTGCAGAAAGCTGCTTCTGAGCCATTTTGAGGAGCAGAAAACCTTTCTTTTTTGTTACAGTAACGAAGAGTACTACATTGCTTCTAGGGAAACAACATGAAGTCCACGTTGAATTTATACTGGCTACAGTTTTGATTGTATTTGTTCCCATGATATGTTAACCTTAGAGGCTTTTAAGTCATGCTTTCTCTTTTTCTCTTATTCTCTCATTACACACACAAAATTAAAAAAAAAAATCTGGGGAAATTAATCTGCCTTTTTGCCCTGACCTTGACTTTCTTCACCATTAAGGATGTTCACTTTTTTTTTTTCTCTGCGTGCATCTGCATAGTGCATGCAAATATGCCAAGCAGCTTAGCAGGGAGAAGAGAGTAATGGATCTTCTACTTGTTGAAATTTATTGTTGCTGATTTCGAGAGAGGGGAGATGGGTGGGAGGAATTTGTGAGGACATTCGATGTGGCAAAAGTAAGTAGAGTTTTCACAAAAGTTGACTCTGTCTTTTAAATACTTGAGAACACTCAGCTGAATATCTTAAACCATGTTCAAGCCCTCTTAGCTTCATAGCATATATAATGGTAAAGATTGGTGATATGATAATACCAGGTATAAACTCCAGGGTTTTTGATCTAAGAAAGAGAATCACCCAAATGCCAGATCAGTAAGGCTGTGAGAGAAATGTGGGTCTTTTAATGTCCAGAACTGATTTAGATATAACTCTGAGTTTTGAAATAGCTTGAGAGTTTCATTTGGAATTCCGAATTTGTTTTCTGTTTCTTTTTATGAGGTTTCCACTAGCATGAGCATATACAGCCTTGGACTGTTTGCTATGCCATTCATGCATCTCTGAGGCTGAATTGCTTTCCCTTTCCCTCACTTCTCTTCCTCCAATATATTGAAACAGAAAGGTAGAAGCCACTGCCGTTGGTTGTATAATTTTGTGGTGTGGAAGGGGCACGTAATCCTTTACCTGAGTCATTTTGAATGAACGATCAGAACGCTTCCTCAGACTGTGTGAACGTCAGAAAGATTTCATGAGGATAAGCTGAGCCAGAAAATTTGGATTTGCATCCCAAAGATGGCACAAGCAGAAGGATATTTAGTATGTTGTTTTAGGGAAGTGAAAGTTATTTCTTTCATTGTTCATGGTTATTTTTTGTTTTGAGCAATGATGTGAAGAGACCAGACCCCAGCTGTTTGGACTGGCCCACCAGATATGTATTTCATTTTATGTCCAGTCTCATACTGCTATCCTAAATGTCATGTTGATTTTAGAGACCTCTTCATGTGTATTTGCTCACCCTCATTGATAACAAAAAATTAGAACATGTCAGAAGTTACCTGGAAACCTTTCATGCTTTCATTCAGCTCTCTGAATTTACAATGTGACTGCTGACAATTCTGTTCCCATATATTCTTCCGTATTACAAACTGAAGACAGGAAAGTGCCATTCTACGTATAAATACAAATTCATTTGCCATTTTTAACATTATATTGGCATGAGTTTATCTTGTTAGCACCTAGTTAGGAGAAGTTTGCATGACTTCCAAAGTGTTCTGTTAGTTGCTTCATTTTGACAAATAGGAATGTGTGCAATTAAGTTTCAGTTCCTTTTGAGCCATTGTTCTATTACAATTTCCCCCATTTCTGTTGTTGATTGCATAGTGGGCAATGTTCAAAGCCCACTGTCACTTAGGGAGTACAGTTTTCAGGGTTTCTATACCTAGTAAAGCCAAATGTTCTTTGAATCATATACTAAACTATTTGAGACATTCCAGAGTCTTCAGCTGAAGAGGCTCCCACTTTCCAGTGTTTATATTCAATACAAGAAAACTGGATGGATAGTTTGGCAGGACTTTTGTTATCAAGCTGATTGTTGTAGTTCTCTGTTAGCATTTGTGAAGAATACATAATATAGCAGTGCATTGGCAAGCAGATAAATATGTAGTGGAAGCTAGCAGATCTGTTCTCAGTTTTGTTTAGTTTTGGGTTTGTTTTTTTTTATTTGTTTGGGTTTGGTTTTGTGAGGTTTTTTGATGGGATTTTTTGAGGGTTTTTTAAAGAGATTTTTGCAGGGCGGATTGTTAGAAATATTATCAAAGCTGCACACATAGTTGTGGCTAAGTATTTTGCAAGTTCTTGACTGTAGGTATTTTTCTACTAACTGTGGAACTCTACCTTGATTCCTCAAAACAGTACTCAGGTTTGAATTTGAGGATTAGGTATTGAAATGTGACTACTACTTAAAAGAATAATTGATTAGGTCAGCTCCGTGAGTTTGGTTTTGATTCTGAAAAACTTCTTAGGAGTAGAAGTGAAATGGAAAATGCTGTACATCAGGGGGTTGTTAATTTGTTCAAAACTCTCTGACTTTGGATTGAAAACCAAACTAAGTTGCTATAAGAAGTATCTTGTGATTGGGTTAGCAGAGCGAATTCTTAGCTTCCTTTGTGGATCCTCAAACATGAAGTGGTTGACAATTTCACAGTAAGCCTATCAGCTGTTAAACCAAAGCTTTCTGTGGTTACATTTATAATAGCTTGGGTTTGACACCTGCCAGCAGGTAATGTCCTGTGTTCCATTTCAGCACAGCCATGGTAACCTTGCAGGAAAGGCTAAGGAAAACTCTCTCACTGGAAAACCTGAACTAAATCAGTTGGAAATCAGAGGTTTAGGAGTGGTCTTTATATAAATCAGTAAGAAAGTACAATAATTAAATACATACTCCCAGCAGACCCTGAAGGGAGAACAACAAGATTTGTACAATATGAGGCAGCTAGCTTCCAGTTTTTCAGACTCCATAAACAGTTTCTTGCTTTTCTACAGTGAATACTCAAAGTTGAATTTCAAATGATTGTGTGAATTATAAGAAGCTTTTTTTCCCCCCAGTAGTTGGATGCAATTTATGTCATTCTGTTCTAAAAACAAAGCTGAATTTGCAAGAAACAAGCTCAGTCAGTTTGCTTTAGCTGGAGGAGGTTGCAGGTTTGTAGTAAGTATTTGCATTTTTGATCTTCGTATCTGTGGACCAGTTCTTTTGCTTAGAACAGTTGTGATGCAAAACTGACTTTACGGCAATTTTTGTGAAAATAATTGTGATATTTTTAGTACTTGCCAAAACTAGCAGCAACTGTGTTTTTCAACCACATCATAAATGGAGAGATGATTTAGTATTTCACATCACTGTGATAATTTATGGCAGAATTTTTGTGAGAATGTGTTTTGGTTTCTTTAGGATTTTCTATTTTATTTGGATCTGCTTGACAAAAAATGTCAGTTCTTTTCTAGTGCCTCAAATCTTTTCTACTCTTTTCATCAAGAGATGTGACCAGAATCAAGTGGATTCTCCCTAGGCAGAAGTGCTGTTTCCAGAGACTTTTCTACTACTGTGCATAGTACTTGTGCTCTGACAGAGGCTTGGCAAATTGAAGAGTAAAAAAAAATAAATTAATTACTGAGTATTTACTGTAGGACTTTCAGTACAGGAGAATTGGGAAGGGATTTGTTGTTGAAGTCTGAAAACCTTATCCGGATGGTGAATCTCGGCAGTGCAGCTGACAGGAAGAAGCAGAATTTTGACATACTTTGAGATCAGCTTTAGCATTGCTGTGAAAGTAAGCCTGTTGTGATAACCTCTGAGTAGAAGTAACAGTGGCTTCAGTGCAGAAACATTTTGATGGTAGCTGTGATGCTAAGGCTGGAGAAGGCAGCGGGAGGACTACAGAGGCACCTCTGTTTTCCTTTTAACACCTGTGCATTCCCCAAAACAGGAGGAATTCTTGTGCAGCTGTAAGCAGCTGAATTCCAGGCTGCTGAGCCTTCAGGGTGCTCATCTTATTTTTCAGCATGGAACTTGACCGAGGTCAGAACAGATTCCCCGTGTCCATAACTGTTATTTCCAGAAGTGCTTCTGCTTTCTGAATTCATATCAATCTCTGCAGCATCTGTGGCTGTTCCAGTTTCTATAGGAAGCACCTGGCTCACTAACACCTAGGTTATATAAGACAGGACTGGTCACCCTTTAGGTTTGGTGGTGTGTTCCATGGAGTGCCTTTTGCAGGCTAATACAACCACATAGGATAAGGCAGCCTTTTCCCTGCAACACAGCCCTATAAACTAAGCACAGGGCAGCATTTTTTTGAGGAACAGAACTGTAATTTGTTAATGAACCTGAAGTGTTTGTCTCACAAAGCTTTTTGCTCACGCTAACAGAAAAACGTGTACTGTACAGCAGACTGCAATTGATTGTACCAGAGACTGACAGCTATGCAAATCTCTGTGTCAACAGTGATTTGAGCCAGCAGGCTGGGCATGCTGGAGAAGAGAATTCCAGTCATCTGCTCCTGCCCTTATCTCCTGGGTAGAGCCGTTTAGTTTACAGCCTGTTAGAAATATGTGACCAGTTATCTGCTAGATTTATTACTTGAGCAAGACTCCTTAGCAACAGATTTTTCCTCACAGTATGCTAACTACTGGATTTAAAAACATATTCTTCCAAACCAAGCTGTAGTGTCCTTTAGTTTTTGACAAAATGTTCTTAAAACTTTGCTTGTTGTCAGTGATTCAAAGTTGATGTCTGAGTCTACAGAGAATGTGAAAAGCAGAAAAGAGGAACTCAGCTCTGTGGATAAAAATGGAGAATTGTTTGGTGCCTGCATTTCCATGTTTGTCCAGACTGGTTGTTTTTTGTTGTGTCTTTTCACGTGCATAAAGTTATATATGTGTGTGTGTGTGCTTGATGTGCATTGGGAATAGCGTGACTGGGTCTTGAGGTATCTGACTGCTCAATGCAAAGCAAAATTTCAGTTTCAGATACCTTTAATTAGTCATGCTTTTTAACTTCCTTTAAGTAAGGGCTTTGATGATTGATATACAGTAAGAAATCTTGGTTTTGTTTTTCCAGAACCAAAAATGATAGCTGCAGGAAAATTTTCAAGTCTTCCCAGAAGCAGCCCAGTGAACCACCAGTTCTCATTAGCTTCCTCCATGGACCTTTTGACCACAAAACCTTCACCAGTTGAGCATCGCTCCAACTCCTTCCAAGGCATCTCTATCCATGGCACTCTCCCCAGGAAGAAGAAGGGGACAATTCCCTCTAGGTCTTGTGATATGTTTAGCCATGTGGGAACATTGCCTTACACAAGAGCACGACAGCAGCTACCTTTTGTACAGGATATTATAGAGGAGTACCCTCTAGAACATGGAAAGAGCAGTGAAATCCATGCCAGGTATGTTGTAAAACCTTAATTTACTTATGTTAAGTCGCATAGGGATTATTTCATATTCTTCTAGGTCTCTAAAGGCCACTCACAGGTACAGCTATTTACTATAACTGTTAGGTTTTCTCCCTAGTATTCAATTTAGGTCTTGATGGAAGACCTAAACAATTTTTAATGACTGTGTCTTGCCTCTGCATTTTTAAGTTATAATATTGTGTGTACTGTTCCCATGGAGGAAATTTTTTTAAGTTACTGAATTGCTTTGATATGACCCTTTGCATTGTTCTAACAGAGCAGTTTTAAACAATAAGTCATAACTGTTCAAACTTGGTTTTGATTTGTATTCAATGCAATATGGACGGAGGGCTGAGGAAAAGGAGAGTGGTGTTCCAGCTGCCTCAAATCTCGAGCGACCTGTAAGCCTTCTTCATGGAAACTTAATGGAACCCAATGTAACAAATTGTGAGCTAGTAAGAAATTTTCCCTATGTGTTATTCCTGCCTGACTTTGTGGTTAACATAGCCATAACTCTTGAGAAAGACCTGTACTCTTATAGCTAGCCTTTCTTTGGCTTTCCTTATTATCATCACTGATATCTCATTGCTTACAAAAAGTAATTAATTCTGTAAATGTCCTTTTTTTGTTTTGATTCTGAGTTCTATAAAATGGGAAAAAAAGTACCAGCTAACGCTAGAAAAATTCAGTGTAATGCAGTGAATCAGTTAAAGACAGAAATGAGAAAATGTTTGGTTGCTTGGCTGATGGAGTTAAAGGCTGAGGGAAGATATCCAAATTATAAGTTCTGAATGAGGATTTACAGCCTTGCTGCATCCATCACTACTGTTTTTTGGTTTTCAAGTCTTGTGAGTGAAAAAGAGTTCTAATTAAGTAAGGTTGTGTGTGTAGAGTGGCTTTCTTATGCTTTTTGCTTGTGCTTTATGGGATCAAGCTTTCCTCTCACCTAAAAAGAAGACTTTCTTCTCTATGCCTCATTAATTTTAAAAGAAGAAAGGACTTAAGTGGGTTTAGCACTCTGTCACTGGTCTCTGAGATGTACCTGGTTACATGAACTGGCTTTTAAACATCATTTACTTCTTTTATTTACATACTTTTAGAGAATGCCAGCCTGCTGGGTGTTGCCATGAAAAGAATATACACTGAAGTTGTATTTTATATCTTCATTTTCAAGAGCAGTTACTAAACGTGATTTTCTTGAGACAACAAATTCTGCTGATAATTTGTCTTGTGACTGTAGCCTTGTCTTATAAATAACACTTTGGTGCACAATCAGTAAGATTACAAACAATGCTTGAGAAGAAAATGTCAGGATGTTGTTAGTGCAGCCTGTGAATAGAATTTGTGTCTGTTGAGTCATAGCACCAAATGCTGTTCCTGTTTGATCTTTCAATTACTTTGCTAAAACACGGTCTGAATACTATGATAACAACTTGTAATAATTTCTTTCTTTAATTTTTACAATGAATCATTATATGTTCTGCTCCATGACCTGACTGCACAGTTGTGTTAGAGCAGAAGACAATACCAACTTGCCAGTCAGCAACTACTTCACTTCTTGATCTTCTTGCAATGACACTGCACTTTTCATTAGTTTACTTTAAAGGAGAAATGAGAGAGAAAGTCTGATTTTCCTGTGGTAAGCAGTTTGCTGTATGTGCTAAGGTATGAATTCTAATACTTACACTCACTTTGAAATTATCTGGGCCTAATAGTATAAGGGTAATCCATGTTTCCTGATTAATGTTTTTTTTTTTTTTTTAATAAAGCCCTTTTACTTCAGTATAGGAATTTATGAAATAGTGTAACATTACAGGAATATTCTTCATTCCAGAGTGTATCAGTCTTTCATTGCTATAATGCTGTTTATGAAAACCGACCATGAGTACACATTTTAATGAAACATTTTCATGATGCACTGTTTACTCTAAGTGCTGTGTTTGATGCCAGTGGGCCAGAACTAATAGTCATTAGGATTGCAGTGTTTGTGTGCACATGGATATACATATTTTGAACTGTGGCTCAGTCACGTCATTGTTTGATTAATTCTAACTTTAAAAATATGAGTATGAGAACATCTTAATAATTCAAAGTGAGTTATACTCACTTTAGTATATAAATACACATCACATTATCTTGTGAAACAAAAAATAAGCCAAAGTGGTGAGACTAGGAAAGCAATAATCATTCCCTAATTGAATTCTTCTGATTCTGAAATTTTTCTGATAACTTGGAGAAATTATATTGTCAGTTTTCAATGGAATAAGAATGTGTTCTCGTCTTGATTTGTGAATGTACGTCTCTGCTAGTTAGTTCAAACAGAAAAGAAGTTTTTGTTCTTGAGAAAGCTGACATGTGAGTTTTAGAGTCTCTTGGAAATAATTAAATGGCCAGAGTTAGAATCAGCTGAGCTCTTGAACAGTAGGTTTATTAGCGAAAGAACACCCAATAAACTCTTGAAAGTGCAGAGCTTCACTTTTAAAAGTGAGTTCTCATCTTAGCATGTAAGACTAAAGCTGCTTGTGTGTTATGCTTTTTATTATCTGGCATTGGTAATTAAACCTAAATAAAGCTTAATTATAATTTCCTTTTGACCTGATCCATGGGTTATCTTTATTTATTTAGCTCTGCCTCGTACTGTGATACCTTTATTTAAATGAAAATTAAATTGTTCAAATTTCTCTCTGTTGCTAGAATCAGTAGCTTTTTTTTTTTTTTTGCCTGTGTCTTGTGGCTGCCATCAGTAAATCCAGATTTCCACTTCGCTTGGATGATTATGGTCCTTCATGAGTTACATTACAGTTTAGCAGACTTGTGGCATTTTTATCCTTTTTCATTAATGTAGCCAAATGTCCCTCAAATAAACAGGACCTAAAAGCAATGCAGAATTATCACCATCATGGCAAGTTTGAGTGTGGTGATAAGGCCAGGAGTGAAAGGCCTGTTTTGACAATCCATACCATTTCAGTTGGATGTCAACAGTACTCAGGTAGTCTTGGGTTAACACAGTAGTTATCTCTGTGGGTCTGGTACTGGCTCTGATATAAACATACTTAAATGTTATCTCATTGTAGAGATGCAAGGAATTTCTGAGATATTGTTAAGAAGATGGAATAGTGCAGACTTATGCAAATATCCCAGAGCAAAACTAGATTCCAGTATTGATACCGTGCTCTATTTCATGAGGCAGTGTGATTGCAGGAGAGAGCAGAACAAGTGATTGCTTCTTGGACTGTCTGTCAGCTGACAGCTGTAGTATTTTCTGTTCCTAAACTCATCACCACCATATTCACCACAAAATTATGTCCTCAAGTGCCATATCCAAATGTTTTTTGAGCACTTTCAGGGATAGTAACTCCACCACTTCTCTAGGTAGTTTCTTACAATGCTTTACAACCCTTTTGGTGGGAAAAAAATTCTAATAAATGTATTCCTAATAATTGAAGGCTCTCTTGTTGCAGCCTCTTGTCCTCTCATGCTGACAGTTGTTGCTTCATTGGTAAGCCAAACCACACACCAGTGAAAGAAAAGGAGAGAGGAGCATGAGGCATATTCTGAAGATTTTTTTTTGTCCTCCAGTTGAGGTTTGAGTTGAAGTTAGTACTGTTGCCAGATACAAGAATCACAGAATACTGTGAAAGAAATGTTTCTTTGGTACCCCGCTGTCAAACAGGTTCCAAGGCTGTTTTGTGGGGAGTGGAGTAATGCAAGTGGTATGATGGCTTCAGCATTGTGTTGTGAGTCAGGCTAATAAAGATGTGATCTTCACAATCAGTTAGTGAAGGACACTAGGTCTTAGAAAGGACAGTGAAGGAGGGAAAAGATACTCCTTTCTCAGTATTGGTACTTCCTCTGTTGCCTGCAAATAGCCTGTATTCCTGTTGAAATAAACAGGATTTGTGGCAAAATTAAGTGATATCCCGTTTAGTAACAGCTCCAGCGTGAAATTGTAAATTGTTAAGAGGTCAGAAGTAGGGGATCTGATTTGCACAAAGTTGATGTTGTTAGCGGGTATGATGCTTTTAAAGAATTTAATGTAGATTTTAGGATGGACAGTCTAGCACAGCAATAAAATCAAAGCTAGTAGCAATTTCTTAGAAATAAGTTTATTCATTTTTTGTGCAGTTTGTAGAGTTACATCTCTTTTTAAAAGCCCTTAGTGTTTCAAAAGCCTTAGTGTCCACTTCAGACTTTTTAGAAAAGATACTTAACTGCTAAAAGTACATGCATGAGAAATTTAGTATTTGAAAGAAAGAAAAATGTGTTAATTTTGCCTTTGCCCTGTATGTGTAGTATAGGACTCTGTAGAATAGAGCTTTGGATATTTTGGGAGAAACTGCAGTCGCACATTTGCATTTAATCACTGTCTTCCTTCTGCTGAGCCTACCCCTAGGAAGTGTTGAAGCATTCCATCTGCCAGAAATGATCACTCTAAGTTTTCATGCTAATTAAAGCCTTAAAACAAAGTTGACATTAAGTTACACTGGCTGTTTCACATTATACAGGACATTTGTGAGTATGTGCTGATTTAATTTTTGCTTCTTACCTCTTTTTGCAGTTGCCATTTCATTTGCTCAGACTTGTAAAGACAATTTTTTGTTCAAATTCCATTCTTTGTCTATACAGACATTTAAAAAATTGACTTGCTGATAAACAGTAGGGTTGTATTGTTCAAACTGGCTTGGGATCAAAATAGTTCATGCATTTCTCTAAATAATGTATAACGCCCTGGGTGCTTTGTTTTGTAACTGTTCATGAGTGGTTCTGACCTACCAGCTGGTCAGCATCGGATTTTTTCCCTGTTTTTGAAGCTTTAGTTTTAACTGTGTATGAATTTGAAGTGTAGAGTTGTAACTATAGAGCTATACTTTTAATCTTTTCTTCTGTTTTAATTTTCTGTTCTCAAGCCCAGTAAATTCCTGGCTATGCTGTAAGTCCTGATTATAATTATACTTACAACTCTGTTTTTATTGATGTGGCTATAAGCAGTTCATTTTTGTAGGTAGACAAGACACAGCAGTTTTTTTTTACATTACCAGGATCTCAATCATGTTAAAAAAGAAACATTTAATCTGGTAGGTGTGGGGAGCCGTGGTAGAAAAGATTTTTATTAGCTTGATTCTTTCACTGAGGAAATGGGCAGACCTGAAGCTCTTAACGTCTTCCAGTGTGCATTTAATCTTATTGCAAAAGATCAAAATATATAAATAGCCTGTATATTAAAGTGTGTTTTATAGACTGGCCCTAATTATCTACTCACAGGTGCAAAGATTACACTTCTTTTCTGTAGTTCTGAAAGTATGGTAAGAGTGTGTGACTGCCTATTTAGCTAGACTTCAGTCTCTTATTTTGAGTACTGGTCAGCAGACTTTTTTTTTCCCCTCTTGTTTTTCTACGTCAGCTGTTTCAGATGAAGTGCTCTCATCTAGCACTGGACTTTGAACTGCTCTAGCAAAGAGTAGAGTAGATTAGTTTATCTGGTTGTTTAGGATGTTCTGTTCTGTTCTCTTCTGAATTTCTGATCTTCAAGGCTCTGCATGTTTGACTGGATGATCCTCACATACTTGTCTCATATCAGTGTCCAGGAAAAAAAAAATACGTTCAATTTTAAACTTGACTAATACCACTGACAATAACAGGGAGAGTTCATCAGCAAAAAGCTAAGCAGCCTCACTGTTCTCTACAGTGCTTTCCCTTGTCCTTGGAGGGCAGAATATTTGGAAGTTGGCAAGGTGATAGTCTTGAAGTATAAAGCTATTAATGACTGAATTCTGGCTTCCCAAAACTTCTCCTGTTCTTTTAGTAGTATTACCACAATAGATCAGGCCTGCTGAAGTCCCTTGAATTGGCAGTTGAATTATAAACAAAGGCTGTGTTTGGTGAGGACAGCACTATTCAGGGATTTGTTTTATCCTTGTCAGTATTTGCAGCCTGTTTTGCTTCTCCAGATGCTGCAAATTCTGCTTCTCTTTGGATTTGGAGAGTGGGGTGGATCAGGTATTTAGACAGCCTTTAGTTTTTTCCAACTAGTGATTTTGAAAATGTGATTTGTTGGATAATTTTAATTTGTGCTACTTTTTTATATTAATACTGTGTGTACACTTTGAAAATTAAAACTAATTTTTATCAAGATTTTAATATATCAAGTAACATAAGTATTTAATATGTTTCCTGTGGGGAGTAAAGTGACTGGGTTTTTTGTTTATAAAATGCAGTGTAGCTCTTCAAGTATGAAAACATTTGCAAGGTTACCAGGAAGGAGACAATACCTTAGTTCCCTTTTAAACTTTAGGATAAGATGGGAGGAATTTTTATAAATGCACAAAATTTTGTAAGTAAAAAAAGTTACGGTTTTGATGTAATTCCTGAAACTACCTCTTAGTACGAGTTTTGTTTTTTAAAAAAACAGAACAAAACTGTTCATATGTGGTTGTGTTTCTTTAATAAGAATAACACAAGTATGTTGAATTTGGGGCTACTGAATATCTCATTGACTTCTTCCATGCACAGATTTTTCAAATGGAAGAATTCCTTAGATGCTGTCGGCACTTTATGGTTTTGCCGCAGATTTTCCCATTCGTCCTCTTGGTGTGTCCTGTTCACATGTGCACCTGCAGATCTCTGCTGTCTCGGAGGTGGAACAGAGCTGCCCACTAAAGCTGGTAGATGTTTGTGGTAGAAGGATAAGCAGAGAACAACTGATATTATCTACTTACATTCAATATCAAATCCTCTTATCCTTTAATTCTAGGGGTTCTTTCTGTTTTGGCTTGTCTACTCTTTCTTTTTAGCCCCTCTGTCCATTGTTGGGTTCAGATTCTTCTGTTGTGAAGTTCTACCTTGCTCCATTGTTCCCATTTGATGCTCACATCCTCTTTCTTTGCTTGGTGGACATAGACCTACAGAACCAATGCTTCACTTCTTGATTTTTACGGGGATTTTGGAAATCTGCCCAAGTGGGATCTTCAGAGAGGGAAATGAGGAAAACGGGACGAAATAGCTCAAAAACAGAGACCATCTCTCCAGTATTAGAGATTAATTAAACTACAATCCTTCAGCTTCTGAGCAGAGGAACTGAAGTTTCTTATGGGATGAACACAGTTGTGTCATTCTTTGAAATTATTTGTGGGATCATGACCTTATTGTTAATGAACAACTTGTCAGGTAAACTTGAGCTCAAATCCTTCAAAGCCCCTATCAAAATTAGTCAGTGTTATTTTTCAAAATTTGCTGTAAACTTCTGGTTTTCTCTGGCTGTTTCTTTTTTGAGCAAAGGACACTGTATGTAGTGAAAAGTTTCTTGAGTTACTGCTTCCATCACACCCAAAGTTCATTCCCTGGCTCTGCTGTTTTCTGGTCTCTTTTGTAAGTGTTACGGAGTGCCCTGTTCAATTGTACCAAGTGCTATATTGCTTCCTCATCCTGCCTCCTGTTCATATGTGAGCATTTGTTTTCCTTTCTGTCCCTTTTATACTCTAAAGAGTAGTTAAATGTTACATAGGGGAGTATATTCCTATTGCTTACTTGCCATATCCATTGCAGAGAAGCATCTGGTGTGATGAGCTTTTTCAAGTGGGCCAAGGGAACAGACAGAGAGGACAGTTCTTCCACTATCGTCATCTTCAGTGCTACAGCCACGTTTTAGCATTCCTATGCTTCAGTCCAAATATGCATTCCTGAAGGGTTTATTAGCCAGATGAAAAACCATACTTTGTGAATAAAGTGTACCTAGAATAAGATGCATTTCAGATTAATTGAGACTGTGATTCTACTGAACATTTGTCAGTGTTTTTTTTTTTGAATATGCATATTCATTTTGTAAGGTTATATTGATTTTGAACACTTAAAATTTTATGTCACTGGATTCAGGATAGTTGTACAGCAACTGAAACACTCAGTGTAAAGAGTTGTCAGCTGAAGATGTAAGTCAACAGGCAACAGCACATATATAAACAAGTCTGTAGCAACAGTGTCTGTTTTGGATAAGCAATAGTCTTGCTGCCCAACCACTACTTTCATAGAATAGGTCTTGGGATAACAGATTTAAGAAATGCTTTGAAGGACAGAGTTTTGGCTTTGGTAGGCCTAAATGTTAAGGAAAATAGAGGAAAAATAATGAAAGTACCTAGTCTGAGCTTTTCAACAGGTTGTAGAGACTGATACTGTGTTGGTGCAGAAACAGAAATTCTTCTGGAAAAGTTAAAAAAATGGTGTAGATTTTTCTCCTGCAATAGGTAAACTAAAGCAGGTTGGAGGGATGCAGACTGAAGTGGTAAAAATATATTGCTGAAACATTATCTCTGCTGGGGCATTCTGAACAGCGGGAATACATTGAGATTTCATTCAAGGAAAAGTACATTGCATCTCTTCTTGAGTTTTAATTACTGGAGTCCCTGCTGTTCTTGTGTGAGCTGCAGGTCATCACACAGTTAGTCATAGCAGTTTGCACTTGTTTCCACTGGTGTTTGAATGAGTCATGTCCATGGTGCTGTGCAGCTGTAGGCAGAAGGGTGGAATGCCTTTAGGAATGTAGCAGAAGTGTGTGTGTGTAGCAGAAGCTGCTGGGGGATAAAATCAGTGGATCTTTTACTTTAGTTTGCAGTACAAATAAAATCAGTCTGTCCTGCATGTACTGAAACACACCGTGTCCAGCATGCTCCAACTTGTGCCTTCATACTTAAGTAGTGTGTATTTCAAAAATCTACAGAGATGGAGAGATTTCAAAGACACAAACTGAAGAAGTCATGTGATCCCATCTGGTCATTCTACAACAGTTCTGTCTGTGTTAGCAGCCATGCAATGGCTTGGTACGTTTTCAGGATCTCAGGCTCCCTTTGGGCCTCTGTTGTCTTTATGCAGATTTGGCATTGGCACTATTGGTGTTGGAACTACTGAGAAGATAGTTCTCATGATTTCTCTTTCAGTAGGATAGGAAGGAGATCCTTTTGAAAATGTCCCCAGGAAAAGTCATAAAATAAACAGACCAATACATTTTTCATACATCAAATACTGGCAGTATGTCCCAATGTTTTTCCTACAGGTACAGGTATGAAAGTGTGAAGTAGCACAAAGCTGACTCAGGGCTACTCAGCAGTTTCCACCCCTGTAAGAATATATGGGAGTTGAATGACAGTAAGGATTTGGGCAACTTGATGATACTGTTGTGTCTGCACTTAAATTTTGTTAAAGTTATCACTGCTAATTTATAATTGTAGCTGATTGGTCTGTGAAGATGCCAAGAGCCTAGAAAATGCAGATTCTTCATATGGCTTAGTGTGTAAAGGTCTGCAGGATTTTTGCAGCACCAATGATGAGAGGAGATAATCTACAGTGTTAGAAAGGAGGAGGTTTTCATAGAATCAAACAGCTAAAGATTACATATCTATTTAAAGATTTTTTTATTGAAGCAGTCCTATAGATAACTATTGGAAAATCCTCAGTCTGAAAAACAGATGATGTCTGAGTTACTGAGATTCTGGCTATTCTCTGGCACCCACTGAGCTTAATAATGGATGTAGGGATTGAACACCAGGATTTGGCTTTTCAATTCCAGCACTGATTGTGAGTATGCAAGAATTTATCAAATATTTTAAAAGAGTGACCAATTACCGGGATGTTAAAGTTTTCTTTACCAAATTTTATGTTTGGTTGCTCATTGTCTTCAAATCCATGCAGGATTTGAAATGGGCAGTATGACAGTATTTAGTTTGTCATACCAGAAGTATGATTCAAGTTGCTTATAGTGATTTTTTTTTTCTTCATTTTAGCCAGTGACTGTTCATGGTGACAACTTTGGAAGGGTTGTTGGTTTTTTTCAATCTTTTAATTCTCCTCATGCTTTTGACTATTGTTTAGGCATGTTGGGAAGTAGAGAAATAGCATCCAATAACAGCTGAATTCCATACCCTTTTCTCATCTCAGTCTCTTCTAGTTATATTTTGAAGGGGTCCTCGTGCAATGATAATTCCTGTTTTCTGAGAAGTTATGTTGTTTCTCACAGTGGTCAAATGTATCACTACTTGCTCATAGATAGTCAGTGCCAACCAGTAAGACACCAAAATCTTCGTTGTTGTGACAGATGTTGCTGTGGGGGGAAGAAGAGGGAAGCAAAAGAGCAACTTCATGTATTTTGTTTTCTTGCCTTCATCTTTCTTTGGAGTTGCTGAAGCACTTGTTTGCAAGCTCTGTGTATTTTCTTGGCCGTATCAGCAAGAAATCCATACATGAAAAAGAAGCACATAAGAATCTTGATAAGAATCTGAAACTGGAGTGAAAAGAAATTGAGATAATTTCCAGGGACTACTAGGGATAGATTAAAGGGTCTGCAAGGCATTATATGTCTGCAAGATCAGCCAACATTGAAAAAGGATTTGTCAGATGTCAGTCTCTACAGAGAATGTGCTTCTGGCTAGGAAAAGCCTCAGAATCACGAGTGCCAAGATTGTGATGCTTTCTTTTAGTGGTCAATATTACTGGAGGAGTATTTATGCTTCCACAGTTTCCACACAGACCTTGTGCATGTGTAGGAGGCAACAGAGGATTTACACTCAGGAGAACAGCTTAATTAGGTGTAGCAAGTCAGGTGCTTTTTTTTCTTCTTTTTTGTTCCTATGAGTAAAAACATGCTGGAAGAGGATTTTGTTTTGTCACAAAATGAGGCGATAGCAAGAGGTGGCAGCAATAGCAGTACCCATAATAGATGTGAGAATCTGCTTGCATCCCTCTCTTAAATTCCTTTCTGTGACAGAATGGGTACAGAAAGAGCATGAAGCCAATACTGCGTGTCCTGCTGCATACTTACCTCAGCTTGAGGTTTTCTGAAAACTTCATTGTTCCAGGGATATCATTCTGTCTTAAATATGCTTTTTATCTGAGTGGAAGTTGGTCTTATCTGATTATGAGAAAATCAAAATGTGTAACAAAATCCAGTCTGTAAGCTCGCAGTTTACACAGGACATAGTTTCTCTCCTGGTTTACTTATTTGCAGACTCCAATACATAAATGTTTTAGGTAAATAGATGCGAATGAATACAGCTGTAAAAAGTCAAGCTTTTTATTAAGACAAACATTAGCATTATTTGAAAGGTAATAAAATCTGATGAAAGATAAGAATTTAGCATTATTGAAATGAACCTTCAGTTAAATGGATTCTGAGAGATGGCAGAACCTGCTACTATCTTTCATCTGATCTGTTAGTCATCTGAAAGTATCAATTTTTTTTTTCTACAGATTTTCTAATACAAGAAGTGAGAATTTGGGTTCATCATTTTTTATTAAGATGCTTTCAGAGGGAAAATGGAAAGGAAAAAAACATACCTTATGTTTTTCTTAACTTCCTGGCAATATAGATTTCCTTCACTAGGAGCACACGGCTTAAAGAAACATCATCATTGCTAACAGAGAGCTGTGATTCAGGAGTTAGTTTTGTTTGGTTGCCTTCTAGTCATTTGGGCTAACAGCTTAATCTGTTTTTCAGCATGTAATGTGGTAGTATTATGGTGGAATCAAATGACAGGAAGATGCAGTCGTTAATCTTTACCACACGCACATCAATGAAAGTTATCATTCCTTGAAAATAACTTCAAAAAATTTGGACAAAGATGAAGGCTTAGATAACCAAGGAAGATGGGGAGAGAGAAGAGTAGATCACCTTGGAGACAGGTATCTGAGACGTACTGCTCCAACATAAACATCTTTCTGTATGACTCAGAGTGAATTGCAGGGTTTTGTAAATTTTGTTGTGGGTCAGCTTACCAGATAAAATACTACTTGTGAAGATACTTGTTACACCATCCATTTCCCAAAGCCAAACGTTTTCAAAGCACTTTTGTCATGTGGATGCTGAAAGAAATGCAGGTCACTTCTTCCTCTGCTCTCTTCTGGGTGTCCCACTTTATATACCGGTAAATAAACTGTTTTGTCCTAATTCTTTTCTGCCTCTTTCATTTTGCTTTGGCTTGATCTGTCCTAAAGATCATTGGCCTTGTAGCAGAAGGTAAGAATAGTGGAGTCTGTAGGAAGGCAGGAATGCAGGTTGTAAGTGTAGACCATAACAAGACATGCTCACTTCCAGAGTGAGTTTGTTCTTTCAGAGTGTGTTGCACATGCAGTGCTGGTAGACCCTTTGTTCTGAAAGATTCCACAGGCACGTGAAGAACTAAACTGCAAAGCTTTTCAGGAGCATTTGGTACTGCAACTACTTCCCACAGATCATTTGAACGTGTGAAGAATTCAGGCATGCTTAATGACTTTGTTGAACTGATTGAAAATAGGGTTTTTTTTCCCAGTCAAATTGAAAAGTATTGAGAATGAAAATGTCTCTTCTGTTTTGAAGCTTTCTTTTCTTTTTCCTCTGTGCTTCACCTCTGTCCCTGTGTTCTTTGCTATGTTTGTACATGCCTTATGCTCATGCAGTTGTCAAGCTGAACCTTCTTTGTATGTTGCATAGGCAAAGATTTCAAATGGTCCAAATTCTATTTCCATTGAGTCCAGCTTTTTATTGTTTTAAACATCAGGTGAGAATGCAGTTTGACCCTTGGTAAATACAGAGGTAACATGAGACAGCAACACATGATACAGCCAGAACAGTTGAGCCACTATCATTTTATGGGGAAGACTCATTATTCTGGTATTCTGGATTAAAAACTGTTGGGGAACCAGCCTAAAAATTGAGTATAAAATAATAACATAGTTTCAGGTGAAATGCAGTTACATTCCAAACAACACCGGGAATTCAGAGACTGTTTTCTGGATTGATTAACTCCGGTGTAACCCAATTTCTTTATTTCTGAAACTGTTTATTAGTTTTCCAGTGTTACATCTTTGTAACAGCTTCTACCAAATAGGATACTGTTTCTGAATTTAGAGAGATCTGTTGTCCATGTTGCAAACTTGATTGCTGTTACAAGTGCACCATTCCTCTCTAAGTTTGCACAGTTCTCATTGTGCCTGTTACATGTGTGTAATTGAGGGCAGCACCCTGTGTGTCATCCCAGGTTCTGTAGAAAACATCCAGTCATGTACTGCAAACTGTTAACCTGCTAGTTCTCAAGTAAAAACAAATATACAAAATGCTTTGAAATAGAAATAAAAATAAACGTGTATTTTATGTAAAGAGTTGTAACAGTACAAGGCTCTTCAGTTAGGCTTCTGTGCCCTTTGCCATCTGTCTATATAGAAAACCTTTGATGAGATTTTTATTTATAAATTAGAGCAATGACTTGATTATCTGACGTTCGAATAATTGTGATGTCAAGATTATGATTATGTTGAGGTTTTTTTCTTTGTATACATAGAAAGTAAATGTAGTATTTTCTATTTCCTGTTAGCAGTGCCCTTCCAGTGCTATCAGAGGTAGGCAGCTTAAATGGGAGAACATAAAAGTGAAGAAATAAATTCAAAAGCCATTGGAAGAGCTCTCTTTTAAATTTATTTCCAATATTTTAGGTGGCAAGTAAGTATTTTAGCTATCTGTTGAAGTGTCAAGATTTTTTAAATTTGCTTAAAATTATATAATTAACTTTATTTCTCGTGATAATTAGTGGCTTCACTACCTGTCCTTCTAGAAGAAAATGGTGATTTATATTTTTTTTTAAATTAGGTGGCATAGGCCATCAAGTTCTAACAGCTTTTAATGAGGACTTTAATGTAACCTAGTAACATATTGCTCATATGAATGCATCTCTTTAATATGAGGTTATATTTGGACTTACCTTTTGTTTGTTTGTTTGTTTTTCTGTCTGTCCTTCTCTTCTGGTACCATTTTCTTACAGAGATCAGAATATTCTGGATCCTACATTGGAATATGTTAAGGTAAGGTGCTGTTTCTTACCCTCAAAATATTTTATTTGATCTACACCCAGCACAGACAGAGCGTTTCCTGTCATTTGTAGGTAAAAAAAATGCAGTTGTCTATCTTTCGGTACAGAGAAACTAAGTATGCATGTCAGACTGTTTTCTTAAAGCTTTAATGAAATACTTGTGGGCATTGTACTTTGGGTGCAGATTGTATTTTTATACAGGGCTTCTTTACAGTTACATGGTGACTGCCTAAATTCTTCTTTTGGTTAGCTGATTAAAGGAAAGTATATTTTTTTGCTTATGGATTTCTGGGGAAGTAAATAAACACATCTGAAAATACAATAAAAATGTTGACTTTAGGTTTACAGTTTTAGCATTATACTTACTGAAATTACAGTTTAAAATTCACTTCTGGTCCATCAAGTGTCTGGGACAAGTGGCTGCCACAGGAGGCTCTCAGAACAGCTGCTGGGTTTCTCCTCTGAACAGGCAGTTCAGTGTTGCGAGGTCCCTGGCCTCAATCCCAGCCTGCAGTTGGGACAGGGTAGAGAGGAGAAGGTCAGAAGCCTTCTTGAGAGCACTGTGGAAGAGGGGATGCCAGAGGCGACAGAGTGGTGGACGGGTTAATTGCTGTGTTGAATTTACTGTGTATCTCACACTGGGCTGCACCGAGTTTGCTGTTACACTTTTAATAATGTGACTAAGTAGAAGGCAGAGCTATCATGTGCCAGTTCATCAATATGTGTGTCTCGTCTTGTTGCAGCAAGTTCTGTATTATAAATGTGGTTTCTGGTCTTTTCAACTTTTCTAGTAGAAGCTTGTCTTGGACTCTTGTCAACAGCAGTGGTGCTAAGCTTAGTTATTAAAACTTTGATGTTGAAGAGGAAAGCCTGGGGAAAAGAGACTTGTGAGGGAGAATACAAGGGTTACCAATCCCTTATCTTCCCCTTCCTTTTTCAGTTTTTCCTGTCTATATCCCTACCTATAGTAGGGATCTAAACTGCAAGTTGGATCCTAGTTCAGTGATGTTATAACAGGAATTCTAGACAAGAAATCTCAAACTACAACTTTAAAAAATATGTAGAAATTGCTTTCTTATAACTTCCCAAAACATTTTTTTGTGTGTAAAAGTCTGGGTTGCTAATAAAACTGGTTCCACAAATGTGTTCTTACACAGAAATCAATCGATCATAAATAAAGGAGGTCTCTCATCAGTTATCTTTTTTTTTTCATGTGTTAACTCTAAAAGTTGTGGGTGAATTCATACCAACAAGATCTTAGACTCCCTTTGTTGGCTTCAGTTTTAGCAAGTATGTGTTCATTGTCTTCTGTAACTTTCCATATGGTAACTATATGCATGTTGATAATTTTTTCAGATCCTCAAATACATTATGGTGGCAAACACTAACCTTCTCAAGTGGAAAAAATAGATTTTTACAGCATGTTTATATCACCACTGCCATTTGCACGAGTCTCTGTGGTATTATAATCTGTATATATGTAGTTTGAGCTAGCAGGTAGGCTAAAGTGGTAAAAAAAAAAAAAACTTAAAAAGAGATAGTAAGAGAAGAGGGAGAAAACAACAAGAGCACTTTTGGGAATCATATTTTGCTGATCCAGGATATTAAAGTTCTGAGTAGCACATTTGTTTTTCTAGTGCAGAGGAAAATGTAGTTAGTATTGTCTCTCAATAGAGAAGTGTTGATTTACTGACTAAAAACACATAAAAACTTGAGTGTGAAGCATGTGTTATGTATCGCTCATACATAAAAACTCACACTGGAACTAATTGTGGATTGTAATTGTAAAGTCTTGATATTCATTCTTGTTATTCAGGCTGGAAATAGAAGAAAGACTTTGGATTAATTTCCCTTGAAAGAATTGCATTATCTTGAAATAATACATGGCACAAATTTAAGTTGTGTTAGGGTAGTTTGGCTGCCGGCAATTCTACCCGAGAGTTACAGTCCCAAGAAAATTTTACTGTGTCAGGGCCCGAGGGCACTAATTGTTCTCAGGTGTCCTGGCAGCCTCACTTGGGACCTCACCCAGACCCTCTGAATGAGGGCTGCATCAGGCTGGGCCTTCAGACCCTGCCTCAGCTGTTCAGAGGATGTTTCTGCCCCTGGTCCTGTTTCCAAGTGCTATGTGGGAAGCCCAGGGCAGACTTTATACCTGGCCTGTTACCTCTCTTGTCTGGGGCTCTCTGGAATGTGACAGGACCTGTTGGTGTCCTTATCCTGCCGACCTGGGCTGGGTGTGGGTGCTGTGGGACTGCACCTTGCTGGGACAGCATTGCCCACCTTGTGCTATGGGATCACTGTCCCACAGGGAGCAGCCCCAGTCCTTTTGCTCCCTGACACACGAATTGGAGGTGGCTGTTTTGAAATCTGGTGACTGAAAGTAATATAAATAAATCCTTGTATTCAGAAATATTCTGAACAAAGGAAAGGCAAAATAAATTAGTTTTTTTTCTGCTGTTCTGCTCAAGATAAAAGACAGAAAATACTGACTATAGAAATTTTTAAAGAGAATATTCTCTATTTGGTGAACTGTGGTTTCTTATTCTTTAAATTACATTGCTCGCAAGTTGCAGTTTACTATTTCTTGAATATTGATGTATTAGTTCACTCAGTACATAAAGAGAGCTAATTATGCAAAAGCAAGTTCTGAAGGGGGAAAAAATGTACTGATTTGCTGAAGTCTGAGTACACTGAAGTGTCCATATGGCTTCAACTCTTCCTTTGTATTCACAGTGCTGCTGAAACCATGGTCACAGTTAAATGGTGCTTTCAAAAAAACCTTTTATGGTAGAAGTGAAAACAGGCCAGACTGCTTTGATTCAGACTGCTACCCAAGTCATGAAAGAGATTCAGGGACACAATAGCACGTTGTACACTCTGTGAGATTTTTACAAGTTTTATGAACCAAATAATAGATCCATTGCTAGCCTCTGCAGGTTCTTCCCACACCCTGAGTTTGTGCATCCACGGAACAGATTCCTGCAGCAAGGGAGAAAGAATCAAGTGCTGGCAGATTAGAGTGTGTCAGAGAACTTTTTGTGAGTCATTTTGATCAAATTCATGTGAACTAAAGATAGCTTTGTGTCCCATTCCTATTCACTATAAATACTTCAGGATCTTTTTATAGAAATCTAAGCTGTAATCATTGAAGCTATATCAGGGTGAAAAAAAGAAAAGATTTCTCTCCTCCTTTCATGGAAACCTTACAAGCATTTCCTGTGGAAATAGTGCTTAATAATTACAGAAATACATATCAGCAGTGAGTTGATAAATACTACTATGGCCTGAAGTTTTGGAGTTGTATTTTATTCCATTAGTGGAAAAATTGCAAAATTTGTGACTCTGCTCAGCATGGTCATGAGGGAAGTGTATATTTAGATTCAGACTTGAAAAAACTGTTGCTGGTTTAAGGAAGTTGCAGCTGCAGAAAGAGTTTCTTGTGAAGTTCTGCAGAAGGATTCTTGTTTGTCTCAGCCCCATAGTGTTAATTTTTCTCCCTATTTTTACTCTTACTTGATTTTGTTAGAAGGCAAACTGTCATAGACATTACCGTCATTCATCATGGATTTGGTTAGTGCAACTGAAAATAAAATTCTGATGACATTCCAGTGTGTTGGTCATTATCTATAGCTTTGTGAGAAAGGACAATATTTTGTGGGTTTAATTCAACTTCAGGGAACTTAGATCAGGTTATGTGATTTATTGATGCAGTTTGTATAGTTAATTGCACAAATTCATAATACTGTGGATGCCAATCCAATATAGGTGTGGGGTTTTGACTCTCACCTTTCTACTGGCTGAAGATACTATGGTAAGAGGGTGATCAAAAGTAAAATTTATATATGTGGATGTAAGTTTAGGAAAAAAATCTGTGTCAGCATGACAAGTAGCCACAGTTTGGTAAGCAATTTTTCCTGATGACAGTGAAATTTCCTTGCAAGCAGCCTTTTTTAGACATGGAAATATATTAGAGAAATCCCCACCTCACTGGAAAACTTGCCAAGCCCAGTGTACTCCTGTTCATGTTGTGTATCACTCTCCTGCAGAGACTTGCCTGTTGAGATACACGCCGGGGCTTGTGAGCAGAAAGTTTGTTTGGTTTCTGCATTGTCTGACGGCATTGAGTAGCAGAGCTGGGAGGAATGCCTGACACTAAGGCACCTCATGATCAGGAGGTTCTTTTTGAGTCTATAGGGAGGTTTGAGGACTTCTTTTCCACACATTTTGCAACTGCACAAAGACAACAGTATCACAGAAGATGCAGTTATCGGGTGAAATGTGGTTTTTTGAGGACAGAAACAGTATGCCCATGTGTCCAACTTGGACTTTACACATCCCTGTCACTACGGATTTGTCATCCAACTCAAAGATCATCGGTGATGTCAGAAAGGCTAGAGACAGAGATTATTTCCTCTTTGTTTCTCTGCTTAGTAGGAACAGAAGCTTCACAAACATCATTCCACAGTAGTTACCTCTTGTATGTAAGCTGTGTAATTCAGACATATGAGATCCTGTTAGAGCCAGTCTAATGTTAAATGCGTGTAATTTTCGGTCTCAGTGAAACTTTCGGTTTGATTCTCGATGGATAGTCGCTGGTTGTGCACTGCCCTCTGCTGGAAAAGAAACACTTGACTGGATATTTCTAATTGAGTCTTGGTTATTCAAATGACGTTTCATAATAATGTCTTTGTAGCTCTCGTAGGAGCCTGACTGTTGGAAGTTCCTTGATTTTTGTCAAGAGGCACAGAATGGGGGGGGAAAAATCCCCTCCTCTCTGTCATTAAGTTGTAGAAGTAGGTCCTAGACAGAGCTTGTTGTTTTTTGTTGTTTTTTTTTTTTGTCAGGGTGTCCCCGAGATTGTTAGAATAGACGTTCTGATTTGTCCAAAACTTCCAACAAAAGAGATTGCTTATGATCCCAAAATAATCTGCTCTACCTCCCAAAGTAGAATAATTTAATGTTCTTTTAATTGTTATTGTGGGTAAATTTTCCCTAAATTGTGATATTTTGCATATAGAGGCTTGGTTTTGGGGGTTTTTGGTTTTTTGTTGGTTTTGGGGGGAGGGGAGGGGGGTTGTTCAGCAGCTCTCAAGTATTTAATTCCCTTGAAGTCATGGTGAGAATCTTGCCCTGTTCATTTGGAGTTTAAAAAAACCCAACTTATTTGGTACAATGCAGTTGTTCATAATTAGTGGTGGAATATAACGCCCAAGTTTCAGTATTTTCTCATGTTGAATTTTGTTTGACTAACAGGCTGGCCTCTGAAAATAAGATTGAGTCAGCGGTTCTGTAATGTATTGGCTGCAAAGTGATGAATAAAATTTCAGCTGGGGTTTGCAGTAAATTGTGCAGGAAGTATGATTCTACAGCTCTGCAAGACAACGCATCTTCAGTCTACTGTCCTAGTTCATGTTTCCCTAGAACAGTGAACCCCAGGCCTGCCCGTTCCTGTTAGGAGCTTTTTTCTCTTTCCCAAATTCCTGAATGGCCTGGTTAACTCCAAGATCTGGGCTTTTCTGTGATTGGTGGAGTTTGTGGGTTCTTTTGGTTGGTTGAGGTTTTGGGGTTGTGTGGGTCAGGGATGAGGGGAGTCAGTGTACTGTGAGGAGGAATATTTTTTCTTTGCGAATGATAATCCTTATATGAATTGAGTCAAGTGGGTAGGGGATCTCTAATTATTCTGGCCTTCATTGTGAAGTCCTTTAACAATGCATTCCCCTCTCCTGATGCATTCTTCCATTCTCCTCTCCTGATGCTGAAATGGAGAAATTGCTTGTTCTGTAATGCTGAGGGTGCTTTAGTAAATATAAAATGCTGATGATTCTTAGAGCAGCAAACATCCTCTCTTTGCGCGTTAATGGTTAATCTTACATGTTATCCTACCATAGATTTGACCCAGTTAATGTCTGTATTCTTCTGTTGTTACTCATTAACTCTCAAGTGATGTCTGGTCTACAGTCCTCAAAAGGTCCACTACGTGCACTGATTTTTGAGTTGAAAACTACAAAATTACTTTGCTCTAATTTTGTTGGCACCAATAGTAATACTTGTGACCTTTTCAGTATCTTTTTTAGAGGTGCAGTAACTACTATCAGGTCTTATTTACGGATGAGAAACATAAGCTGGAAAGGTCTGAATCTGAAACATGGGATAGAAGTCCTGGGGTACAAAAACCAGGTCTTATTTTATCTCTACTGATCTTGTGAAATTTGGATTTAAACAAATTACCCATTTTCTCCAAAATATTACTCCCATTGGCTCTCAAATGCTGACAGTTATCACAGAATGGTTTGGGTTGGCAGGAACCTCAAAAGGTGTCTAGTTGCAATCCCCTGCCTTGTGCAGGGGCACCTTTGATTAGCCCAGGTTTCTCAGGGCCCCATTAAACCTGGCTTTTTGATAACATACCCAAGTCAAAATGTCCGTGTCAATGAAAGGAAATATGGGTACATGGTGATGTGTATTTACTTTTCAAAGGAAGAAGAAAAGAAAATGGGGGCTCTTCTTTAGTTTTCATAGTTTTGAAGATGGACTAATAGCAAAAGCTGTCAGAGACATGAAAATGTTTGTATTTAACTCCACGCAATACCTTACTGTTGATCTTTCACCGTCTATAAGCTCATGAGCCACAAGGGGGAGTGAGCATATAATGTGTGGAGAGCAGATGATGAATTTTTTTTTTGTTTTTTTATTAAGCATTTTGGGTCCTCTTACTGATAAAGCCTAGATAGGTAAAGCTCCTAATCTCTCAGAGCTGTGTTTACAGGTAAAAATTAGAATAAGAGGGGTACATTTTGTGTGTCTGTCTTGCCTCTTTTTGGAGACACGCTGGGATACAATTTAACCTGTGGAGAGGGCGGCAGAAAGAGCATTGGGATGTTTCAGTTGGGATGTCATCTACTGATATGTGCTGTCAAAGGAGCAGGCTGGCCTGACATCATTGTATGTCAGATATTTATAGAAAATAAGCATCCACACAAAAAATGGAGCATAGTATTATGCTGTCTGTCTAGAATACCTAGAGGTCATCTGCCTCTATGTCCTCAAATCCTGTTGATAGTAAAACATTTGAAGACTTTTCAAAATCCAAGCTCTGATAGAGCCAGAATTACTTGTAAGTTTTCTTTTTGAGTGCTACACATCCAGAATATACATCCTTTGTATAAAAGGGAAGTATTTTTGGGTATTAGAGTTTTAGATAATTAACTGATATTTTGAAGGCATCTGCTTACCCTGGAGAAGTAACACTTTTTTTTTTGTCTTTCCATTATATTTGGAATTGGTTTAAATCTCACACAAACAAGCACTTTACTTTGACAGGACTGGGGAGACTTTCAAAATCAGAAGTCATTAGGACAATTTTCTTAATATCTTATTTTTATATTCAAGACAACTCTGGTATGCTGACCAGCAAAGCTAATTCGACTAATGACAACTAAGTCAGCAGGAAAGAGAAGAAGGTATTACCCATAAACTGTGAACTAATTCTGAAAGAAAAGGAAATTCTTGCATTTTAATTTATTTACTTTTTTTCCCAATCCAAGGAACAAATTGAAGGAAAAATAGGTTACAAAATTATTTCATGTTTGTACATGGGTTGGCAGACAGTAGGTGGAGCTCGAGAATACTTACATTAGTTTTTGGTAGGATCGATTCAACCCGCCAGTGGATTCATAGTAGGAAGGTGTCTGGTAGGAAAACCAGACTTATTACCAGATGACTTTAAAAATTTTTGATCTTTTATAACTAAAACATATAAATCTCAAAGGTGTTTGGATGTCTTCAAGTGCAAATTAGGACCTAGTAGGAAGCTCATAAGCAGGTTATTTCTTGTACTTGCTGACCTGGGTTTTTATATGAGGCAGATTTTCAAAGAGATTTATTCAAGCAGCAGTGTAAACTAAATAGATGCAAATTCTGTTTTCTCACTATTCCTGTACAACTGCAGCGTATTTCTGAGGCTGCCTCACGGAACCACGATAGAAAGGAGGAAGAAATTATGCTGACCTCTCCCACACCACACCTTGCAATGCAAACAAGGGTAATTACAGCTGCAGCTCTATCTGTTGATTTATGATCAGACAGCGTGCAGGAAGTGGGCTTATCTGAGAGAAGGTGGAAGAGTCAGTTCTGTTAAGAATTGAGACAGGAATGGTAGGACATGAGCTGGGAGATGGGACTTGGTGTGCCTCTAGACATTTGAGTTAGGAACAGATAAAAGTAAACCTTCTGACAGTGTTGTCATCCCCCTTCTTCTGCTTATTCTCCACTTTACCAGGTGTTCAGCTGTAAAGTTGGGCACTATCTGCATTTGGAGGCGTCTGCCCCCCAGAGCTTTGTTAGAGGTGATGTGCCTTATCTGAAGGACTAACTGCTAAAATTAACTGTGGCATTGTGGGCATTGTGAAGATGTTTGCATGAACAATTTATCCATTTTCCCCTGTTTCCTGACTTTTTCTTATATTAAAAAGAGCAAATAACTAGTTATGGCAAAAACTGTTCCGTGTTAAATGAAAAATATTTCAACTGAAGATTTAAGTTATTTGATTTAGTTTGGTTTTTTTCTTTCAGATGTTATTCCTATTGTATTTTACTACAACTGCAGAGTTGCCATTTTGTAGCCATAGGCACTCAGACCATGGTTAGCTTGTGCCCCGTGTAATGGGGACATGTCCGTGTGACGTCACCCGTTCAGCAGGAGTGCTCGGGGCTGGATCTAATCAGATTTGTGCTCTTAACCCTTGTACAGTGCACCGTGCCTTCTTTCATTTACAGCTGGCTTCCTGCCTGCATTGTTTACTTCCATTTAGTGCACTGAAATCTAAAGCATTGCATGTGTTTCACTGAATATTGTTAGGCTGATTTGAATGCTTAAATGAATAGAGCAGTGCAAAGCAAAGTAGCAATTCCCTCATATAATTTAGTCTGAAATTATTTCTCTTTCTCTAATATGAAATCACAAATGATAATAATTCTGTGTGTGAATTCTACACACTTCCATGACCATGACTGGTATTTGGTTCAAAATAACCTCTTGTAGGCTCTGGAGACTGTTTTGATAACTTCAGGCTGCTTATGAGTTTTCAAGCATTCATATTCTCAAGGAGTGTGGTTGCTTTACTTGAGCCACTTAAANTTTTTTTTTTTTGTGGTGAGAGAAAAAGAAACTGACCTCTACTAAAGGAATTATCCCTACGTTTTTTCTTGTTTGACCTGTACAATTAAAGCAACCTAAGATTCCCTGTGAGCAGGTTCACACTATCCTGTGTGAACAACTCAAACTCCTGCATATGCAATGTGCTGTGAGTGAGCTGGACACAGTTTAGGTGTGTCAAAGAAACACTGGGTAATTTAAACTAGACCGTGAAAATATCCTAAATAACTTTAGAGGCTTTGTAATAACAGATGGGGTTAGCAGATACTTCTTAATTTTTCTTCCTAACGACTGGTAGGATCTCAACACAGAATATATATTCAGGTGTCCTTGAACTTGTGTGGCCATGGTTTCTGTGAACTTAAAAATCCTTTCTTATTAAGCTTGGTTATCAGAGTTTTCAAAAATAATCTAGCCAAGCATCTACAGAAACAGATGAAGGGATTATCCGATAACTTAAGATTCTAGGAAGAATCTTCAAAGAAATAAAGCTTGATGGTTGACCTTTTGGTGCTGGAGAACATTTAAAATATGTCAATAGATGACTTAGCAAAAGGATTGTATTTGATGTTTCTAAGGTACAATAAGCAGGTTTGTTTCTCATGTATAGGGTCCAAGAACACAAAGTACCAGCAAAAAATGGAAGGCCAGGGCAGTGATAATGTGACTAAGCCATTCTTTGTTTCTCTGAGTCAGTATTTAAAAATATAAATCTTAACTATGTATAAAGCATAATTGGAGCAGCCTGAAGGCTGTCCTTATTCATGATGGCCATCAGTGCAGGACATAAAGTGCTGTCACCCAGAGGTTTCTCACATACTCTTTGGGATTCCATCCAGTAATATTACTTTTCATACTGCTGTATCACAGTGTCTTGCAAAAGTTGTCCATTCATTGAGCTATCTGGGCAGAAGTCATACTAACCTTAATCAAAATAAAAATCCCATTAGTTTAATTATTAAAACATTTAAAACTTGCTATTTAAATAAAGTATCCTTTTTCGTATCAGTTACACTGTTGATAAAAAGCATTGGCAGCTGCTGTATGAAATTGTACAGTATTAGTTTTTAAGATTGATTATTTCTGGCATTCTCTCAATGTACGTAATTTTTGATTCTTTACTTCATTACAGGAAATAAGGATCTGGCAGTTACCATTTGTATTTAACCTGCCACTCCAATCCTCCTTTTTTAAAAAAACCTGGGGGGTTTTATTCTTGATGATGGATGGGAACCTTTGTTTAAATTTCAGTGTAGGTTTACACACTGATAAGTAATAGTATTCCTGTCCTTTATTTTTTTCCAACCCCATAAAGAACTTCTATTTGGAACTTCTAATTATTTTCAGAGCAGAACTGGTTCACCTAATTTTTCCTGCTAAATCAGTTTTTTTGTGCTGCCAAAATAGCCAAGTCATCCTAATAGCCTTTCTTGCCACCTACTGTAGTTTGCGTTGCTTGTCTTGATAGTTTCTGTTCATGGTATAGCAAGTGAAACCTTAGCGTGTGATATTAATATTGTCTTGCCAGCATTGTAAAGCAAAAACACCTTGACTGATGCAGTCTTCAATTTCATTTCCCTCTTTATCATCCCTCCCTCCTGCCCTTCCAGTTTTAAAATTGGATTAGGGTGTTATTATGAGAACTTCTGATTTATATTCTTTAAAAATACTCTCCTCAAGAAGATGTCCTGCCACAGTACCAGAAAGTTTCAGTCAAGAAACAAGCATCACAGTTGAGGCTTTTGTGTTTGAAGTTTTGCAGGGTATCTTTTAATCTTGTTTTCTCTGGCTACCTGCTAAAGCAATCCTGTAGAGTTCCTCAAAGTGGAAAAATAACTCAAAGTAAATTAAAATACGCTGCAGCACAGTGTAAAGAGAAGAGGGTACTTTCACATTCCTATTAAATTTTCTACTCGTTCATTGTTTGAGTTTGTCATAAAGTACTCTTCAGAAGAACTGAATCTTCAAAGTCAGTATTTTCATCTTCTTTCCTGGCCAGTCTTACATATTTTTTCTTGCCAGCTCTATTACTTTATAGTCCATTTAATGTTCTGTTCTTTTATTCCTACGTTGTTTTCCTTTTCTCAGAAGAGTCTCTAGCACAACATCTACATGTGGCCAAGTATTCTGGCTACCTTTATGAGCGTTCTGGGTTTGGTGCTAACCTGGTGGTAGGTACCTGCAAGTGGGTAAGAGAACTTTGCACATCGCACTCCCATTGCCGTTTTATCAACACTGAGGTTTCCTCTTCTTTTCAGATAGGCGGTCCATCCCACTCTCCTTGGAAGGCAGTGCACATTTTATGTCTTTTCTCAGTGCTGCTGCTTGGTTTGTGTACCAGTTCCTATTGCTGGATGCAGGCACTGAGGGCACTTTTCGTTGTTTAGTCAGTGTGGGAAGGAAGCACTCTGTTATTAGGTGAGAGGTACCTTGCAAGTAACACCTGAGGACATCAGTAAGTATTTATTATGTGTCCTCCTTATTATGTAATATACTTGTTGCTGATGAAAAAGACAAGTAACTATTCATTTTAACTACTCCTTGGGATTAATTTATTCCTAATCCAAGATCTGAAATATCTGTGACTTCTGTATTTTTGGTACCACTCAAGTAATAATTGATTGATTTCTTCAAAGTTTGTCATTCTTAAATGTTATAGGTTGTCTTGTACCCCTCAATCCAGTCCATTTGGTTTCCTTTCACCAAATCTGTTAACCAGGCTGCTGCGGAGGTGATGCCTTGTCTCTTACAGTTATCATAAATACCCAAGTTGTTTTCCTCTTTTTTTCCTGGTTCTTCGGAGAGCTGTGATGTATGTCAGGCAGATTCTTTGCTGATGAGCAGTTTGCTGACTGGTCAGTAAGCTATGGACTATGCTGTCCAAGAGAATGGAATCATAAGTATAAATAAAACTGCTCTCTTGTATTTTGTTGTAGTGCTTACTTTTACTTTGCCAAATCAGACATGATAATGAATTCAGTTCTTTCTTTCCTAAGCAATTTGCACAATCTCATGGGACTATCACCAAGATAAAGCTGTCCACTGGGAGTTTTAAGTACTGAAGGTACCTTGGTTGCCTGACAGTGACACTGACAGTGTTTCCAGGATTGGTCTCTTGCAGTTTTTCCAAGAACTGTCTGCCAGAAGCTTCCTAATTAAAAATAAACAGATTTATCATTTTCCTTGGTTACCGAAGCTCAGTTCTAATAGTTGTCAAACAGTAATCAAATGCTCTTCCTCCTTTTTTTTTTTTTTTTTTCCTTTTATGTCTGTATAATTGATGATGGAGGCAGAAATGTTGCTTGATCGAGCTGGAGCAACTGATTAAGCCTTTATCAATGCTGGGAGACAGGTATTGTAACTCATCAAGAAGTGAAGTTTGGCTGTGCTGCTGCCTTAAACACATCTCTGAGCCAGGGGATACGAAGATAGAGGAGCTAAGATTTCACTGGTGAGTGAAACAGATCACATGAGGATTCTGGCACCCTCTGTATGGCATGCTGGAAGCCAGCGTGCCAGCGGTCACTGAATTGATGGTATCAGCTTCAGCTGTGGAAAGTGTCCCAGACTGATATGTGAGTAGGGGGTGTAGCAGCACTGGTAGGCAGTGGTGACCCTGAAGAGCTTGCTGAACCTCAGAGCACTGCTGGTAGTGACTGTTTATCTTCAGTCTTGAGGAATCAGGGACAGCAGAACTGAAAATGCCGAAGGATTATAATGGTTTTCAAATGCTGATTGCAGCACTTTGCTGCTTTTATCATCGTAAGTCTATTATCAGAGTCAAGGTAGGTGCTCTTTTTCAACTACAGTGTGTTAATCAGTAATGCTTTCAGTTTTTGTTTAGAAGTGTTTGTTTTTATACCATGGTTGGGTACAGAGTGTTTCTGTTTTGAAGAACACCTTTGCAATTCACTATTGTCTCAGAGAGAAGCTTAAACAACTTGCAGTTTTATGAGCCGGAAGCTGGCCATCTTTATGTTTAGGGACTAAATAAAAATGCCTTGGTTTGGTATTTACTGAGGAGGATTTTAGCAAATTTTCAAGTTTCAGAATTTAACTGATCAGACCATTTGTTTCCCTAACTTTTTTCACCTATTTGGGGAAAACACAGGCAATTGTGCTTAGGAGCACAGGTGTTTTTAAATGCTTCAGACAATTTTAGATTTATCCTTATATTTTAGGTATTTTGCAATTGCAAGATAGACAAAATCATATATTCCTAGGAAGGTTTGGGTTGGAAGGAACTTTAAAGGTCATCTAGTCCAACCTTTCTGCCATGGGCAGGGACAGAATTTGCTTTAGGCAAAAATGCTCCATATGCACTGTGAGTACAGGAAAAGCCTTTGTAATCATTTTGTGTCAAACTCAGAAGTATCCAAGTGACTTGGGAATTACGGTCATGTGAGGTATCTAACTGCATTTGACGATCTGTGGGTTACACTTAAACTTTTAAATCTTTTTAAGTTTAACATATGAATTGTTATTTGACAGCACATGTTAAAGAAGCACTTGCAGTGGGGAAGGATGTGAAGGTTGCTATCTTCTGACCATGGCTTTCAGACTTTGATGGAGGCACTTAAAAGTTGGGAACAGCTATCCCCTTCTCTCACCTTCAGTGATTTAGCCTTTTAACTGTCCATTTCTGAAAGTGGAGTGTGGGGCTTGGTCTTTTGGGCACTCTGAAAAAGTGATTCTGATCAGATTGACTTCTGACTGAGACAGATGTCAGCAATTATTCCTCACAATAGAGTGCTAAAGATGCTCTATTTTGATGTGACTGGTTTTCTTCCTTGTTTTAAGGCTTAATTCTCCAGTTCTAGAACTTTTTTAATGACATTGGGGTTTATTGTTGGCTGTCAGAACAGTTAGAAAACTTGCATATGCCCTTTGTTTAACTTGGCATGCATTTCTAATACCTAAAATAACGGTGGTGTTGTCATGGCAACTTTCCATTCCATCTAATCCATATAGTCTCTAGAGAAACTGAAACATTAATAGTGTTTGCTGTATGGAGGGTAAAAAATAAAACCTTTTATGTAGCAACAAATTACAGTTGGGATCTTTCAAAAACAGTGTTCTATTTAAAGCGATTTGCAGCATTTAAAATAGATTTGAATGCATGTGTTCCAGTATGCAGATTTAGCAATAGTTAAATCTATGAACTGCTATTTGCAGAAGTTTGGATGGTAGGGAACTAGGGTGCATTTGCTGTAGGTATGGAAACAGCTGGTGGTCAAATCAAGTAAGGTCTGAACCTTTGGGCCCAATGGGATGCGTTCTTTGAAATGCTGAAGGGCCTAGGATGGTATGAATAAGATGGTATGAAATGAAGTCATCAGTTTTAAAATATTTTTTAAATTATTATTATTATTGAATTTAAGAATTCAAGCAAAATTAGGTTGTGTAATTAGATGAAGTTAATTTTTGGTTTTAATAGAAATTACCAGTGTAGTGAAATAACAACTTAAACTATAAATAAACATGCTGAAGTTCTCAACTACCCCTGAGAGATTCAGATTTTTTCCTGCATCGAGATAAATTCATTATGTTGTCCAGTTTAATTGAAAGCAGTATGTGGCCAAGCTCAGGGATGCCTTGTTGTGTCCCACCAAAGCACAGGAGGCAGTACAGCCCTTGAGCACTCACATTTTGTGGCACTTAATTTTAGTATGTGAAACTGAGGTCTCAGCAGCAGATATTTGGGTTATTTTCCCATGCATTAATAGAAAATACAGTGTCAGTGCAGAATATCTGAACTTGGATCAACTCACTCTTCAGTCATATGTCAGTACTTTTAATGATCCCATTTGGTTTTTATAGCTGTTTACTGTCAAGGTCAATTTTTACTTTGAGGGAAATAGAAACTTCAAAGCAAGGGGGCTCCTGTTTGTGTTTAAAAAAGAATAAAGTGAAGAGAAAATACTAAATTGTGACTTGTGCCACTTCCGAGCCAAAATATTTTTCTTTAAATTTGCATTTTTTTGGAAGAGAAGAAGTAAGTTGAGACCAAGTCAAGATAAACAGTGACTTTAAAAATGTAGAGGTCTAAATTAATGCCACAAGACAGGGTGTTTTTAGTGCTAGTCAGTATGGTTGTCATGGTCAGAGGGGGAAGGCCTTGCAGTTCAAGTATTTTCATTCTTAATTCTCTGCTATGATTCACCCTCAGCTGAAGCTGCACAAAAGGGGAAAGCCACTGCAGCTATCAGGACTGCCAAGTTTTACAACTTGCACACGTTGACGTAACACATTAGTGAGTAATGTACTAATGCTGTGAATGTAATCTGTGTAAGAAGCCTTTTATAAGCAGCTACTTACAGCAAGTGCCATCTCTTATCTTGGGTGAATTGCAAACACTTTTTATAGATAGTAGATCTTAATTAATATTTCTTCAGTGTGCGATGATCTAAATCTGTTCACTGGCATCCTCAGGCTTCGTATATCCAGTTTCAGCATGTATGTGGGGGCAGTTGGATTTGATAACACGTGAGCTACTTGTAATCACCACTCAGCATTATCAGTCTGCCTTTTCAATATCAGAATTGTTATTGTTGGAGAGGGGCAGATGTGAAAAGATTGACTGCTCAAAATCCTGAAAATTTTTATATAGCTCCCGGAACTGTGATTTCCCATTGTCTTCTTGCTGAGTTTGAGTTTTGATGAGTCTTATATTATAAAATTATTTTCTATTTCCCATGGTAATTTTATAGTTACACTGCAGTAAAAGTTTGATCATCTTCTATCATAAATATGTAGATAGCACAGGGTCCACTGGTGCTCTGGGGTGACTTCTGTTTGATAGGAATGAGAATATTCTTCAGCAGGTATTTATGCATGTAATTTCTTGGTAGTACCTGTTATTTAGGTATATCTCAGATTAGAACAAAAAAAACCCTACATAATTGCTAATGTCATTTACATTTGGAAATGCAAATCTCTAGGGTCACCGAGTGGGGGATTAGGATTTGACTAACTCTCAGCTCAAGATTTCTCAGGATCTGTATTCCAGAAATGAAGCTCTCCTAGCTCTGAATGTGGTTATGTAGAAATGTAAGGATTTGTTATAAGTGTGGTGGTGTACTGGAAAATAGTAGTTGAATCCACTAGAATTAAGTTTTCCCATTACTTTTACTTATCATTAAACTCATCTTTGTACTAAAAGACTTTTTTTAGTTCCCTCATTCTAAACAAGTGTCTTGCTTATTAGTTATTGCTTATTAGTCATGGTTTGAGCCCAGCTGACAGCTACACACCACATAGCCACTCACCCACCCCATCCCATGCCCTGGTGGAATGGAGAGGAGAATCAAAACTAGAACTTCTAGGTTGACAAAAGAACAGCGTATTAATTGAAATTAAGTAAAATATAATAATACCTTCAAATAATAATAATGGTTACAAAGAGGGAAAAAAACGCAAGTGATGCACTGTACAGTTGTTGACCACCCACTGACTGATATCAGACCCTGTCCCTGAACTCCTGTCAGCCTTGCCTCAAGGTAATTCCCCATTTTATATACTGGGCATGATGTTCTGTGGTGTGGAATATCCCTTTGGCCAATTCAGTCACCTCTCATGGCTGTGCTCCTTCCCAGCTTTTTGTGCATCTCCTCGCTGGCACAGCATGAGACACAAAAAAAGTCCTTGACTTAGGATAAACATGACTTTGCAACAATCAAAACATCAGTGTGTTATCAACATTGTTCTCATACTGAATCCAAAACACTGCACTGCACCAGTTACTGAGAAGAAATTATAACTGTGACAGCCAAACCCAGAAAAAATTGGCCACTCTTTTGTGAACACCAGGCAACTTTTGTTGTTCATAGCAGCGGAGTGACAATGTGCACATGATGGAATTTGTTTGATTTTTAAAGAGCCATTGCAGTCATGGGGAAAGTTTTCATTATCATTTTTTGTCTTTTCATCAGTAACCTCAAAAGTTGTCACCAGTTACCTAAAGAAGCATGCAGAAATCCTGTGGCTTCAAAATTGCCATTCTCCTGTATTAATTAATGTCTCTAGGTAAATCACCCATTCTGTACCTCCTCTTACTTAACAGAGCACTTGCTGTAGTCCTCTGTGAGCTTTGTGCCCTTTGCAAGGCTAGAGAAAGCCACCTCTGTGAAGAATGTTCCACCAGCTTTGGTTCCATTTCCACATTAATCAGAAAATGGATTCCTGTGTTTAGAAACTCCTGTTTTCCAGTTAGTTCTTTCTCAAAAAAATATCTATTCAGAAATCAATGTCTATGTTTTTGTTTTGTATGATGTTGGCCAATGATGCTGCTTTTCTGTACAGGAGAAAAATAAGACTAACAAGAATATTTTTGAACAATATTGGAGCATTTGTTTCTATATGTAAATGCTCAGTGCAAGTGTGCTGTATTTGGTAGCCAGTTAGTAGAGTTATAAGTGAAATTATATGCACTATACTCATTAAAACATCTTATAAAATCATGTAATTGTATATTTTTAAATGCTTGTATTCATAGTGCAGGATAGGCAGTCTGATTAGGATCACAGGAGCACAGGATTAAAGAGTCAAAAGATCTCTGCAGCCAGTGAATTGTATATTGATCCAGAACTGGAACTTTGACAATAAAATGTTAATTTTCTGTATAAACAAGTTGACTGCTCTCTAGTGGCTTGGCATTAGAGGGATTTAATTATTTTTTGCTTTTCCAGATGTTTTTGGTGTCCAATGTCTGTGTCCTCTCCCTTCTTTCTTGTTTCATATCTTTGTCTTCTCTCTTGGCATTTCCTGTTCTTGTCCCAGCATCCCCTTCGTATTTTCCATTGACTGGTCTTTCTTAAAAGCTATGTAAATCTCACAAAATTTAAGTTTTTTATTAATCACAAAGTTTCTCCCATCTCTTCATTTCTTTGGACCTATTGCTTTATGCAGGCACTGAGGGCACTTTTCGTTGTTTAGTCAGTGTGGGAAGGAAGCACTCTGTTATTAGGTGAGAGGTACCTTGCAAGTAACACCTGAGGACATCAGTAAGTATTTATTATGTGTCCTCCTTATTATGTAATATACTTGTTGCTGATGAAAAAGACAAGTAACTATTCATTTTAACTACTCCTTGGGATTAATTTATTCCTAATCCAAGATCTGAAAGGACCTAGTGATTTTACCCAGTCAGAAAGTAACAGTTCAGCATTCTTGGTGTACTTAAGCAAACATAGCAGGTCTCCAGTGTTGGAGAAAAGATGGATTTGTGGGAAATCTGAATTAGGTTTGGTTTAGATGGATTCAGTATATTTATTAAAACTTTAAACAAAGTACTAAAATTTTGGCAAAGTTATGGACTTTCTTTCTCAGTCAGATCACACTTCAGTTTTCACAAAGCTGTTCTCATTTATTGCTAATATCCCTCTTTTCTTTTTCTCCTGAAACCTTTAAGGCAACAGAAAATCAGGTGGTTCCAAGGCTGCCTGTTGGGCTCATTTAACTCTCACCTGGCAGAGCAGTGCAAAGCACCAGGAAGTAATTGAGTTTGGATGGGAATGTGGCCCCCTTTAGTCTTGTACCCGTAACAGCCCTTGGCTGTGCTTTGCCTAAATAGTACTTTGCCAGAAGGATACAGAGAGAGATGATGTGAATTTTGGCTTTATCTCAACTGAATGAGGGGATCTAGCATGACAGATTTTGGACTACTTCCAAACAGTGTCTGAAATTAAAAGCTTTCCCTCATAATTCAAATTGTTTAAAAAAAGAGAAAACCCACAACCAAACAAAAGCCCCAAAACAAAAAACCAAACACATTCTCACCTTAGAGAGGAATTAATTAATGACAATACAGAAATAACGTGGGAGTTCTCTTTTTTGTTTACTACCAACCTCCTACAGCAGATGATTCAGCACACTATAATGTGATAAATTCCATGAGATTGATTGACAAAAGTGCTTGATATCCTTTGGAGAGTGCCAAACCCCTAAGATGCATATGCAGCAGATTATTGTGAGAAATTCCCATTAAAATACATTCACAAATTTCAGAGGTACAGCATATTGTGGTAGGTAAGTCAAGTCCTCTTCAAATTTGCCCTAAATGAGATCATAGTTTGATCTTTTATTTCCTTTAACATTTATGTTTTCCAGGGTTTGGTATGCTAGATTAACATCTGCCTGGAAGAAAAAAGTAAAACAATATGTAACATTAAGGATGGCTTGTTACATCTGTAAGCACAGTTTGGTATTAGTTTAATGGCCCTGAAGTAGAAAGCCTTTGTGAAAGATAATAAACTGCCAAGGAGTTTCTTGGTTTATAACTACTGACTGAATTTTCTTCTTCCTTCTAAAGTCTTGGCTCTCTAGGTTTTCCATAGTGTATGTACGTAGGGTTGAGGGGTTTTGCCAGAGGGTGATAATTTCGTATTGCTAGGTAGTTGTAAATTTTTATTGTAAGGACATTCCATGTAGTAGATCATGGTGGAGAAGATTTTTAACAAACCCATAATTATTTTGGTTAACAATTTAGTTGGTTTGGATTCCTTAAATGTTTTTCTTGCAGTGTTGTTAGATGTAGTTCAAGTTCAATGTGTCTCATTTCATTTGAATAATGAAAAGTCCATTAAACCACCAGAAGAAAATGTAGGTTTCTGTGCTGTATTTGTAGTTAATGTGTGTCTCCAAGTGGATCATCCTGGTATTTTTATGATAATTCATGTCAGTACCATGGATTAAACTAGTCCTTTTCATCCTATGTAAGTATATGGTAGAGACCTATAGTTCTTTTTGTTGGCTAAAAGTGTAACTCTCCTAAGCAAATTCAGTTATTGCCTTTGTATCCTATAGGCTATTCTATTTTCAATAGCTCTGCCTACCCCTGACATACAGTGAGATGCTTTTGGAAAGACAGTAATTTCTGTAGTAGCTTGGGGTTCTTTTAAGATCTCTATTCAGTCAAAAGCATCTTTTGAAACCTTAAATATGATTCACATTAAAGTAGTAGTTCCTCTCAGAAGATCAGCAAAACACACAGCTATGGCTTTAAGATCTTGTTGCACCATGGCAGCTGGATGGTTTTGTTTATGCTGGAGGGAGTATTTTAAAAGTTCTCCAGCCACTTCCTTGTGCAGTCCAGGAAAAAGGTGCTTTTGAAAAGCCTCAGCTCAGTTTGTGTGCTCTACCTTCAGCCTGTGTAGATGCTGTAATATTCACTATCATTCTCTAAGATGTGGCATCAAAAGGGCTGTTAATTTTAGAATCATTGCCAGTCAGCTTTAAGTGGGTTCCCAGCCACTTGAGTTGGGAAACACAAGTGGTGGGCGTGTGCCAGAGGTTCTTCACCTGTGCTGGTCTGATAGGTCACAAGGGTTTGGAGTGGAGGGGGCATTTTTTGCCTTCCCTGACTAAGCTTTGACACTTCAGTATGTTTTTGGACTTCAGTCCTCACCAAGCCTCTTCTGTGACTCCTTGTACATCCAGTAACTTCACTTCTTCATGTTGTACATGGGTTTATGAACAAGCTCTTTCAGTGAAGCTCTTTTTTTTTTTTTTTTTTTTGTGGCTTGATTTCTTTCTGCACAGTCTTCTCATAAAGCTTAGAAGGCGTTGATGCAAAACCTTAATGTACAAAAGCACAAAGAATTTGCTCCTTGATGAAAATGCTTGTCCATTTTGAACCAGATTTTTATGGATAAATAACATCCTATTCTGGTTCACAGAAGGAAAACTAAGGTAAAAAGTGATTCTTTACCAGTTTTTTT
>VXBU01006774.1:714342-730257 GCA_013400315.1 Bombycilla garrulus | reverse complement strand
GTAAAAAATTGTTTTTTTTCTTTTTTTTTTTTTTTTTTTTTTTATCTTCTGCCTTTCTGTGTTAGCTACTGGTGTTATGTCTATGAGAAGCCTTAGTTTTCTCTGAGAAGAGCAGAGAGAAGAGGAGAATTTATCTTAGAATTTCTCTGGGCTCCCAGCATGTCTAAATTATCTTGGCAGCAGGATGCCTTCTCTGGCATTATGCCGCCAAAAAACTGCTGTCTGGTAATCTGTTGTAATTCAGTCTGCCTGAAATTGCAGGGAGGATCGTTGAAAGAAGTGTTAAATGTGTGCCACCTACTCCCACGGTTAGATGCTGTGAGTATTCACTGTGGAGAAGAAAAAGCTATAGAGAGCAGTGTTCATGGAAAGAACAGGAATCGGTGGGCAAACCTTCCCAGTTCTTTTTTAAATAATACATTTTTTTTAAATAATACATGTGTTCCTTATTTGCATCAGTGTTTCTGTTAAAGGAACCTGTGAGCTTTGGCTTATATGCAGACCTAAGGAGAAAATCCATAATGCATAGAAGCAAAATGCTGCATTTTGCTGGAGGCCCCCTCTCTCTCTCCCCTCTCTTTTTTTTTTCTTTTTTTTTTTTCTCTCTCAAGTCTTTCTCTGAAGAGAGGCTGTATTCTGATTCTTTGATCAGTGTAGAACATGTTCTCAGGCTTTTGAAACGTTTCAGCACAACAAAGATGGGCTGGAGTCCCAGCCTTTGGAGAATGAAAGGAAGTCCAAAGTATTTCCCTCCTCGGAGTGCTTATGAAAGAGAACGTGGCTGCTCCAGAGGAGATCCTGCACCTCGCTGTTAGCAACACTGCATCCATAAGAACCAGCGAGCCACAGTGGGCCAGCGTGAAAGCTGTGCTCCAAGAAGAGATGAAGACAGACCTTTTCCAGAAAATCATATAGTAGTTGTATAGTGGTGATGGAGTTATCTTCAAACAGAACTCATGCCTTTTGTGCTAAGGGGCAACAAGAGCTTTTGTCGTTTAGGAGGGGAACATCTTGGATATGCAGACCTAATGACCATTAGGAGTAAACCCTTTAAGATTGAAATTTTACTTTGGCAAATTGGTTCTTTGGCAACAGAAATATTGAAAAACTAAGTGTGTCCAGCTTAGCCTGTCTTACGCATTTGGAATGTCCTTAACTATATGGGTTCAAGGGGAGCTTCTGGGAATGAATCTGAATTTAAAATGGAAGTTTAAACAGGAGGAAGAATATTGGAGCAGGGCATCTGGGTCCAGCTCCACTTCTTTGGATATAGTTAGAAATCCTATTGGAAAGAGGAAGTAAGAGAAGTGACTTTGTAGGTGTGTCATTATTAGTTTGGTGTACAGGCAGAACACTTTGCTCTGTTCCATGCGGTGTAGAACAATCACATGTTATCTCACAGAACGGTGGGGTTTGCAAATACAATCTAGAGAGCAAAGCCAAGCTAGCCTGCTGAAAGCAGCACCTGCATTCCAGTGCAGGTCATATGATGGAAGTTATAACCCAGGTAAAATGTTAATCACTAAACTTGGCACAGTTGAAGCTTTTAATCTTTTATTGCAGTTTTCTAGGGAGAGGCAGGTTATGGACAACAGCCCGGAAAAGCTGAAGAAGGAGTTAGAGGAAGAACTGCAGCTGAGTAGTGAAGACTTGCGCAGCCATGCCTGGTACCACGGACGTATTCCTCGGCAGGTACGTGGTCTTGCATTGCCAAGTGTGCTTTGAGCTTTTCCAGGCAAGCAGAATTTCACTGATGTGCTGTGCACATCTCTGATACCTGAATTAATTTAGTCGGAACAGAATGCCTATTTGTATGAAAGCTATGGTATTTATCACAGTTTGCAATAAAATGAGGCCGTGGAAGGATTCAGGGCAGACCCTGGTGGAAAATAGATACATTTCAGGATTTTTGTCCACTGAATAAATCTGGAAATGGAATTTAAGCTTTGTTTAAGAATACTATGATCACATAATGTTTAGAGAACACTGACATTGATATGTTTCAGTATTCTTAATGAAAGTTAAAATGTTGTTTGTTTTCTTTCTTGCACTTGGAACTTGGGGGAGAGGGGAAAAAAGCCGCAACAAAAATTCAGTCACATTTAATCCTCACAAATGCAGTTACGAACATGGTAAGGGTGAGGTTGGATGGGAGCTTCCAGAGCCGCTGGAGCTCCCCCTGCGGGCCTCCCCCAGCGCCGGCTCAGCTGCCACACACTCGGCTCTTGGCGCTTGTGTCCTTTTTAATCACGTGAAAGGACTAACTCAAAACAGAAAAACAAGATGCCTCTGACTCTTCCTAGTCAGTAGTATTTACATGCAATGTTCACAAAGAATAAAAAAAAAAAAAAAAAAAAAAAAAAAAAAAAAAGAAAAGCAGCTGTCATGTAAGGTAACAATGAAAGGGCAGAATCCAGGATCATGGGTCTATTAATGGCTTCTAAACTTCAGTGTGGCTACATTCAGATGCTGTAAACTTAAAATCCTTGGTCATGGCTTTCCCTTCATGCCTTCTTTTCTATTAGCAAACTAGAAGAAATACACATACAAAAGTGGGTCAGCTTCTGGCTGCTGGCTCCTTACAGGAAGTCCTTTCAGTTCTCTATTGCCGAATGAGCTTTTAATTAAGAATTGGAGACACACTTCATGCTTTGCTTTCTATTTGTGGCTTTGTGTATCCTCCCAAAGTAGTCAAATTAATTCCTGTGTTTAGAATATTTTGTTGTAATGTATTGTTTTCTGATTCTGAAGTAATTTTTTGTATAATTCTTTTTCCTTAAAGGTGGCAGAAGGCCTAGTTCAGAGAGATGGAGATTTTCTGATTAGGGATTCTCTCTCCAGTCCTGGGAACTTTGTTCTTACCTGTCAGTGGAAAAATACCCCTCAGCATTTTAAAATCAACAAAACAGTTCTAAGACTCAATGAAGCCTACTGTCGTGTTCAGTATCAGTTTGAACTGGAAAGTTTTGACACTATTCCTGGTTTAGTTAGATACTATGTTGGGAATCGCACACCAATATCAAAGCAGAGCGGAGCAATTATTTTTCAGCCTGTCAACAGAACTGTGCCTCTCAGGTGTCTAGAAGAAAAATATGGTGTAACTCCAGTCCAGCAAAAAGAGTCAAGCACCCCTGAAGGAAAAATGGAAACCGCAAAAAGGCTGAGTCTTGGTATATCCAGCATGCAATCCCCGGAGCAGAGCACACCCAGAGGAAATCTTTTGAGGTACTTTAATTTTGCTGTCCTTATGGAAGGAAATGGAGTAAGTGTATCAGTTCCTGGTGGAGGTGATGCACGTTTTCACTCTGATTTGAAATGGAAGACTAGGCATGAGGTTTTGCTGATTTTAGCAAAGGATCAGCAAATCCACAAAGTGAGAGCAAATGTAGACTCTGGAAGCACAACAGCACTGCAGTGACTTGGCAAATCTTGACCATGTAAGACAAAGGATTAAAATAACATCTTGCTGCTGCTCCAGAGAAGCCTGTTTTCCCATAGTTGGCTCCTGAAATAAAAGCTCCAGGTGTGGGATAATGGATCCTAGTTTCAGTGTCTAAATCAAATGTTCTTTTAAAAAGGAAATACCTTCATAAATGCTGCAGGGTGACGCATAGTACAGCTCATTTCACTGCCACTACAGCAGAAGTTTATGAATGAATGAAGTATCTTTTATTATCATAAGCTCCCCAAGTAGAAAGCTAATGATCCTTGTACTGGTTATGATATATTCTGGCAGTTAGATATGTATTTTAAGTTCTGCGTATATTGATATCTTTTTTTTTGCATTTTTGTTTGCATTTTTGTTTACTCTAGAAACAAAGAAAAAAGTGGTAGCCAGCCAGCTAGTTTGGATCATGTTCTGGAGAAAAGATTCCCTTTAAAGGCTCACCAGTCAGAGAGCTATCTGCTAATAGGTATGTTTTGCAATTAGAAGTTTCATGCTTAGAATCGGTGTGTGTCCAGGTTTTCTGTTACTCTTCAGACCAAAGTAAGACTGGTGAATGTTCTGAGTACTGTTAATACATTATATTTAATGGCCACTGTAAGCTGTGTTAACATACTGCTTCTCTTCAAGTCACTGGAACAGGATTTTTATTTACAATGCACCAGCTAGTTGAGTACCTTAGCACACAACTCAGCAGGCTTCCACCAAAAAAATAACAGCTGTGGTTGGCATTAATACTTTTTTGATGGTATTACCTTTCCTCACTTGTGCTTGACAAGAACTGACTTGTTTCACTCGTGTCTTTCTGACAAATCTTTATTAAGTAGAAGTGGTGTTTCATGGAAATTTTGGTAACCACTTTTTCTCAGGGTAAACTATGCAGATGAGGTAATGTTTCTCACTAGGAGAAAAACACTACCATGGCTTTTGTGCTCAGTTCTGTTTTTCTGTCTCCCTCAGTCTCTCTACCCTCCATCCATTTTGCTTTTTGTTCATTTTGCTGTTGTCTGGTTCCATGGCCACTATCATCCTAAGCAAGAGATTGAGGGTGTGACAACACTTGGATCAGTTGTTAATTGGGACATTTTATTTCTCAGATTCCTCAAAGGTTTAAGCAATTGTTTTCATACTAACACACTTATGTACAGAAGCTTGCAATAATGCGTCTCTTCCCTGCAGACAAACTAGTAGTGACTTCCAAGGCTGCTCATTTTGAATATGGTACTGTTAAAAATCTTCATGCTTATTGTAGGGAAGAGTTCTCATGACAAAGAATATTAAGTATTTGTACAGTGGGACTGTATTTTGATAGAAAGAGTGTGTTCTTGTGTTTTAACAGTGGGATGGACAGACTTTTAAAAGGCACGTTTCTGTCCCTTTGTAGGTGAATTGATTATTCCAATCCATGGCTGCAGATACTTTTCTTTTGGTACTACAACAGTCTGAAGAGTTCTGCTGTGCATTTTGTCATAGGATCCTTTGAGCAGATCCTGTTATGTAGTCATACTGCTTAAGGGTTTTGACAGCCTGTGATTTGAAGATTTTGTTTTATAACTGTAATCAAGCAGTAACACCCACATGATGCAGCTGGCCACTTGCTGTAGATACCAGCAAATGCACCAAGAATTGCAGATTGGGAATGTTTGACACAGGACTCAATCCCATATCGGATGCCGAGGTTTGCACAGGCAGCGGGTACAGGATGAGGCATAAATACACAGAAATATATAGATCCAGCTCTTCAAATTAGCTCTGTTTTGCAAAAGATTAGCTTTTCTGTAGTTAATTCCTTCCATACCTTAGTTCAGGTTCAGGCTTGACTTCGGGAAGTTTTGCTTTTATCTCCAACTTGTCGTTCTCAGAAATGACTCATCTTTTATGTGATGCAGCTGTAAGTTGCTGTTTTTGTAGCCTAGATCAGGTTACAAAGAAACCCCCTATTCCAAGCCATGGAGGCCATCCAGCTCTGCCAGGATAGCCTGTGTGTGCAGCAGGGACTGGAAGTATTTGTCAGCGTTACCACAGAACAGTACTATGGTGCAGCTGTTCCATAAATTTGGGATTTTGGGAGGATCAGCAAGTGAATGGAATTTGCTGGCTAGGTCATTCCTCAAAATATACGATTTTGCCAGCAAATAATTGACATGATCTGACAATATTATTCTTAGGAAATAGTATTAGGAGATGAACCCTGGATCAGGCACCAGGAATTCTAAACCCCTGTTTTCCCCTGCAGGTTCAAGACAGCCATCTGGATTACCTGAAGCAGATGCAATCTCCTGTCCAAGCTCACCTGCGTTTAGAACAGGCAGTGAACCATCTCTAAGCCCCAGAGCTGTTCAGAAAGTCACCTCAGAGTCACAGCTAGGAGAAGCTCTTAGAGGATCAGACACTCAGCTCTGTCCAAAGCCTCCACCTAAACCCACCAAAGCACCCCTGATGAAGCCCCCAGATTCTCCTTTGGCTTCCCACAGCTCTGAAGGACACTATTGTGAACTAAATCCTGACAGACATCCTACAGCAGCAAAACAACACCTGTGTCAGAAAAACAGCTATCTGGAACATCTGACAAGAAAGGAGAGGGCAACATTCAGGAACTCTGAAACAAGCTATTTGATCCTTGATGATGATCTTACAGTGAACCCTGCAGAACCTTTAGAAGCTTCAGCTCAGGTGGCTGAAGAAGACAGCATCTTTTCTGCACCTGTTTATGAGATGGTGTCTAGTTTTAAACCAAATGATTTTGATTCCAAACTACTTCCTCCTGAAAACAAGCCATTGGAAACATCCATGTTGAGAAGAGTTAAGGAGCTTTTCACCAATAATAACCCAAAGATTATTGCACAGCATATTCTTAGAATGGACTGCAAGGTAAAAAAAAAAAAAAAAGATCATGTGTTTTATTTTATATTGTTCTATTTTAGACTTTTTAAACAAATGGTTAAAAAAGAATAACGGGTAGATGTGCAGCTAATTTAATGTTTGTATTGCTTGCAGGAAGTTTTAGTGTGTTTGTTTTCCATTTGAAGAATAAGAATGTTCACAAACTCTTTGCACTTAAGGTCTCTCATCATGCTTGACTTTAGACTCAGATTCTCAAAGTGCCATATGTCTTTTACATCTCCTATCAGTTGCTGTCTACCTGTGATTCAGCCTTTCGCCTGTATTGGAGGAAGAGCTCTCTGTGCTGTAAAGCACTGTGGGGAGAACTGCTTATGACAGGAAATTGCTCATTAGGGCAAAGAGCAGGCAGACATTACCTGGTTGCCACATGGCCAATGTATACAATGTTCAATGGAACAAAATATATTTAAACTTCTAAACCAGCTGCTCTTCTAATCTTTGTCTGAGTTCCTCCATTACAGCTGGATAGGTGGTGTGGGAAAATAGCTATCAGGCCTTGCATAGTTCTCTCACAGGAGAGGAGCACTAGTGGAATTGCTTAGAAAGATGTAAAAACCACAAAGAACTGGTTTTCACATTGCAGACTTTGGTCAGCTGCCAGGGCTTAGAGATCAGCTAATGGATCTGAAAGCTGAGAGTCATCTCCTAATGAGATGACGATTTTGTGTAATGAAAGAAATGTAAATCTGTATGACTTTGCTGGCATGACTGAGCACTGTACCTGCTGCAGAGCAGCTACAGGAAGCAAATGGTTGTAGTGGGTATCTAACCCCCAAGCTTTGTTGGGCTTTGGTGGTTTTAGTCTTTTTAAGAAGAGTTTGAGAAGCGAACCACGTGGCCACTTACTGGGCAACTCCGCAGGAGACAGGAAGGGAAGTGGGAGTGGTGATGCTCCAGAAGAAGCACATCAGGAGCACTCTGCTGGTGCTGCTGCACTGACAGACACCAAAGGGCTGAGGAGGGGGCAGTTCCCTGGAGCAGCTGAGTGTGTGAGTCCTGCCAGTTGCTGGGGACCTGCCAACAGCAAACACAGCTTTTTCTCTCCTCGGTAGCACTGTTGGCTGCTGCTAAGTGAGGCTTCATGCAGACAAGGTGACTCAGAAAAACTCAGCTCCACACCTGCTCACTCTTCTCAGAAGTGGAAGATTGAGATTTCTTTACTATGCTTCCAAGAGTATTAACAGCATTCTCTAACATTTTAGTTCCAAAATTCCCTTTTTCCTTCCTTCCTTCCTTCAACTTAAGAACTAAATTATCTTTAATATATTATCAAAGAGTATGTTGCTTGAAAGCATAGGATATGCATGCCTTAGACAAGTAGTGAGTTTATATATGTATGTATGTAATATTCAGTTAGCTCATTATTAGACTCTTTACTTTAAATATTGTAAACTTTGTAATGGAGCTAAGGCATCAACTAGCCTGCTGAAATTAAGAGTTGGAGGGCTTTGCAGAAACAGATTTTTGGACTTTGGAGCAGGAACAGTAACTAGCTGGGACAGGTAGAGAAGTCTGTTTGATGTTCACCTCCAAGTGCTGAGCCTGTCATTTACTGGCAACTGGTTGCATAGACTACACTGATAAGAACTGCATGATGCAATGAGATTGGCTTGTGAATTGGGCCAGAATGAATGCTTTGTACTGAGATCCCTGGCTACAGTTCATGTGTCCTGTGTGTCATCAGTAGCTCAGTTTGCCTTTTAAATAATGACATTATTAATAAACAATCACCCAGATGGTAGGTGATGAGGTGAGTGTTTGCCACTTGCATACCTGTGCTGGAATAGCAATCAGTGTCTCTAGGGGCTTCATATCAGTCCTGCTTCTCTAGAAATGAAACAGGTTTTTCTGCAGTGCTGTTTGTACTGGTGGGGCTTGTTGTGCAGCCCAGATTGCTTTCATCATTTCATAGCCAAAAAGCCTGCTGATGGTTGTATCAGAAAATTGCAGGGAGATTGGTTTGTAAATATGCCAACGTACAGACCTTAAACCAGCAAATAATCTTACACCATCATATTAATGTGGTTTTGCTTATTATTAACAATTACAGTTGTTATTGAAATAACCAGTAGCTAATACAATCTGTTTAAAAAGAAAAGACAAATTGGTAAGGGCATCAACTTTCACACACTGACTTCATTAGGCGCTCAACATTGTGTTCTCCTTAGTCCTTTTTCTAATTCATCTTTATGAAGTTTATGAACCTAATTAGTCTTTAGGACCCTGTAGTATAACCAGAAACGTTCTGAGCAGCAGTTTCTTCAGAAAGGAAAAAGGCAAAGCAAGCATGTATGTCCTTAAGGCAAAGAGCAGTGCCTCTCTGACAAGGATCAGGCTGAGACCGCACTACATTTCCTGGAATCTGTATAAGTAATCCTTTCTGGAAGCAGAGGATGGAATTTGATAAAGCTTTTTGGCCACACCTTTTATGTTTTGATGGCTGCATCATTAAGAAAAAAAATATTTCCTTGGCTTTTTTGTGTAAGGTACTGAACATGCATATGTTGAAGGTTTTTTTTGATGCCTGTATTACAATGTTGCATGCTGTGCACTTAAGTGCACTCGGTATGCCCTGCACTTACGGGACTTCCCTGTGGCTAGAGGGTTTATTTATTTTTTTTTTTAATGTTAGTTTCAAAATTCATGCAAAGTTTTTGCACTTGACAGGTGGCAAGGATAGTAGAAGTTTCTGAAGAGATGAGGAGGAATATGGGAGGGAACACTGGTCTTGAATTGATCACCTTGCCTTATGGACATCAGCTGCGCCTTGACCTGATCGAGAGGTAAATGTTCCTGTTCCTCATTGCCAGGGCAGATAGCCAGAAGCTCAAAACATGGCTGCACTGTCCTCATTTCCTTCAAGAATGCTCCTCCTGCATGTTTCCTGAATTCACATGTACAGATTATTTACTGAGATGTTATGTAAATTAATTTTGAATAGGAAAGGATTCCTTAAAGTCATAGGGCAACTGTCACATATAGCACAGGGAAAGGGGAAAGCTGTTGAAAGCAGGGTCCTTGGAACGGCTGCATGCCAACAGCTCTCTTTTAAAAGCTCAAGTAAACTAAAATTCAGGGGACCTATAATGTATCTGAGCATGTTAAGTGTGTGTGGATGAGACTGAAAGGTAGTATCCTTCTGCATGTCACAAGAGGCTAGAGGATCTAATAAAGTAAAAAATTATCAGCAAAGCTTTCTGAAAAACCTCTGCACAAGTTAAGGCGGAACACTTAGGGTGTTCTGGTCTATGTTATCTGCTTCCTATTTCAGTAGTTTGATTGCTGAGCTATTGGGGGTGTGTCACAAGATTTCAATGTGGAGGACAAATGGAATTGGGGCAATTTTCCCAGGAGTGTTCATTCATTCATTGCTTGAGCAGAATTCTGTATAGTTAATAGTATCTCAGGAGCATTTATTAAAACATTAATTTAAAGCCTGTGTGTATTTATTTCATATGTCGTTATTGGTTTTGGTGCAAAGATGTTGGTAAGACTAAGTTTGCTGGGCATGCCAAGAAAAAAATACACTCTTTGAACACATTTAAATTTAATCAATTGTAATTGGTTGCATGAATTGTTTCACTTACAGGCACAATACCATGGCAATAGGAATAGCTGTTGATATCTTGGGTTGCACAGGAAATGTAGAAGATCGAGCAGCAACATTAAACAGGATCATCCAAGTTGCTGTGGAGCTGAAGGAGTCACTGGGGGATTTATATGGATTTTCTGCTATTATGAAAGCGCTGGAAATGCCACAGGTAAAAATCTGTTTCTCTTTATGTTCCAAAATGTGGAGTTGTTTGATGGCTTATTTATTTTAATTTGAGCAGTTTCTTCAAGACTAGAGAGAACAGCAGAATAGTTTTCATGACTCTGTGATAGCAGTGTACCTTTCCTGCTGTGGAGTCAATAATGGGTATTCTCTATTTTGCATTAACAGATCAGTAGATTAGAACAAACGTGGACGGCTCTAAGACACTGTTATACCCAGACTGCCATTATGTACGAAAAACAGCTGAAACCATCTTGCAAAGCTTTGCATGAAGGACAAGATGAGTGGACTAGTGAGTATGAGTGACACTGGTTTCTGTTTGGCATTTTAACCCTCCCCCTACTGATTTCCTGTGGGGAGATGGGGCAGCTGCTCTTTCCATAGCTGTGCATTGTATGTTGAAATGATTATGTAAACTTGTATAATGCCCTGTGATGATGAATAGAAGCAACAATCTGACAGCCAAACATCAGTATGTGTTGTATGCCTGTGTCCCTACAGAATATAACATTCTTCCCACATCCCTACTTCCTCTGTGTCAAACAGAAACTGACACATTGCATCATCTTGCACAAAAACAGGGAAAAAAAAATCTCTCTCCTCACAGAATTGATTCTGGCAGATTTTGCTTCTTATATGTTTTGTCTATTAGATCAGAGGATGAATCCTCAAGTAAAAAGAGTGGATTAGGTAATTCTGGTCACATTAGGTGCCCCTGTGCCAGATTCACTGCAGCTCTAAAGAGATGCAAGGCAGAGAAAATAATTTCTCAGAACATTTCTCCAAGAGAACAAGTACACCATGAAAACTTTTTAGCCTCGTGGATATTTTTATTGGAATGACCAATTTTGAGAATGTTTTAAATCTCTCTGTTTAAAAAAAAGTGTTTAAAATCTGTGTCACTGTCCAGTTAGTCAGCAGAGCTCTCCCCTGTAGCAAATGCAGCTTTCCAGCACCAGTTTGTGTTGGTCTTCTTCCCCAACCAGTGCACTGGAGACGGGTAGGACAGATACATTTAAGGTAAGGTTTTTGAAGACTATTTGTCCTCAATTTGAAAGATGGAAGACAAGTAGTAGTTGAGAACACTGCAGTTACAATATGTTCTTCAATTAACAATAATGTCTGACGATAGGAGCTGTATGTTCGTTACTCTATTCCAGAAACCATCAGTGCGCCACAGAACACCATAACAGTGCCACTGCTGATGCCTCTCGTTACCCTGATGGAGCGCCAGGCTGTTGTTTTTGAAGGCATGGAGCTGTGGGAAAGCAGTGACCAAAGTGGTGAAATAATGCTCAGGCACTTGGGCACAGCGCGCCTGATCGCCCAGCACGCCGAGACGTTTCGCCTGACGGCAGAGCGGCTGCTGCAAGGTAGGAGAGCCTGCTGCACTGCCACACCAGCTGGGGCCCTGGAGGTCAGAGAGAGAAATTCTCCTCTTTGGCAGGAGCTGAGAGAGTAGCAAATGTCCTGCAGGAAACTCTGAGGACAACATTAATATTGTTTAAAAGCAGACAGTAAATTACTCACCACTACAGCTCTCCAGCAAAGCATTTTTTGCTAAACATACTCTAAGTTCTCATGACTCAATATGCTGACCCTTCTGGCAACTGAACAGAAGTACAGTACAGACTGAGGATAACTTCCTGGCTTCTGTACAGTATAAAATTCCTACTCTGATTATTACAACTAAAATACCACTCTAAGATTCTTTGCAACAGTGCGAGTTGCAGCATTGAGATTGTGACCACTTACAGACAGAAAGCAGCAACATGTTAACAAATGTGTCTTCATTTTTTAAACTTGCAGTGTAATGTGACTTCTACTTGCAGTGGAAAAGTTAAGGGAGTGGGGAGAAATATAGTCATTTCTGCAGGCAGCATGTATAAGTCAGTAATTATATGTAAGGTCTGACTGTAATGACACTTCTAGACATTAGGACTGAGCAAGGCTAGCCTATCCCAGTGTCCTTAGAGCCATCAGAATTACCAGTTACTAGAACGTCAGAGCTAGAACGAATTTTCCCTGTTTTGCGAGCTTGTTAAAATCAGTGTGCAAACAGAACCCAGCATTACACCTTATTTGGAGAGAAGACAGTTTAAAAGCCATTTCTTTCATATTCTTTTCAGAATAAAAAAAATGCCTAGTGTGGTGATACTGTGGGGTTTTTACTTACTAGGTTTCCAGCTAGATGAAGAGCTGAGTGAAATCTTCAAGACGGAATTTCAAATGAGATTGCTCTGGGGCAGCAAAGGAGCACAAGTTAATCAAAGTGAAAGATACGAGAAATTCAACCGGATCTTAACTGCACTTTCCCGAAAACTGGAACCTCCTCCAGTGAAGCTGGTGGAACAATTAAGTATATAAGACTCTGGAAACACTATTTAAAGTGATATACTTGAAATAACCTTAGCATTCTTCTGCAATTTGATACTGCACAAACTTCTTGCATTTCACAAGATGTTTAGAACTTTTAACTGCACAATGCACACTTGTTTTAAAACTACTGATTTCTAAACAAATTATTTATTTACTGTGTCAGCAAGTCATTTACTGATAATTTTAAACAGTTAGCTTATCCCTTTATTTCCCCAAAGTTGCAATGTTTTAATGATGCCAAGGAGTAAAGGTGTTGGCATCTTAATATTACGATGACGCAAATAGTGTAAATAAAATGGCAGATTAATTATCTGCAATGGCGGAAAATTTTTTGTATAATATGCCCTTAATGAATATAAAAAAACACTGTAGATAGAATTGTGGAATGTAGCTTTATGCAAAATAATTTGCATATTTACAAATCACAGAAACATAGCAAGTTTCAGAAATGATCCTTTTTCTGTAACCAGAAGGCTCAAACATCACTGTACCTATAAAACTAGAAATTAGTCTCTGTATGTGTTGGGACATCTTCCTCATTTTTTTTAAGACAGCATCTGTAGTACTTCAGCTTTGGCTGGGGCCTGTGCAACAGCTACACTGCCAGAAATGCATGATGAAATGGCAAGAACAAACAATCCAGATAATTAAAATGCTTTCAGACATGAGTAAACGTGGGTGTATGTATGTATTAAACTTGCTTCGTTTACTGAGGTGAATCACTTTGGTAAGTACTTCTCTCTTGGATGAAGGCAAAGCATAAGGTGTTACCACTTTTTATAGGAAATCAGCATGCACAGAGTTTTTATATAAAGAGTCTTAGCTGCAAATCCCACTCTGTCATATACGGAATTTGTGAATAAGGGTTACCATCTCATGTACAAACATTTACGAACTACTGTTAGAGCTGCATGTGCGTGTTGTCAGTAAGCCTATTTCTGGAGTGAGATGCTACTTTGAGCACTGAAAGTATTGGAGTAGGATGACAAAAACCAAAGAATCTGCTTCCTCCTCCCTACAATCCCAGCAGTGGTTTTTACCACCAGGACAAGAGTTTACAGACCTCATACTGAAGGTCTGCCTGTCAAGCTTAACAGAAGACAAATGGGGAAGCTAATTACTTAGACCATGAAAAGATTTTTTTTTTATTCCATGAAAATATTCTCAACAGAGAACACTATTTTTAAACAAAGCATTTACCATTTAGGAAATCAACATGTGCACAAAAGAGAATTAAAAAATTACTGGAAAATGTCTGATTTAAGACAACTCACGTTCAGAATTTTAGAATAAGTGATTTATAAGCTGTGCAAGTACAAATGCTTTTCCTATGTTTAATAACCCTCATACAAGTTGCACTATCCCTCTTGAAAGCAACCTGCCTCCAAAGGAAGCAAATCCTGGTTTGAGAAAAACAAACAGTAGTGTGAAAAGAACATTTTGTTTTTTTACCAGGAAGTGTTATTACTGACCTCCGAGGCTGTTAGCCAGGCAGACCACAGGCCCTTAACCAGAAATACACAGATCACATTTCTTCCTCTTCACAGAATTACAGAATCACAGAACATTCTGGGTTGGAAGGGATCCACATGGATCACCGAGTTTTCTCCAAAATAAAAAAGCACTAGATTTTAAAAAACTTAAAAAAAAAAAAAAAAAAAAAAAAATAAAAAAAGAGGAAAAAAAAAATACCAATCCCAATCCCAACAAACCCCCCCAAAAACCCCAAACCCAAAAACTACCTAAGTAGTTTTGTCAGTATTGAGTAATGTCACATTATTATATAAATAACCCTGTATACAAGCTCCAAAAATCTAAACTTTTGAGTTTACTAGGCCCCATAGTACACTAGGTCAAGCTGTGTAATAGTGGTATACATAACAAAAGGAATAAACCTCTACACAAATCACTCAAATTCAGTTTTACTGGTAGTACAGTTCCTAATAACACTGAAATGAAAAAAGAATCCAGCACTGCTGCATCCACATATTGCTTCAGACCCCAGAAAAACAGGATGATTTAATTATTATTCCATAATACACTGCCAAACAGCAGGTGGCTGGGTTGACAAGTTTGTGTTGATGTAAGTATCCCTCCCCCCCAACATCTCTAGTCTAATTCTTATCACCCTAATCAATCAAATATGATGTATTTATTAATAGAACCACAAATGGGAGGCAAGACAACATAAGCAATAGGGGCACTGCAGACAACTATATTTACACGTATAAACATATCCAAATTTCAATTGTTTACAAGTAAAAGTGCACAAAGATCATTACGAAGTATCACTCAAATGTCACCTGGTCCATACAATGAAGCATCACCTGGAAATGGACTAGCACTGCAGTAATTGAAATTGGAACGTCATAGTGAAAAATTAAAAGACAGGTCCCATAAAAATCTTCTAAAAAAATATTGAAGTCAAATGAAGAGATACACATTTCAATGTATAAAATTCATGGATGCACCATGTATCCAGTAAAGTAGAGCTCTAGAAAACACCTACCTACCGTGGCTACCTCAGCAGCTGCAGCACTGTGAAAAGAGCTGAGACACAAAGCCCTTTGTGGGATACTGTAAGTGGTAGTGTTGGCAAACAACAGATTTAGGCACTCTAGTTTAAGGCAGCAGTTGAATGGCAAGTGGTTGACTTCTGAAAACAGTCATTAGCTTGCAGTGGTGAATCCTCTGGTTGGGCTCCAGGCTGTCAGTGCTCACAACAGGTTACTGAAGGGCTGAAGATGGACCACAGTTCTAGGAGTTTCTCTTGATTGCATTGTAGGCTAGAGCTGAGATGCATTATTTCCCCAAATTAACAAAATACCTTACAGTCGCTTATCAGTTATGCCAAACATCTGGAATGTAATGATGGTTGCAGTGGTATTGTTATAGCAGCACACATGGATACTGGGATGAAACTCTAGTGCTGAAGATATTTAAAGAAAATGATTTGTTACAAAATAAGGTGAGCAATGATGGCAAAGTGTTACACAGAACATGCCTGACTGTTCTAGGCATGCAGGAGGAGGTTAACGGCGAGCATGGAGGTGGCACAGGCAGACTGATAACTGACACAGGGCTCTAAACCACTGCCAATAAAAGTGAGTTGGAGAAGAGCATAATTGAGAAAATCAAAATGTAGCACAAGCTAAAATATAGTTTGTGCACCTGTGATAACCTAGGACAATGAAAATAAAGCAATTTTAGGAGCAGTAGCCTTTTTACTCTGGTAATGGAACTCTATTTTCCTGCACAAATTGAAGATTTTTGTAATACATCCTTACCTATATATGGAGATGCTAAGATGTTAGTGACTACTAAATGTATGTCTGCATGCATTCATGCAACTAGCTTTTCCCTTGGGCCTCCCAGTCTAGTACCCCTCCCCTTCCCACCCCCACCCCCCCAG
>VXBU01006774.1:657743-712858 GCA_013400315.1 Bombycilla garrulus | reverse complement strand
TCTCGCCCATTTTCTCAGAAACCCGCTTCAGGAACCTGCAGTCCAAGAGGAAAAAGAAAAGAACCAAGTTACTGAAGGCCTTTAGGAGATACAGAGCGTGCTCAGTTCTAACAGGCCATTCTCAGTGGCTGTACATTAGCCTTGTACTTAATTCCACAAACTCTCATTAGAAATATGAAACTAGATTTTTTTTTTTTCCAGTAATGAAGTGGTGCAATGCAGTTTCCAATCCTCAGTGATTTAACAATGAGGAGAATTACTGTACATTTAAGACACTGTCTTCAGACTAAACACAATACAATTTAAAGTCTTAGTTTACAGGCACAGATTAAGAAAATAAAATCATTCCCTTATCAGAAGCAGAAAGTTTCCAGTAAGACATCAAGCATTACATGTGATCTTTTTTTGTTTGTTCAAGGTACCTAGAGTTAAAACAATGACATCATGTCCAATACAGAACAGTCTACAAGTACTGAAAAGGAAGGAGATAGGTCAGTGGACTTTCTGTCCTTCTTAATCAGAATGTTTTTTCCTGAGCATTTTTGTTGAACTTTCAGAATCAGAAAACATTTTCCTGTTTAAGAAGTGAAAGCTGCCAAGTATTTGCTAAGGAAGGAAATTAATAATTTTCAGTAACTGAGTTCAGTTAGTTATTAGAGGAAAAAGATCTCTGTTTTAAGAATATAGGTTAAGTCATAAAAGTGGGAACAGTAAATCTTATAGATCTTTAAAACTTAAGTACTTTTTCAGTTCTCTATAAAAACTAAGTATTTCACTGAACAAGCAGGAATCCTGGTCTTTTTCAGTTCAGTAGCTGAATTGGATTTAGTGCTTTGTAAAGCAGAAAAGCAGAAGACATTGGTCGAAATTACAGACCAGTGTAAGATGCATAATTTAACGTGGTCATCTCTGAAAAGAACTACAGCTAACTCCCCATGCAAACAACAGATCATGGCTGACTTTCTGATTCTGTAATTCTTTCCATGACCCTGTATAACTTACAATTTTTCCACTATTTTCTCTGGGGAATGTACAACTGAGAGCTGCCAGTTTACTGTTAGATATAGGTTACTGCACCTTTGCTGTTTTTCTCTAGCGTTACATCTATATATGATGTTGGCACATAGCCCTCCTCTCCATTATGTCTTCGAGCTCTTGTCCACCCATCTCCTTTGTCCTCCTCAATAACGTACAAAACTTCCCCTTCTTTCATTGCTAGAGTGCCTTCATTATGACCTGGGAAAAACAAGAGGCAAAGAAGTCTCACTGTTCAGACAGAATTTCAAGTCGTCTTTTTCCCAAGACATAGTTTCCAAATTCTATATAAACAGGAAGAATGAAAAATCTGTGCAAGACAACATATGGCCAAACAGACGTAGGAAAAAACCCAGTCCCGATTTGTAAAGCTGAATATTTTCCAATAGCTGTGCTAATATTTATCTTAAAACAGCAAAAGTACTGCTCATGAATTAAAGTAATCTACAAAGTATCTTCACCATCTTTTAAGCAGTTATTACTCATACAGGTAATTTCTTTTAAATCATTTTACCTGTCTTTTTTATTACAAATCATCCATGCCTTACAGTCAAAGAATCTCAGTGCACGTTGTTAACCTTACCATCAAACGGATATATTGCCTTGCAATGTCCTATAGCTGGTAATGGATCATCATCTTCAAACTCATCATCAAACTCATTGGGATGAGCGTGTTGCTGTGGGGGGCCACGAACTTCCTGGTTGGCATCATCCGTGTAACTCCCTTCAGGGCTACAATGCAATGATGGGAGCATGAGGACTCTGAGGAGTTCCCAGCTCTGATACTCACAACACCCGTGCATCACAGAAAGGGCAGGTCACAAAAATTGTTTTGGAATTCCTGTTAGCAGTTTTTGTATTACTGTCAGAGGTGATTTACTGCAAAAACTCATCTAGCAAAAGCCTAGACTAAATTCTGCTAGAAAAACAAACATAAATTTGACATACCTGTCTCCACAGAACATGGAAAACTAGTGAGTCTTATGGAATGGAATAAGACACATTTAAAAGGCACTGCTATTTAATGAGCAGTGTGTCAATTGGACTATTTTTATATGTTACCAGAATGGCAGGAAGTGACCTTTAGAAGTCAGAACCAGTTAAGATTTTCCTTTAGAAGGACATACGCTTTGGGAGGATAAATAACACCCATCACTCCTGTAATCATCAGAGAGGTGGACAGACTCTAGCACAGGATCTAAAGCAGTAGAGACAGAATAGTGACCTCTCTCGGCCCTGGGTGACAAGGTGGTTGATGTCGCTGCTGTGCCGCCTGTCGCTTCTGGCTGCTACTTTACCTTCAACTTCAGACAGCCAGGCCTTGGGGGAAAAAAAAAAGCAAATACTGGTGTCAGAGATAAACTGATTCTAAACCAGCACATTTAACAAATGCATTGAACTGCAGACAGTTCACAGCCACACAGACTGCAGTCAGATGTCAAGTCTTGCAATTGCTTCATGCAAAGCATGAACCTATCCTTTATGCTTAGCATACACTCCATACTAGTCTAAGGAAATAATCTTTAATTATATGTGAATTTCAGAATAAGTGAATAATAATATATTCTTCTGAACAGTTTATATCTTTAATAATATACAATCCTTATTCTATCTAGATCAACATACTTGAAAATACAGCACCCCACAAAAAATTGTATCAGGAGCTCTACTCTTAAGTAATTTTTCTGGATGCTATATCTAAAATCTGTAAGGAAAAAGTACAATTGTACCAATCATTTACATTTTCCAAGAAACTCTTTTAGAATCTAACCTCATTCTTGTGTATTTCCATCCGAAGACGGTCCATATTGCTCATAGTCTCAGTTAATTTTGGTTGCAAACTGCTTGGATCGCCCATCTGAGGATTTTTTTCATAAACATCTTTCATCTTGATGAGGGCATCTCTAAACACATACAAACCATGACAATAATTAACATACCAGTATTGATTCATTAAAGCTAAAATAACATGTATGAGATCCTGAACTGTGATTAGATCCCAGCACAGCAATGAGGAACTACCGGTCTTCACACCATGCCTAAATCCTTCTCCCATTCTGTCATCTTAGCCCCTCTGCCTTCCTTTCTTGTGTTGTGCACAGGCACACAAGGACTCACTGTTGACTGTTACCTGTCCAGTCTCAGTACTGTTTCCCATATTGTTTGTTACATGCAATTTCCTAAATATTAGTCATATTCTGTTCTTAAATCATGAAGTTGCAGCTATCTTGCTCAACAGTCTCACAGATCTTTTAATGCATGATTTTAGAGCCAGTGCTCCCTGTGCAGCATTAGAATCAAAATGAGTACTACAATAAAGCAGAAGGAAGCAGTATTAACACAACCTACATACAACAAACTAGGAACTAAAACAGTTTTTTAATAGCCTGGCCTAGCATATTGTCTAAAAACCAGAGAGAGAACCATGACAGAACTCCTGAAAATAGTGCACTCACTTTTGGTCCGTTTCCTTCTGTAGCTCTCTGTTAAGTTCATCGATTCTCTGCTGCAGTTTCTTGCGTCTTTGTTCTGGAGGGAGATGGCTGAAATCTTCTAGTGCAGGGCCCTGCAAGCAGAAATACTATGAAACAAGCAACTAGATGCACAGGTCTGGGCAGCTGAACTGACATATCCACACATGGACAGTGTTCACTGGAAGCAGATGGACCTTCTTAAAAACTCTACTTGACAGACAGCTCTACAAAAGACTGCACAGAATAAATGCATGGTCTTGCTGCCAGAGTGTAGTCATTCAGTCAAGGGGCTTTCTGCCTTCTGTAGCAGTTGGCTCACAGAGGTGACTCAAAATTTCTAGACTTTATTTTTCTGAAGTCATGTACCTCCTCTTACATTCACTGCACATAAGATTTAGAACGGACAGAATAATTTGAGTCATAACAAAAATGTAAGATGTGTATATAATAATTATATACATAAATTATAAATTGTTTATTTCTCTGGAGTGTGTTCTGTGGTCATTTGGATGGTATCAAAAGAAAAACTGTATTTAATCTGTAAGGATCCAAAGCACTATATGAGTTCTCTTCCAGAACTTTAGCAATCCTAGAAAACATATTAAAACTTACAGAGTTCTGATGGATTTTACCTCAAGTAAAACTGGTTCACAGAACACAGAAAAAAAACCCAAAAAACTTTGTAATATCTAAATTCTTACTTAAATCTGTTTATTTGACTCAGAATTAGCTCAAATATTCCAAGTCACCATTTTTCACAAAAAAAACCCTAAAAAGCAACAACCAAAAAAACTCCAGGGAGGTTAAAAATTCCTCTTACTTCTCAAACTTTAAAAAAAAATCATAAACCAGCCAATTTAAGACCACCTATTGTTATGAACCCAAACCTGCAAACCCAAACCTGATTGCAAACTTGTGCCAGGATTATGATATGCAGGATAGAAGGGCCTGGCTATGAAATGCATGGGAAGAGATTTTTATGTAACTTACAATTTTGTTGTGAAAACTCTTCCCCTCAGAGTGACAGTCACTGACAGTGTTAAGAAGGAAATATGGTACATGTCTTAATCACTAAAGTTTGGTTTGTTGGGGTTTTTTTAATCCCATTTGCCATTTAACCCAAGAAACCCACTTGCCATTCCAGTAACCCTCCATGGAGGCAAAGCAAACTGGCCAGCATTTCTTTTGTCAAGAAGAAAGTTTACAGAAACTTGACTCTTGAGATTTTGACACAAGCCTTAGGCTCAGGTGCCAATTTCCAACATATCCCTTATAAGATCTTCTCACCCCCTCAACTTTTCTGCACTTGTAAAATCAATCTCTTTGCTATTTCAGAAGGGAATAAAAGACATCATAAAAGAAGAGAAATCAAGATATGATGTTTCCAAAATGAAACAAGTGTTTCTTTCTAGAGGAAGAAGAATACACGCTGTGTATAGTCTCAAAGTCCAGAGATGCAAAATGACAAACAAACTTCCTGTTCCCTTCAGAAAGTCCTCCAAGGAAACACTGTGAGTGGAATACACTACAAAGAAACAAAAACACAACCACGTCCTCTCTATCATTCTTCCTCACACATCAGTTTAAACCAGAGTATCCTAAAAGATGAATCAGAAGAACAGAGGTTTTTTGTGAATTTTACTGATTTACTCTGCAATACAATATCGATTAAGGTGCGGTTTTATTTTATGTAACAGCTTCCTATATTTCTAAGCATGAAGGTTCTCCCCTGCAAATTTATCTTCCAAATTCAAAGGAGTGCAATATTCAGTATTTCTTCTTAACACAAATTTTATAATCTTTTCATATACATATTTTATGTTCCCTTAACAATTTTCCTAACAAAGAAAAATCACCAAGTATTTCCATCATGACCAACTTGTGAATACTGGTCAACTCTAAAATTCCAGAATTGCAGATTTAGTTGCAGCCAGATCACAAGTCTAATTGCCTTACAATAAGCATGGATGATTAATAAGACTGTGCATATGAGTGGAAAATCTGAAGATATGTTTCAGCACCTGACTTAAAGCAGTTATGGTATGGAAACACTTTCAGAAGATTATTTTCATGCTATCTTAGCAGAAGTACAGCAGACAGATCAGCACACGGGCTTACCATCTTCACCGACCACTGCACAGTTCATTTGAAAACAGAAAGAAACGGGAAATTATTTACATGCAATGACCAGTTACAAAAGTGACTAATGCCTAAAAAGGTATTTTTAAAATATCACTTAAGGACTGACGTTTTCATTAAAAAAATACATTTTACTGTAAGATAAGATAAGATAATTACTTTAGGAATTACTGATTTTAAAAATATCACATGATAATAGGTACTTTCAACACACAACTTCATTAAACTACTTTTGAATTTTAGTGTTCTGAATAAAGGGCTGAGCCTTCTGTTGTAGGAAAAGACACACACAGCCAACATTACACAAAATAGCAGAATTTGATGTGATGGACTGATCAGCCATATGCAAAAAATTTGTTCATCATAGCTCAAAATCCACTACAATCACTCTTACAAATGTAGTTCTTGCAATGTATTTACTTTATTATCACAGTAGATCTAGAACAAACAGAGATATTTTTCAAGTCTAGAAGTAATTAATTTTACCTTCTGAAAACAGCATTTGGGTCATTGTTGTTATCTAAAATTGTTTTAGTCCAGATAAAAAAAGACATTTAAAGAGTAAAGATTTTATCCTTAGAAGAAGCAAATAAAACATGGGTGCCAGAAGCTGAATCTTGGCTTCAACATTCACAGCATTTTGAAGATCTACCATGCTTTTAATAGTATGGACAACCCTTTCCAGAGAAACACCAAGCAACTTAGAAGAGATACCTCCACTTTTGACCTTGACCAATTTTTAAGGCTGTTGCTTGGGACACACACACAACATCAGAATTTCTAACAATTAGGGAAATAAAGCACCTTCACAATGATACTCTGGTAGGAATCTCAAAGTCCAGAGATGCAAAATGACAAACAAACTTCCTGTTCCCTTCAGAGTCTTCCAAGAAAACTCTGTTAAGGTTTACAGATCACAACTAATAGTGCAGATACTTTATGTACCAAGTGGCATCAAGCACACATCTCTCATAAGCACTAACACCGTCTGGAATTGTAAAGATTTCAAAGGAGAAGCAGCAGCAGGTAACAGCAGCACTAACACAGCAAGCTACACTTGCTTACGCTTTCTTTAAATAACTTATTCTACAGCTACTGCTTGCTGCTCTCACTCTGCATCATGACAGGAAAATGTACTGCGTGAAGCACAGAGCGGAGGGAGACTGGGTTTGTGATCTCCAGCACCTTGAGTGAAATTTTGTAGAGGGCACGTTCAACAAAATGACCAGTGTGGTTCACTGGCTGATAGATGCCAACTCACAGATAAAGCTCAGCAGAAGCAAAGTGAGTACCATTTTACATGGGCAGATGGTGACAGGACAAAGGGGAACATATTTTAATTGAAAGAAGATCGATCTAGATTAGATGTTGGGAAGAAATTCTATATTCAGAGAGCGGTGAGACACTGGACGGGGTTGCCCAGAGCAGCTGTGGGTGCCTCGTGCCTGGCAGGTTCAAGGCCAGGCTGGATGGGGCTCTGGTCTGGTGGAAGGGGTCCCCTACCCATGGCAGTGGGTGGAATGAGACATTTGAGGTCCCTTCCAAACCAAACCTTCCTATGATTCAATGGTTTAGCAGTTCTGCACGTCAGTATCACTTGTAAATCATTCTCCAAGGATAAAACACATGGGAAACAGCATCACATATGAGCNAAATTTTGTAGAGGGCACGTTCAACAAAATGACCAGTGTGGTTCACTGGCTGATAGATGCCAACTCACAGATAAAGCTCAGCAGAAGCAAAGTGAGTACCATTTTACATGGGCAGATGGTGACAGGACAAAGGGGAACATATTTTAATTGAAAGAAGATCGATCTAGATTAGATGTTGGGAAGAAATTCTATATTCAGAGAGCGGTGAGACACTGGACGGGGTTGCCCAGAGCAGCTGTGGGTGCCTCGTGCCTGGCAGGTTCAAGGCCAGGCTGGATGGGGCTCTGGTCTGGTGGAAGGGGTCCCCTACCCATGGCAGTGGGTGGAATGAGACATTTGAGGTCCCTTCCAAACCAAACCTTCCTATGATTCAATGGTTTAGCAGTTCTGCACGTCAGTATCACTTGTAAATCATTCTCCAAGGATAAAACACATGGGAAACAGCATCACATATGAGCAACTATTAAGCATTTAATCAAGGTATATTATAAAGATATGACTGATCAAAAAGATTAAAAAAAAATCTATTACTAGTCCAGTATATATTTAAGTTGAAACTACTTTAAATATATAAATTAAATACTCATTCTTGAAGATCTTAGAGATGAAGTGTTTAATATTATGGCATGTTTGGGTGAATCTACATCTGTAGGATACTAGTAATGCTTCCTAATGTTAAAGAATTGTTAAATTTAAATTATTTAAAGAATGTATTAAATTAATTCAATTTTACACCATGAAGAATGTATTTAAAAATCAAAGATACGGTTTCATTTTCCATTAGCATTCTGTAGTTGTTAGGAGATGATCTTTCCCTTTGAAAGAGGTTCTAGAACTACTATTACTACAAGGTGATGATTTGTAAGACAGGAGTCAAAACATTTAGTGATCAACAAAATCAAGGTGTAATCAAGGCCTGTGCCATTCCAACGATGACCTAATCCAGGCAGTTCCTCAGGAGTACTAAAGAAGAGGCATCACCTTCATGACCAGACCAAATTATGATCTAATGACTCAGAAGGGAAAGAAGACACTGCCCTCCATATAGACATTGAGGAACACAAGTATTTTCTGAAAAATGGCAGTGCTAGAAAGGCTCTTTCCAAGGTATCTGGAGGCCTGAAATTAGATGCTACAAAATGACTTAAATAAAGTAAGTTTTAACTGTAACTCCTTCTGCTTCAGAATGACAACAAGGGAGCCTCTAAATTTTAACTGTAAATTGTAACTTTGCAATAGAACATTGTTGTACCTTCTTCTCCACATTATGTCAACAACAGCCAACCATTCTTGATGCACATGAGATAGTAATTCAATATTGTCTTGAAATACCAAAAAAAAATTTAACTATATATAACCAAATGCATCCAATTGCCTTTGTTATTTGGATCAATAAATATCACTGAACATACATAAACTGGGCAGCCTACTCTTTTCTGACATAACAGGAAAGTGCCAGTACATTTATCACTAGCACCACAATTGTTGCTAGGAAACCACTTTGTATTTCCCTTCTACTGGCTTCCAGACAAATTCTATTTGCAGAATATGCTACCATATTAGTAAATTAATTTATAAGTCTCAGTGGCATTTGGTAGTAATTTTTTCAATAATTTTACCCACAAGAAATTAGGACAAACAAGAGCGACTAATCAATCAGAAAACCCATTAAAACTGTAATGTTTAAAAAAATCAGTATTTCAAAATCTGCCATCACCATAAGCTACAGCATTTGATGTACAAAAGAAATTAAATTCTCCCTTCTTAGTTCAGCGTCTCATAATAAACTTCTACTATTTTCTAAGTCAGCAAATAAGACATCTGATCTGCCAGATGTTTTTTGTGGTAACTGTATATCCAGTGATAAATTACTACTAAAATATGTTACATGATGGTAGGGAAACATTTGTGAATGTAAACAACCATGAAGAAAGGTAGCAAACACATGCTGAGCACCCTCTTTATAACACCTTTTTTTAGGCACGAGCATTTAAAATATGATAAAGAATATTTCTATTTTATTTTCCTTTTAATCTGTTGGTAACTTCTGTATAGTATGAAACAAAGTATCCAGGGAGTGATCTTACAGCTGAAGTGTTACTTTTAATGAAGGAAGCCTTATAAGGAGGGTGAAGAGCATATAAAAGCCACATCACAAACACACTGCTCATAGCCCATCATGCATTTCAAATTGTTATCAAACTTACCCCTCTTTTGAGGCTTCTGAAAGAAGGAATTCTGGGCTTCCCTGTTTTTATGTCACTCATGCAATAATGCACTGGTTCAATGGAGAATATGGGATACTGGGACCCATTAGGAGTACTGGATGTGTATAAACTAGTAGGGGTTAGGGGTGGGGATTGTGGCTAATGTGGAAATAAAGAAAGCAATAAATAAGCCAAATGTTCAAAGTGATTTTAAAATGAAAATTCTGTCTTACAAAAATAAAATTTCCATCCAACACAGAAACAGGTTGTAACATTCCAGACACATTTATACTCTAACTGTATTTGGTTTAAAAGGTTTCTGTCATGAATTAAATCTTCAGAGTTATAGACTGCTGCAGAGAAGGAAGGAAGCTTTAGACTCAACACTGCCACAAGATCCAAACAAGACCCCAAAGCTCCCGGTCTCTTTTCTTAAAACACAGCTCTGCTATTGCCAATTCAGTTACAATCATTCTGGAAGCTCAAGCATTCCTGCTCACTACTTCCTCCTACATACTGAGGTACCCTACCAGTCAGCCAAACCAAAAATATTTGGTACATCTATGGAGAATGACTACAACAAAAAGTATTCTCAAACTCCGTAGTCAAGCTGGACTGACACAATGGCTGCATGGCATTCTTAATATCATCCCAAGAACCTCCTCCCCTTTTTTCAAATTGCTTCTCTCATTTTTTGTTTCTTGTACCTCTGCTATTCTTTCCCAGTTCAATTTTTCTCTACTATTTCTATTGCTGCACAACTCATTCCCTTTACAAAAAGCTTTTATGTCTTTCACAACATTAAAAATAGGTAAAGGAGTACCTGGAAGTCAAAACCAGCCATAGTTTCAGCTAAATGAAGGTCCAAAGAGCCCCATGAATACCCCAGCTGTACCAAACCAGTTAATTTTATAACAGATAACTTAAGAATATATTTAAAAGCCTGCATATAGTAATTGGAATTAAATATGTATCTTCCAGTAAAAGTATTATGCTTCCAGCTGCTGTTTCACAGAGCACTCCTCCACCCTCTCCAAAAACAGGTAAAAAACAGGGACAAAGTCTTTCATTTCATGCAGGTCTTTAGGGAAGAGATGCATGTAGTATGTACACACATATGTCACACCTGTGACTCCATAGAGCAAACAGTAAGGGTGACTCCCTGAATGCTACACACAGGGAGTGAACTGGGGAGAAGAAAGAGAAGGGCTAGTCCTGTCAGCTTATTTCAGCTGCCATCACACTAAGGGATTTCTTATAACTACAGTAAATGCCAAGGTCCAGACTGAAACCACTGTACATTTACATACTGTCCAAACTCTCAGAAAGATGTCTTGTGGTCAAACTGGCAACTGCCATCTAATGTCAGAACAGGCCAAATCTCACCCACCTCTGCAGACAAATGCAATATATATATATATGGCCGTGTATTAATGCATGTGAACTGCTATGAATCATTAATTATATTACACTTAAAGTAAATGATCAGTCTTAACACACAGCTGGAATTACATAATATACTGGGAATGGAATAAAGAATCAGCTGTATCTTCCCTTTCTGTAAAGACCTACTTTCTCAGAATATTATCAAGTGGAAAATAAGTTCTACCATTAAGAAGCCCTAAGAACAGTTTCCTGTAATAAATGACAGAAACTTGCTTGGAGCATTAAAATAACCACACAGAAATTTGTGGGAATCATGAAAACAGCTCACTGATATGCTCCAATATTAAATAAAGATAAAGCATAAAATTTAAATATGTTTATGCTACATTCATTTATACAGCTAATGCATTTATTGACAATCTTTTGTTGATCCATGAAGGCATCTCTCACAGAAAATATTAATTGTAACTCATAAGAAAACAAAGTAGTAATTTCAATGCTTTCAGTTTTTTTCTTGAGCATAGGATTATTTTTACCTATTTCATAGTAATATTTCTTCTAAGACATTTTCCTTTATGGAGCTTCCACAGTATGTTTTACCGGTGACATATTACAAACTTTAATGTTTTCAGAGAAACCTCAGGAGTTTTCAAAACTTGCAGCAGGTGTAATAAAAATCTATATAACACTTCTATATATATAAATGTGACATTTAGAAGGGGGTTGCTTTTTGTGCCCTAACAGACAGATCTGAAGTCTGCCCAATTCCAAAGCATACTCTCCCCTCCCCTTATTTTTACATTCACAATTATTCACACCTTTCCTATGCAACTGCAGAAAGTCTTTACAGACTCGTAGAAACATTACAGTAGTGGGAAGCTACTTTTATCAAACAACTATTAAAAATTCTCCCAGACACAAATTACTAGAAGAAAAACTGAAAAACTTCCCCAGTGACAATTTTTAACATGGTAAGTACTCAAACCTTCTGATCTCCTTACACATACATTAAAAGACATTGGCAGGCAAGGGCAAGATTTTTTAAAAATACATTAATTGCTGCTTCCATGCACTCTAAATGCTCAAATTTAAATTTTCCAAATATTAATTTCTTGATTGTTACCTTTGGCTTCTTTCCAAATAGCCACAGCTTTCCTTTAGCCTTGCCGACTGTAGTTTTTGTATCAATTCTCATTCCCTCTTGCTTTGGTGTACTGATGGTTCCATCAGAGATAGTTCTGTAAATATTCTGACTGTAGTCCTCAAATGGAAAATCTCCAGGAGGTTCAAAACCAGATTTGAAGCAGTCTATCACTAGTTGAGAGTCCTAAACATAGGACATTAAGGAGTTTAAAAAGCAAACCCACCAAGAACCAGAGAGAAAAAGAGGCAAATGTTTCATTTCATTGTAGAGATGCACAGAAAGAGTGAGCTCAAACACACTTTTGGACAGAGCAAGTTAAGATAACTACATTCTTTTTATGTCAGCAGTGTTCATGAGTGTATAGCAAAGCACACTCTGCTATTCAGAATATTCCACCAAATACTTCCCACAGGGTTACCACAAATTTAAAACAGGGCCAAACTACCTTCCACTTTTTAATCTTTCAACATTGGCACTGAAATGAAGACAGAACTAAGAAACTAGATGTAGTAAGATAAAATGGGACAGAACCTGCTGCGAGCAAACAGGACACAGCACGATACTTTGAACATCTTTTAAATGTTTTCATGTCACATACAGGGGAAAATACTGAGCATGGTATTGCAGGATATTTCAGGATAACCAGAATAATGTGTCCAACATCACACCCAGTGAGAACATGCCACAGGTATTCAATTACACAGAATCAGTAAAGCAGGAAGAGAGCAGACAGCAAAAGCAGAAATGGCCCCTTCTGCTGAAATCCAAGCAACAACACTTTAGAAGCAAATCTTTGACAACAGAAAAGACAACTGTACAGGGTAAGTCAGTCATTCCCCTCTCCACATCTTCTGTAGCAGTTAAATTGCTCTCACACATTTAAAAATTTACTCAGTTGTACTTACTCTGTGTTCATCAACTGATTTTGCTGCAAGGATCATCCCTTCCAGGCATTTTGAGATAATTGGAATAACCTTGCGCTCAGAGTCAGCAAAGCCTTTGTAACATTCACTAAGTTTGATAGTCCTCCTTTCATCCATTTCTTGAAGTTGCTGCAAGTGCAAAGAAAGATAAAATAAAGCTTTCATTTGCTGATTTTTTTTCCTCCTCAATCCTGATATATGCAGTTACTGTGGTCACCACAGTGTGGGACAGAATTTCTACGCTTTCCCAGTATTTTTATCTGCTTAACAAAACAGAACTTTAAAGTCCTTTCAGACATAGACTTAGGATGCCCAGTATAATAGCCATGAAGAGTTTATGCTCTTTGACTTTTAAAAATCATGTAAAGGACAGAACTTTCTTTTCCTTTTATAAAGCACATGTACAGTGTTTACAAACAACTGTTTAAAGTATTTGTTTCATGCAAAAATGAAAACCACAGTGAAGAAATTTTACTGATTTCTACATCTCACTCTCTTCTACTTCCATGTAATTCCTCTCTGGTGATAAATATCTCCATCTTGCTTTTATTATATCTTCCAAACAATACCAATTATTTAAAATATAGCAAAAATAAGAAAAATTAAAATTATATGCAGTTTAGACACTGATTTGAAATACAAACCATTTCCTTTAGCAGTGTGCAAGAAAATAAAAAAAAAAAAAAAAGAATACCAGTATGTAAGATTTGCAATAGAAGTTTACTGGAAGAGAACAAAAAAGAGTAAATTAAAGAGAAATACTATTAAGATAACAGCCCTGGACTTTTCACCTGAATGTGGAAAACACCCCAAACAAAATCAAAAATCAGTAAAACATATACCAGTAGGTTGTCAAAAACTGGATAAGAAGTTATATCTTTCCTATATCTGCACGGAGGCAGATGTCTCAAACAATATTCAATCTCGTCTCTCCAAAACAAAACAACCACCTAGATGTGCTAAACCCCTCTCCAAGGTTTTCCCATGGAATGTTACCAAAGAGTTGCAATGAAGTAATAAAAGTGTAGTCCCAAGAGAAGGCAGGACTAGGCCTTTCTGCTCTACTGTAGAGTTCAAAAATTGTGAGTAGTATCTCACAATGATAATGGATTTTAACCCTGGGGAAATAAAGGCAGTAAAGCACAAGTCTGGCACAAGCTACCAAGATGATCAACCTGCTTCTCTTGGGAGCTGACTGCAGTTCTTGGATCAGTGTGTAAAGTCAGACCTACTGTGGTGCTGCTTAACAGTTAAAATATTAGAAAATTCTTTAATAAGGCAAGGCAATTTTCTCCTGTGAATTCTAGACCTTCTAGTAAGGATTTTTTTTTAAAAATATGAACTGACTTGTGCTTCTAGAAAATATCAGACATATTTAAGCTTTATATATTCAAATAAACCCAGTGCTTCACCTTCCATTTCCTCACTCCCTGTCTCAGTATCAGCTCCCACCCATATTTCCAAATGTACATGCCAACACCCCTCTGAACTCCCCTCACCTGATGCCTCCAACTACTTTAAACTGGTTTTGCAGTTTTGCAAAGTCCATGTTTTTAAAAGAATGTTAAGAAAATATCTCAATAGATGTATGAAGCATCTCAAGAAATCCCCACTTTAGATGCCAAGTGCTGATCTTTAACCCTCTAAACTGGTTAGGAGAGATGTGGGGATTGCTGTAACACTGATAGAGCAAGGATTAACTGGGGGCTGGGGAGGGTGCTGCAACTTCTGCTCCAGTGCAGCCTTTTTGCACTCCTGCATGAGATCCATTAAACCACAGCCACCTCACCAGAGGCACAGCACTCACACGCACACAAGGATCCCGAGAACTACTGATCCACCATTATCAGAATGGTCGTTTTAAATGTCTGCTGTCACCCAGATGTCTCAAATGTTTGTTTTGCCAGACCTTTTCAAAAATATTTAAACAAAGAGTTTATAAAGTATAAAATCTTACAGAAAATGCAACCAAGCATTTTCGTTGGAAATCTAAGCATTAGTATGGTAAGCAGTCCCATGAAAAAACACAAATTGTCTCAAGATTATGGTAACTTCTTAATAAAACGATCCACTAAAATAAAAACCACAGTTTTAAATTTTAAAGTGTACTACTTCTTTACAAAAGGATCAGACATACTTTATCTGTTAATTATTTTACCTTGTAAATCTGAGGAATGACGATGTAGTAATGTTTGTGCTGTTCCCCATTAAAATTCTGTAGTTGTGCAGCATATTCATTTTTGTTCTCATCAGCCATATGTGTGCGCAGGTTTAACTGTTGCTTAGCCTAGTAGGAAAGTGTCACCAGGTTAAACAGGTCTTGTACTTTTCACTGACACAGAATTATTTTATCAGCTATGCAAGAACACCAGTCACAAGTCATCAAAACCAACGTCCTTATAACTGAAATATCAAGAATGTGAGACTTCACACATATTGACACTCCAAACCTTTGTTATATAGAGAGAAAGCAATGGTCACTGTAGCTCCCTCAGCCAGGCTGCTTAAATGCATATCCTAAAACCTACAGAAGTGACTGAACATACAAACCACGAGGTACCAAACAGCAGACAGCTGCCACTTTAAGGAAGACAGCCAGCACAGCCACCCAGAGGGACTTTAACAAGGCCAAGTGTAAGGTCCTGCATGTGAGTTGGGGTGAACCCAAGCACTAACACAGGATGGCAGAGGATGAGTTGAGAGCAGCCCTGAGGAGAAGGACCTCGGGGTTCTTGCAATGTGCACTCACAGCTCAGAAAGCCAACCCTATCCTGGGCTCCACCAAAAGCAGCATGGCCAGCAGGTCATGGCAGCTGCCTCTGCCCCTCTGCTCAGCCCTCCTGATACCCCCTGGAGTGCCCTCAGCACAGCAAGGACATGGACCTGCTGGGAAGAGTCCAAAGGAGGACAAAGATCATCAGAGGACTGATGAAGACAGGCTGAGAGATTTGGAGATCCTCAACCTGGAGAAGCAAAGGCTTTGGGGACACCTTAGAGCCTCTTCCAGTACCCTAAAGAGGGTCTGCAAGAGAGCTGGAGAGGGACTTTTTACACAGGCAGGCAGTGACAGGGCAGGGGGGAATGATTTTAAGCTCAGAAGACAGGTTTAGATTAGACATTAGGAAAAAATTCTTCATTATGAGGGCGGTGAGGCACTGGCCCAGGTTGCACAGAGAAGTTGTGGATGCCCCATCCCTGGCAGTGTTCAAGGCCAGGTTGGATGGGTCTTCGAGCAACCTGGTCTAGCAGCAGCTGTCCCTGCCCATGGCAGGGGAGTCTTTAAGGTCCCTTCCAACCCAGACTACTCTGATTCTGAAGCACACTCCTTTCCTGCAGTGTCTTACACGCTACTGCAACTGTGATTTTGCACATAACAAGTAGGTATACACAACTTTATACATTCAATGAATATTGTTTCAGTACTGATGATTAACATGCAAACAAAATATCACTGATAATAAAGTAAAGAAAAGCCACTGCCCTTACCTTCTCAACATCAGCCTTTGTCGCATTAGTATCATTATCCAGTCGTTCATAGCTTTGCTGTGCCTTCTCTGCCTCTCTGCATTCTCTCTCAAATTTCTTTTTGCTCTACAAAAGGCACAAACTTACTGCTTTAACAGCCACTATTCCCATTTGGTTTCATACATTAATTCTGAATTCTAAATATCAAAGCTTCCATTTAAGTATTTTAAACTCACAAAGTCCCTTTAAAGGAGCACACTGTTAGCACAGCAACTAGGTCAGTTAAATTATTTTGAAGGCAGTCTGAAGGATGTATCTACACTACAATCACGATCAGTATTCCTGTCAAGTGGCACAGCTGTAGGTAGCACAGACAACAGTATTCAATATACTTGATGTTCCACATATGCAGCTGTTGTCAAGACAACTGCTGTAGGAAAAATTGTTGCAGAAGTTCACATCTCCAGAGAGAAACTGCAACTGAGCTCCTGCTTCACAGCAAAGTCAGGCAATTGAGGTTAGTGCGTCCCTTAAAGGCATCTAAATGCATTTCAAAGACTGACTTTGCACTCAGATAAATACAAGGCACTGTACTGCTTGAGCTGAACTCTGGGAACTATCTTGGTGAAGAGTAATAACATCTAAAACTACACATCTGCTTCTATTCTGATCCTCTGATAATGAATGAAACTCTTTGACATGACAGTGAAGCAAGACCCTGCTCATCTGGGCCACAACTACAAAACAGAAATTCAGTTCTCCAGTATTGCTTCACAATAACCTGGATCAAAGATATAATAAATTCCTAAGACAGAAAACCAGAATATCAGAATACATCTTGAACAGACTTGGCTGAATTTTATATTTTTTTATCTTTAAAAGCATTTGTTTCAAGAAAAAGAAGCTTATAGTCTGTCCTAGAGACATCCACTTCCTGCACTTCTCTGTTAAACAGTAATTCTACCTCCTGAAAGTACAATAGTCTATAGTGGTATTCTTGAATATACCTTGGGACAAGCCCTCAAGGTCAAGTCAAATTCATTGACTTGAGATTTCATCTTCATATAAATAAACTGTCAATTTTAGTAGCCCAAGGAGAAGCAACCAAGTCTGTACCCACGTTAAAACCAGATTCCTTTATGCTGGTTATGCTGGATAAAAGCTAAAGCTTCTCTCAAACATAAAGAAGCTGCTTACAATGATGTCTTTAACCAGGGAACTATAAATACATTGAACTGTATTATGTTACTAAGTTACTTGGACATTCATTAATACACCTAAATATTAAATCTAAGCAAGACAGATGAAAACAATTTCACTTACAGCCTGTGTATCTTATTTAAATTCAACAGAAATAAATTCCAAACACAAACTCACATTATCCATCTGTTTCCAGCACATGTCCAGGTATTGCTGAGCCTTTCGTCCTTCCTGAAGATGCTAAAAACACCACAAATAAATTAAATTTACCTATATTTTTAGTATTATTACCATTAATTAGTCTCTGCTCTAGCCGACTGCCTATGATGTGCAGTATCTTCCACAAGCTACCCATACTCTTTAGAAGATATTACTTAACATGCAAGAATAGTACCATAGGTACTGTGGTACACTGGCCAAAAAAAGGTTACTAGTAAGCACTGTCTTTCCAAGATAATAATTTTAGGTTTAATAACTGTATTATAGTATATAACATGATATATTATAGATATACCTTGAATGCATCTTATAAATGTATTACAAAACCTATGTATTGCCATGTTCATCAAAATGGGTAAACAAATACATCACTTCATTAAAAGACATGCAACTTGATATCTATTTTCAAATTTAAAAACACAGAAATTACCATTTTTCTCTCAGTTTTTAGATCATGAGAATATCTCATCAATTCTCCATACACTCTGTGTCCCATTTCTTCTGCAACTACTTCTCGTTGTCCTGCATAGTCATTCAACTCGTTGAGGATGTTAAAAAAGGCAATACACGAAGTAAACCTGGCAGAAAGCACACACACAAACAAAAACACACAAAAAGTTAAAACAGCTTTTTAAATTATACTTATTTTAGTATAGTCTGTACTCCTGATTAAATAAAAAATCACAGACATTTTACAATAAACCTAAATCTTAATGCAAATTGAGTTAGAGTAGAAACACAAGCTGGGACAGCCTATGTTAAGCCTAGCATGTAGCACATGTTGCAATGTCTCTTCAAATACATTTTATAAGAACATGGGGTTTGTGGATGGAAAAGAAAGAAGAAGAATACTACCTGGCAAGCCCTGTAGTCTAGTGGTATCTCCTAAGCTGCCCAGGGAGAGGCCTGAGCTTGGGAACGGATACATACGTCCCTAGGCTCGGAGGCTGAGCTTGCTGCAGAGATGATGTGCTTGGTAGTCTTGAGGGTGGAACATGCCAATCATCCCACTCCTATGCATCCCGATGGATTCTACTGAACAAGTTTGCTATCAGCTCTGGAGACAGCTGCCTGTTTGCCTGCCCACCTCTTGGCTGGAAGTAAGGTGCCACTATGGCTGGCACTAAAAAGGGGGAAGAGGAGGGGCAAAGGGTAGAAAATGTGTGTGGAAGGGAAGAAAGGGAAAAAAAAAAAAACAGGCACCACATTAAAATATACATCTTTCTCTCTTTTAACTGTGGAATACTGCCATCTCCATGGGCTTGGCTTTTGGGAATTTCAAATGCCACTCTAGCACTGGAGAAGTCGATTCCCTCCGGTCCACGATCTTTACACAGTTAAAGGAGCTAGAGAAAATCCTACTGTGAATTCTTAGGCATTCTGCACAGCACGTGCTCTGGCTGCAACCTGAAACTTGTCCACTTTTTTTATTTCCTAAGACTTACCCCTAAAGAAAAAAAAAGTATTGTGCTTTTTCAAATAAATTTTTAAAAAGGCTATGGAATGGAAAGCAAAACAAGTACATTTCTGATAAAGTTGTCTAGCACAAATTGTTCCTCCACCATTAGATATACACTTATTTTGTCTCAAAGTAAGTCAATATTTTAAGAGCTCTTCTTGCCCATAACATGACAATTTGTGTACACTCAGTTCTCATTTATAGAAATGCATAGCTGAAAATCTCTATTACTAAGTAAAACAACAAAGCTTAAAGACACACACTTGCTTTTCTTAAAAAAACAATATTAGACTGTACATAGCTAAACTTCTGCTTTCAAAATTTCAGTTACCTAAGGATTAATTTGGAAGTGCTCAAGTACAACCTGCCATGTTTACTACATTAAAATACCAAATGAGTAAACAAAGGTTTCATGCTTAAGAATTACAGCAGAACTGTAAGAAGCCAAGCACAACTCTTTTGTTGCCAAGACCAATTAAATACTTTATCTTAAAAAAATCCATAAAAAACAGCATTTACAGTTAGTTCTCACTTTTTACACACAGAACTTGAAATGGACATTTTTACCTGGGTTCCTCATCTTTTGGCGAGCGTTTAGGACAGTACTTCTTAACCAGATTTCTATTAAAGAAGAACAAAAAGATTTCTTATTTTAGAGTCTCTTTTGAGACGACACACATAGAAAACTGCATGAACAAATTATTTCTGTTTAATGTCCTATTAACAAACCTATCCCCTCTGTCAACTTACAAGGGTCCTTTAGATAACACAAGTCTGAAATCCATGGTATTATCAAAGTTTTACACCATTTTGACCTAGAACAATTTGCAAATATTTTAGAACATCTACTGCAGTGACTAGACACAAAATGAAGAGTTTGTTATTTAACATCCTTTTCCTGCATGCAGAAGGCAGCAGCAGACGAGGACAAGGCCAACGTGTGACCACTGTGTAACACAGACAGTGCCCACTGTGAGCTGTGTCATGAGCACAAAACTCCATGCCTGAGGGAAGCTCTGAGTACAGATTCAGGTCAAAGATTTTAACCATGCTACTTCCAAATCTTCAATAAGGACATGTCCAGAACAGGAGAGGCAACATGACTTTTCAGAAAAAAAAGATTTTACAGTTTATCCTACCATCAGCATTGCAAATATCCAGATTTTAGAAACCAAGCACATCTCCAGAAGACAATCCACAGGACCAGCACTGAACACAGCATCACAGTCCAATTTTTGAGAACATTGTATGAAATAATTTGCTTATCACAGAATGCAGGAAAAAAAGGAATGGAGGAGTTAAGATTATAGGAGAAAAATCTGGCATGCATGTTGTATATTTCACCCCACTGTCCCTCTGTAACTTCAGTTGTTACAATTATGAACTACCTTACCATTAAAACAAGGGTAAAAAAAGGGCAAAACGGTAAAAGTTAATTCAGCTTTCATCTAAAATAACATTGTACAATTTCTCAAATCCATTTATCTGGAAGTCATCTCTATGGTACAAAAGGTAACATAGTGAGATTATGTCCAGTCACAAAGTATACACCAGAAAATGAGCAGGGAGTTGGTGTGGAAATAGTAATCTTGGATCTTTTGCCTGCTTCTATATCCTTGGAGACTACAACCAAAAAAAAACAAACCAACTATGATAAGAAAGTCAGGTCCTTTTTATATCCATATGTACTAAGAAACACAATAAACACTGACTTTTAAAAAATTATATGCACATTTTATAGGAACCTCCTTATTGAAGTTCAAGTAAGAATCTCTTCTTGCTATCCTCAGAACCCACTGCCTTTGTAACATTCTACTTCATAGGGCTTAAATGCAGACATTTTGATAGGAAAATGCATTAACACGATAGAAAAAAATAATAGTCTTTACTAAGTAACTTTCCCATGTTCCATTTTCCCTTACATTTCTGCTTTGTTCCTCAGTGCTTATTAATGAATAGGAAATTCCTAAAAGTCATCTTATTTTTATTCAGAGGGTGAAATGCATAATACACATACAATGCTGCAGCTAAGCAACCATGCACAAGCCTTTTCAAGGGAAGATTTTCAGAGTTGTTAAAAATTAGAAAAGAAATTACTTACTAAAGCCATACAGTTTAAAACAGCAGGAGAGAAGGGTCATAAATACAGACTATTTACTAGCATGCTGATCTCTGTTCTGGTTTCATTCTTTAATGCAATTGTTTACTATTTCTAGAAAGACAAAAATATTATACAATCCCTTCTCCTAATAACAGCCAGTTTTCATTAGTGAATCCCATCCACCTTTGGATCAAAGGAACACACAAGTTTGAGTCACTGTGATCAGGATTTAACAGCACAAAGTAGAGTAATCAAAGGCAATAAATATGAAATGACAAGAAAATGCAGATTTTAAAGATCAAAGAAAAAGACTGTGTTCATGTGAACAATTATGCACAGATGGCTTTCCCAGTAAGTGAATACCAATACTAAATCAAAACAGAGATATTAAATCTTTGAAAAAGCACAGGTTAACAAGCAGCCAGTATGAGCATGGATTTGAGAGTGAAGCATTCTTTCAAGGAGGAGCCAGCTGACACTTCCAAGGGGGCATAATTTCAATCTAAAGCCATGTCTAATTCTCAGAATTCAGATACGGATCTGGACTAGTTTATAAGAAAACTGTACAAGTAATTGCTGATTATCAGAATAGAAACAAATCTACAATGATTAATGTCTTTGCTTCCTAAGAGAAGTACAGCTGATGATGACACTTTAATCCTCTTTGGAAGTAAAATTTTGATGGCTTCTATCACACTGTCTTAGAGCCAGCCATTTGGAAGCAGATTTTATATAGGATTAACCACACCCAATTGTGCTGCTCCTGTAAATTTATTAATCTCACTTCCCGGTATAAATTGGCCAAAGGTCAACATCAGTGAGACAGGAACTTGATTTTTAAAAGAAATACCACCTCAGCCACCTGGGCAGAAGTTTCAAAAAGCACTTCAGTTGATAAGAATTACTTATAGTCAGGTACATAGAACATCTACGCAAAATTTTACAGATGTGTAAAAAATTGTGCTTACCAACTCAAAATTAAGTATTCTTCAGTCAATTAATACAGCACATAAAGAACAGAAGCAGCAGCATCCAATGGTACAATTTCAATTATGGTATCAGCTCAGGTACTGTGGTATCTGCTTATACTAAACCACTACAGCCTCTGCATCATATTACAAATGAGCCCAAAACAAAACAAACTTTTTTTTTGCTTTCATAAGTAGCTAAAATAGCAGTAAGTACTTAAAAGCATTTCCTATTTATATGTAAAGTAGTAGTTTCAATACAATTCTGATGTCTTCAGTGACTGCCCATCAGTATTATGAACTGGGTGAAAACAGTAACAATTAACTGTGTTTAATAACATCTTATCAGAAACACCGGAGCAATCAATCTTAAAAAACTGTAACCCAGACTTTGAGTTTACAAAGCTGAATATCCTTGGAACCATTAGGAAATCACATTTAGGTTTAGGGCAAGAGGACCATAAAAAAACCCAAAAACCTGCCACAACCGTATCTGAATAGCAATAAGCAGTGTAAAATCTCAGCTCCAATCAAAGGAAGAGAGTTTTGAGAAATTATCACACGTGGTGATAATCTGTGCTCCCAGCTTTACATTCGAGTTTACACCCATTTTCAAAAATGTTTCCAGAATTATGCACATAAAAATGTGGAAACCGTTCCAGTTTGACTAGACATATGCATATATTTACAATGTACTTTATAAAAATATCACTTAAACACAACAGTATGCAGAAGGAACATGAAAAATAGATTTGATCAGAGTAACTAGGTATCTCCAAAGATCACAATGGACAATTTTAATGGGCAACAAAAAGCTCAAGAACAATCACAGCTATTTGCTTTAAACCAACAATAGAGAAGCTGACCATACTCATAAATTTTATTCCATGGCAGTTCCATCTCCACCTGCAGTTTTAACTTGCATTACTGCCTAACATCACAGGAAGTGGAACTCCTCTGTCTATTGAGTGTCATAATGCTTTAGACAGGATGAAAAGGGAGTGAACCTCCAGAATTATTAGATGTGGAACAAAACAGACCTTGTCCCTTTTAAGAAATAATGCTGACCAAAAACAACACCTGAGAATTCAATCTAAAAATTCAGTCAAGAGCCCAGTAGTTAGGCACATACTAAATCTAATTTTTTTCCAATTACAAAATAAAAACAAATTAAGCAGTCATATCTTTAAAATGGAATGTGTTAATGTACAATGTACCCTGAAACATCTTTGTCCCAATTCACATCCCTGTAACTCAGTAACAGCCTCTAACAACCTTTGCAAACCTTGGGGTAACACAATACATTAGCTGAGACCTACACCACACAAAACCTTAGATTTTCCTTTAACTTAGCTCAAACAAAACCAAATTACACTTCTTTTCTTCGTTTCAGAACACATTATGTTGCAAAGACAAGACAAGCTGTCTAGGCTGTTTTTTTCCCCCACAAACAACTGAGGATTCCACAATCCTTGTAATTTTTTCAGTATCAAAGAGGAATAGCAAGGAATGACTTGTAACCTAAAACCAGCATTTGGAAAAGTTACCACTTCTGGAATTACTCTTGGCAACCATAAGCTACAATGCCTGCATACAGTAAGAATACAGTGGGTTTGCTCCAACAGCTCCTCATATGCTGTACGTGCAGCACTTGCCCTCTCCTAGAAGACCTGGAAGGGCTGTTGCACCTGGGAAAGGCTCAGCACTAAGTTGTGACAGTATAAAGAAAAATAAAGTTTTCAAAACGCAAGAGTATACAAAACGTGAATGCGAATTTCTGCCAGGAGACAGACTCTAATTTGTGAAAACTGTTATGGAAAGTGCACTCAGGTTTTCATCTTGGGGTTTAAGTCTATGAGAATAAGATCCATCAACGATCTCAACAGGATGCTCATGGTCCACACTGAAACCAAGACAGATAAAACTACGACCATACATCACTAGCTTTATCTCTGGCTAAACCTGGCTCTCCTTGGTCGCCCATCCAAGCTCTAAGAGAGCCACAGAACTACCAAGAGGTGACCACTTGCTGTACTGTTTATACTCTACTAACCAAGAGCATTATTAAATCTCAGTTATAAAGTTCATTACAAAAAGAGTCTCAACACTCTTTTTCAGATTGTTTTCCATTATAAAAGGAAGAAAAAGTGACATACTAGAAATTTCCATCAGGAATATTAATATCCCTGCCATATACTGCCAATATTAAAATTCACCAGAACCAGAGTCCATCCCACAAGATCTTCTCTCCCAGAATTTCCCAGGAGAAAGATGCAGGATGGCTAACTATTCTGAAGGTGACAATTTTGTTTTATCTCAATCCCCCCTGGGCCTGATAACTATTTGACATAATTAAAAACAGTGAGTGTACTCAGGAAGAATGATGGCTGAAATCAAGTTGTTATCATGAGACAGTTCACTGCTAAACAATCAAGTCTCCTCCAAAGAATACACATGCAAGAATATCAAAGAGCAGCTGCATGAACTGGTCTACTGGCAGAAAATCAGTCACTCTGTGATGTGTGTGCTGTCCAGACCCTCGTGGGAAGCAGGCAGGAAGTGCATGCATGCACTGTATAACGTGTGCAGCAAGACCTGTGCTTCCCAGAACCGTCATACTTACTGCACAGGGACAGTCACTCCAGTCATCTGACAGAAGGGGTGCTCGACAAAACTCTTTCAACTTTTGAAAGACACTTCGAGAAAAATCAATAGTTTTACCCAGAGTAAAATGCTGAACTGAGAAAATTTCCTAGTCTTAGTCAAATCCTGAAGTAATAATGTGGAGTCTCATCTTGCTAGCTGTGGAATTAACCTTTAAATACAATTAAGAAAAATGACATTTGTTACTATTATTTAAGGAAAAGACCTTGATAGAGATCTGTGGAAATAAACATATTTCTGTTCTATTTCCAACTAAAAACAAACTTCCAACTAAAAACAAATCAAAACAGGGCTGCAGACTGTGCCGTGCATGCTTCCAACTTTCCTCTATCCCCGCAAGTTCTTCTATACCAGAAGAACTTCTATCCCACTTCTTGGAGAAGTGGTATTTATTTTCTTCCTTCTAAGAAAAAAATTCCTTCAGTAAAACAATGGGTTATTATGTTTGGTGAATATATACAACTGGATGAAAATAAACTGATAAAGAAATCAAAAAGGAAATGAGCAGCCCAGACAGAGAACACCCATATCCTCAGCTGTGAGCCTCATTACTGTATTAACGAGGAAGGATTTCTCAGCTCTCTATCTAGTGACAATCTGGTTTGCAAATGATGAGATGATGGAAGAAACCACAGGAGAGAAGTTGCTATCAGTTTCAGTGTGACAAGGGTAGGCAGCAGTTTCAGTTGAATTCCCCAAAGGAATTCAAGACAGTAAAGATGACAATGAAAGCAAAGACGGCAGTGAAGGCCAAGTTCACAGAAGTGTCTTATTCTAAATTTTATTCTTCAAGCACTAAGTGAACTATTGGTAAAAATCAACCTACTTCATTCTGAAGAAATAACTATTCTGAAGCAGCCATTTCATGGCTGCTACTCTCCCTGTATGATCCCTGAAAGGAAATTCCTACTGGACCTAAAAGATGTTTCACTTGGCAGCTATAGAGCAGAGGTAAGACAAAGGGTGGCTGGGTTACAGTCTCACCCAAAGGACAGGACCCGATATGGAAAGGGTGTGCTTTAAGGACAGGAAGGTCTTGTTGTTTTCTCGAGTTCTAGTCAATTATTTTAATCAGATTTCTTAACACAATGTAGTGTAGCTCTTGCCAATTCAACATGAGAAATTAATTAGTAGCAGAGGCACACACACTCAAGTGCATATACAGATAATGCACTTTATAGCAAGCACGCCGATAGTCAATGCAAAAAATCATTATGGTTTTCCTTGTTTTGAATCTTTAATTTTAAGCCTTAAATCCTTTTAGTTCAAAGATCTGAAGGGTGGGTGGGAGAGAAGAGTGGGAGAGAAGGCAAAAACAAGCAAACAAGTGCACACCCAAAGATAATTTACTGGTTTGGACTGGTCTGTCCCGAAAACAGCTAGTGATCTAATTCACTCTGTAAACGAAAAACAGTCATTAATCACAACATTTCATACTTGCCCACCAAGTGATACAGTGATTTTAAGTAACTTTTAAGATCCTATTGCAAAGAACAAAACCTTACCTCAGTTGTTTTGCATAGTTTTGCTCAATTTCTATCCTTTCTTTCACAAATTTTGCATATTTCTCCAAGAAGTCAATGCCCCACTGCGTATGCTTGTCCAAGTTATCAAACTGATCCTTAAAAAACAAAAAGAAACAAAATTACCCAGAATTAGTTAAGAATCACAGCAGCACCAGATTTACCAGACTACCATTTATTTATAAGCAGTGCTCTGAGGGAATGCTTGCTATTTGGGTAGAAGTCATTCAAGTAATAAATCAGTCAAACGTGTATATACGTATCAGCCATATACCAGAACAGTAGGTTTCATGTTTCTTTTTGTAAAAAACAGTTCTAAATATTGGCATGTTAAGCTGTAAGCAGTCTTTCATCACTTTCACAACAAATCTTTCTTTCTTTCTTTCCTCTCAAAACCCTTCATTTCAAAAGTGAATCTTTTCCACAAAGATAACAGACACAATCAAAGATCACTATTAGATAAATAAGAGAGAGCTCACAGTAGAGATGTCTGGCAGCTTTGAAACACAAGAAGTTAAAATTTCATTGCATGCAAAAAATTACTTTCACTCTTAGGATTACCTACTGAAAGAAAAATAACATAAATTTTAGCAGCATGACTAAATTGGGTGTAGTCCGCATATCAAAAACATTTATTAAATCAAAACGATATACACAGCTCATGATCAGCTCTAATAGGAGAGTCCAAAGAAAGCAAACCTGTCCTTAGTAATCAAGAGCAAAGTAAAGGCACAAAACATAAAGGAGAAACAGTCAATAATAAACTACATTTCCAAAAAAAAAAGTTGGAGAATTTTTAATACAATAAACTATCTTCAAAACCAATCTTTCACCGCACCCTGTACTGATCAACAGGTGGAGGATACACTAATTAGGACAAGTTGAAAAGTCAAAAAACAAGTGCAAATATGGGGGTTAAGCACTGGGAGGAGAAAACAAAGGTACAGAATACTGCCTAGTAAACATTTTCAGCCTAACACATACTTGCATTTTATGCTACAATAATCTACCACAGTGAAAAAAATCAAGGCTTTTCATCTTACAATAGCATTTAAAATTAGCAATCCAAAAAGAACAAGTAACTGAAATATCGAAGTTTGTGTCCTGTAGAGGCTGAATCCAAGTACACTTCAAAGTAAACTTAAAAACTAAAAAGCAGAAAAAGAAAAAAGCTAAGGAAGCAATTAAGTTCTAAGTTTAATTAACTTACATAAAAAAAGCTCTGAAGGCTGTTTATCAGAGGCTATCTCTTGCAGACTCAGTAGCTTGCCTGAACCTAATGAATAATGTAGACTTACAGCTTTAGCCATTTAAGTTCAATTTCAACATGCAGTACGATGATTAACAGCTAAATCAAAAAATGCTGTAGAAGGCTGCAAGGCCTATGACTCAAGAAACATACCTTCACTCAGAGATACCACATGAACACAACCATATAACCAACGAAAATAAAAATAACATAACAAGATTAAGGTTGCTCTCAAATGTTGCCTTGCAGGTCCCAGTATCCGACTCACCACAGACTGAAACCCACAGCCATTAGTGCCTTGAACACTTCAGTCCAATGGCATGCAGGTACTGCCAACCAAAAGCATCCTGTTCAACCCCCAGCCTCTGCACCACTCTCCCCACCAAAATCAAAACCACTTCTTTTGATGTTTCACCACAGAAACAGCCAAGAGATGGGAGAGGGACTGAAGATAAGATTTCAGTGTATTTGGGAAACTATAGCCTGTATCTCATATTATTCTGATATGTGCACTTTGCACAAACTGGACATTTCCACTCAAAATACCTTATGTCAATTGAAGTGACATTTCTGCTACTGCTTTTAGAGAAGCTACACATGCACTGTTTGACTGTAGGAATAGGGAGACAATTACCAGGCTGTGGTGTCAAACCACATTTGCAAATATGTATAAAAATACATCAATCTCAAGAAGCCTTTCTTTTTATACTCCACTCATTTGTGTAATTACTCTTACAAAATTGACCTAGCATCCAAAAGTAGTCTGTAAAAGATGCTTTTGGCATGAAGTCAATACCTAATACCATTAAAAAGAACTGACTTCCTTCAGCATGCAGCAGAACAAAGCCTTTGCTGTCCTACTTAAACTCTTTAGACCACAAAGCTCTCATTCGCTTCTAAGGTTTCATTAGCATTAGGGAACACCACATTACTTATGTTTCCAAACATGCAGAGACAATGGCTTTCCAAATATTTTGCTGGAACAAAAAAATTACTCCACATCTCAAACTTCCTTCAAGACCTGCTACTAATATGAAAAAAAAAAAAACATTTGACAAGGTATCCCACTTTATTACAAGGATTTCATCACTGATCATATGACAAAAACTCTTTTTTTTTTCCCCTGTCAATTCCTCTTAATCTGATTCTAGAAACAATATGGTCTGTGCAAAGACAGCTTTGCTGGATTATCCCACAAGCTTCACAAGTTTTCAAATTCTCTATAAGCAATAAACCAGTGAACGAAAGTCTGAAGTCACAAGAGTCACCTTACACTGTTCTGTAAAGCCACCGAGATAAATGAGCAAAAGATAAAGGCAACATCAACGAATAAGCAAAAAGGACTGGCCTTTTCAGAAAAACTCCCAGAGGGGAGTCAAAAATTTACTTGTTTACTTTCAATCTCTCTCCAGAAGCTCACGTTTGAGCTCTGGGCCTTGATTAAGCAAAAAGCTTCCTTTTTGTACTGGAACACAAACAGCAAATCTTCCAGACTGCTACAAAGGAAATCAAACTAATGCACCAAGTGATGTCTTCAATGGGAAAAAAAGGTCAAAAATCAGACAATGCTGTACAGACAAAACAGACCAAATAGTTCCAACAAAATCAGGTCTGTAATTTATAAATAAATATACAAGTGTATTAATCTGGCTAGCTCCACTATAAGAAATATGAAAACTGCATTAACTAGAGAGCAGAAAAAGGTTATTAAAAAGAATCACATCCTACAATGTCTGGCTATCTACGCCTTGATAGTGAAGTATGTTCTCAACAATATTTCCAAGCAAATGTATATTGCTGTTTGTCTAATAACTGCCCACACCCCTTGGTAGCTGAGCAGACAATTTTTGTAAAAAACTTTATTAAAACTGCAGCTGACTACTACTAAAGCAATTAAGGTCAGCTAATGGATGGTGGCCCTGTGAAGGAACTGCCCACTCGAAAGTGGAATGTGGTCCCCTAAGCTTCTCCATTATAAACAAACAAATCTGACACTTGACAAGAAGTTTGCAGTAGGTCAAAACAACAGACTTATTTAAAAAAAAGTCACCTACCTAAATTATACTTCCAGATTATTTACTGGAACCACAGATCAATATTATAAACACTCCAGATTTGCAGTTCGAAACTTATCACGTGTTTGCATATACTGGGAAGCTTTACAAAAAGAGCAGCTAAAGCATCAAAGCCAAGAGCGAACCTGACTCAAACATGCACCGAAGACAAAACAGACTCTCCCGAGTTAAGCTCAGGATTTGTTCTCCTCCTCTTACTGACACTTGTTTTTTCTCCAAACAAGCCTCAAGACCCAATAAAAAGAAAAACATGGGAGATCTTCTCAGAGGGATGAGCATACTACAGCATAAATACTGGACGTTTAGTCTTCCAAAGCTATCAGCCTAGACACTGGACTAATGTGGGAATTTCAAATAAAAGGCATTAAATAAGAGTGAGATTTTTAAGGGGCTATTGTTCCCAGCTTTCATCAACTTCAGAAAGCAATTCTACTTGCATTTAATGCTAGGAGTGTGGTATCACTGTAAAAAAAAATCCTTCTGTTGCTCTAATTTATACCTTTACAATATGTAAACTAGCTAACTGCATTAACACTGAATTACTTTCAAATTAGTCTCCCATTTCACTGACCTCCAGACAACACTGAAAGTTTTAATAATCACATTAAACATTGAAGTACATTGACTTATAAGTTTCAGAAACTTATCTCAATTAATTACATCTGCAATATCTATTTAATAAAACATTTTACTTGAAATGAGGAGACTTTGCATTAATTATTCCCCCATCGTTTTATTCTCTACTGACTCAACTGTACATCATTACTTCCATACTTTTATCTGACCACAATTTTAGTCTAAAGTTACCCAAGTGGTCTTATTTGCACTTTTGAAGCACTGGCTCAAGATGAGGTTTTTTTCCCAATTCTTTGTTCTCCAGGCTGCACAGCCAGTCTAAACTTCCAAGTCACTGAGTGGGAGATTAAAAACTCAATCCTGTCTTTTGCTCTCTAAATTCTTAATCGTTATGCAGGCTGGTACAAGGAAATACGTACTATGCCAGTGTTCATGGCATGGAACAACAGCAATCATGTCTTGGTTCGGGGAAAAAAAAAAATCCAAAACACTTGGCATCAAAAAAGCCCCAGTGCATTTGTGGATATCAATGCTGTGTTTTATTACCACCTTATGAAAAGCTGTGACTGACTTAACTACAAGTCCACAGAAAGCCAAGTGAGAAAATGTGGCTGATTAGATAACTTAATATCAGCAGTTCTTGTTTACTCAATTAATGCCCATGAGGGTTTATCAAATGAACCTGAATTATGGATAAATTTAAATGATGGGTTAAATTCTGCATAATGTCTTTTTTTCTCTACATGAGCAGCACTACAGTAGAAAAAAAGATTGCTTTGCAACACCCAACTGTATTCAAGAAGTTTAATATTTTAAGTTACAAAACATTATAAAGTGACTATTTAACATATTAAGATTTCATAAAACCCTTATGAAATAAGAAGCTGAATGAAGCTTAATTATGAAACATTATGCAGCTTGGCGTTCATTTTTATTTTTTCAATTTTTAGATAATGATCAAGGCCTTCAAATGATTCACTGTTTTACCTGGAGGTATCTCCAAGTAAATTTCTTTATTTCATAAAACAAAACAAAAATCTTTCACTGTTTGTACAAAAAAACGCTGATGTGCTACATTAGAAGTTATGGGAACCATAATCATTCATTAATATATTAATGAGAAGTTACTGGTATAATATACTATACTTTTCCCTATTTGTCTTCAGGACAAGTTAATTACAAAATTGTATTTTAATCAGAGTATGTTACACTAATCTACTTCTAACAATATATTTCAGTTTCTCTTCATGGATAACTCTTCACTGTCTGTTTTTGGTTTCTGCTTTTGTCTCTATGCATTCCTGCTTCCTTTTCTATCCTAGGATAATGGCTCTTTTATTTTACTGTCTGAACTGATTACCATTTCTCTGTATTCCTGCCTGTTTGTTTTCGTAATTATCAATTTGGTCAGGTCTTTCTTTTTTCCTTGCAACTGTAATGTGCTTCCTCCTAACAGGCAGACAAAAGCTGCTTCCAGCCAAACAGTACTTTATCTTTTTAAAACACCCTGTTAGCTTCACATCTGAAAACTAACAAAGAGTTGTTTCTATATCAAGAACTAAAAAGAAATTTGCTTTTCTGCTTTCTACGAGTTCAGGATTGTAGCTCCAGACTAATCTGCAAATTATACCTCATTCCTCTCTGAAAACAATCCAGGTATTACAGTTAAGAGAGAGGAAAAAATGTGCTGTGAGCAAACTTGAAGGCTGAGTATTTTATAGACTAAAAGATTAATATCAATTTGAAGGTTCAGAGAAGCAACATCAAAAGCCATAGTGACACTGGAAATAAAGCAGAGGCCTCAGATTAAGATGAGGAAAAGTTACACATTCACATATATAAATTAAACAGTACTTCACATTTTAGTTTCATATGAAAACAGAAGTTCAATACAGATTGTATAGGTGTATGTACAGGATATTATGAAGAAAATCTGCTAGTCTTTCTGAGACATGAAAAGAAGAATAATTCCTAAAAAAGAATTTCTGAAAAGAGTTTGTAGGATGACCTTAAGGACATGTAGCTACTTGGCTTGCAAAAATTAAGACACTGTTTTTAACAGTACATTATGTTGTAGCTTGAAAAATATTTAAATGAGAAACTCTGCTAGAAATGCACAGTGTTTACAATATGCAAAAGGAAAATACCAGGAATTTTAAAAATCACTTTTAGCTGGACAAAAAGCTACTTTGCTCTGAGGAATAAAGAATTAATAAATTCATAGTATCAACAGAGTATGAAAAAATCTATTTGCCTGTTAAGCTTCAGTATGTATTTTTAAAAAGAAGTATCATTGTCAACTTTAATTTTAAAAAGTCAATTTCTGTTATTAGAAAAACATTTGCATGACAAAGTGAGCAAAAAACTCAGAAAAGTACTGAGTCACTGGAGATCCGGCCACATTATATGATAATGTATACAGCAAGTCAGCTTTCCAAAGCAAAGCTAAAAATGGAGAGCTGCAATTGAGGAAGAGAAAGACAAAGACTGTTTTTCTCCATAAAGATGTCCTCAGACCAGCAGCAAAGGAACTGCTTTGGAAACTAGATAAAAGTCAGGTCTGGCAGGAAGGAATGTCTCGTTTAAGACCTAACAACTTCACAGGTGTGACACCTTTAGTTTCCAGGAAAGAGCAGGAATCTGCCACAGACAGAATATGTGTGGAAACGTTTGTGACTGCTATTGAAATGAGCAGCCATAACTACAAAAGAACCAAGTTCTGCCTCTAGAGATTAGCAGATCAGCTGAAAAACATTAGAGATTACAGCTGTGCACTCCAGTTCACCCGTGCCACTGAATGGATCAGCTGGACTCATCATTAGACTTTACCGGCAGAAGTTTCCTACCAGCAGAGCAAACTGACTGAAAAAGTTTCCAAGCAGGACACTGAACGCAAGTGTTAACAGAGGAAAGGAACACACTGCCACAGAGGGTATCTCAACAACCACTCCTATTTGCACTGTTAATGAATAATCTCCAGAATTCTCTGGTTAACAGATGGTCACATTCATAAGAACTAGAACAGTTTATTTACCTCACTGCACCGTGATGCAAACTTAAATAAGGAAAACGTCACTTCTTTGCATTACCTACACATCTGCTCTCTTTTCCACTCTGATGATCCTGCTCTGTAGTCCCACAGCAGGCTCACACAGCCTGCCACAGGCTGCAGGGAGGGCTATTCCCTCAACACACCACTTCTTCCTCCTCAGGAAGTTCTACCAACACAGTGTGTAGCAGCCAGAACGCAGTTCCAGGCCTCCTTCCTCCCTGCTGCCCGCCATAGCCTCTTCATTGTGCTTATGAATGAACAGGTTCTTCACTGTGGGTGTGAATCAGCTCTAACATCTTTACCTACAAGCCAGGAAAGAACCAAGTACTGTGTCCCAAGCAGTCAGAACGGACTCCCTTACCACCACCACTTGAAAAAAATACAAACATAACACACACATTCATATGAAATAAGTATCACTAGAATACAAGCATACATAAATCATAGATCAGGAAATCCTACTTTGTAAACTGGATCAGAACCCACTCAGTTTTCAATCATCCCCTTAATTTCATCCAACTTTTAACTGGGAAGAATTTGTTTTAAAGAAACTTAGCCAGATTTTTTTTTTCACATATGTTCTTCATAGAGATTGTTAGAATACTTGAGTTTTATCTGCACTTCAACCAAAGCTTAATTCTGAAACACATTCTATTTTAAGCTTGATTCTCACACTAACTTGAAACAGACCATTTTCAAACATCTCTATCCAAGACAATAGCAGATCACAAACCATATATTTTTGAGCATTATTGGATTAAAATAGTTGCCATCTTAACACAGGGGCAGTATTACACTTGCCTTGTACATACAAAGGATATAATTATGTCCATTCCCCTAAACACTAAGAAATCTTATTTTCACCGTAGCCAAGCCAGAAAACAGGCACTTCCTGAGTCTTCTGGGAATGGCTGACGGTTGTTAATAAACAGACTGAAGCATAAGTACATTTTAGTCCTAGTTATGTCACTTGAAATAGGAGACAGGAAGACTATATTTAACCCTAAATGAAGTAAGTGTGATATCATGCATCACAGTAAAAAAATGCTACTACTGTTTGTACAATGCTTAGAGATGCTGTTGCTCATTATAAGAAATATCTGGAGAAATTCCCATCTTTCCAGTAACACTAGAATAACAGATTATAAAGCACTGAGGCTATATATCAAGGAAGCAGCAGAATACTGAATTTGCTGTATGACCAACAGACATGTGAGACCTCATGTGAAGCAGAAGTTCTGTGCAAAACCAGCATATTTACTGCATGATTAATGGTAGCCTACAGAAAATCTGCAACAACAAGTTATCTGGCTTGGAAAACACTGATGCAGACCTTTCTTTTTGAAAAATTGTGTAAACAATCATTTGACTTGACACTCTGTGTACAAGGTGAATGTTTTAGTGTATGATTAAAGAACCCTTGCTGAAACTACTGAAACCTTTCAAAACTTTTAAATGTGTCTTGACCAACTACAGATACTTCCACAACATTATTAAAAATGCATCCACAGGAGACTGATTGAGCAAGCAACTGTGACACTCCCCAGTTCCTGCATGTGTGACTTCATCTATTTTTGCATTCTGGAGGATTTGTCTTTTCAAAACTTGTAGAAACAAGAAAGGGATCTCACCTACTGACAACTTCTTCAGTGAAGGGTTAAATTCCTGCTCTGGCCAGTCTGGCACAGCATGCAACAGGCAGAGTATGCACTGTTTTTTTCCTCTCTATACACTAAGGGAGTGAACAGTGCACTCAAGACAAGAAGGGAGTAGTCTCGATGTTACAAAGCCAGGGAGTAGGGGAAAGATAAAAGTTTTGCACATGGAATATCACAAAACACCTAGATGCCCTACATCACAAATTCAGAAAACAAGATCCACCAGCTTTGCATGCGCATGCACAACTCTGCACAAATTGTATTACAACATCTCCAGCTGCAATACCATCAGACCCAGCTTACACTGCACTATTTAGTGAGTTTTACTGAACTGAAATGTGACATCTAAAATAACTTATTCTGCATATTATTTAAAAGCTATTCTATAGACTTTACTACAGTTCAGAACTATAACAGGGTCACAGCTCTGAACTCATCAAAAACTCAAGATGCCTGATACAAATTTAAAACAAGGAAGTACTTTCTGCCAGATGGGGAAGGTGAAAAATAAAGGAGAGTGGCAACTTCCCTCTCATCCAGTAATCACTTCCTTGCATTTATCTGCTCAGCTATTAAGTAGACTGTAGGATACCATTTTCAACTGGCTTAAAAATTATAAACTGTTAACAAGTATGATGGAGATATCCCAGGCAGACAAGTGAATTTAGTCTGTTTCACACTTAAAATATGCATCTTTAGGCTTTGTATCCATAGAACAGTTAGAAAGCAAAGAACCTATCTGCTATGGGTTGAATCACGTTGTTTATGATTCTGACAATTAGGACAAATATAGTGTAAAATATCTTTACAGAATTCAAGCACTGAGTGTCACCAATAGAACTTCATTTCAACACAGACAGCAACGTATATTCATGGTATATTCCTTATAACTTTCCTATATGTATTTAATGAAGGTGCACATGATTTAGAATTTTAAATTCCTGTCAACATTTCCCTAAAAAACCACATTTCATGGCCCTATTTCTACACAACAACTAGAGTGAATGATGAACTCATAAAATAAAACTTGCAGCACAAGAATATAACAAACATATCCTGTTCTTAACTTTTAGTTAATTTCTCACAGTAGGTGTAATTACAATACCCAGTAAACCTACAAGAACTTGTAAAGGAATAAAATATAGCTGGTTCTTCTAGTAACATGAATCTTTTAGCTCTAAGCACAGAGACCCAGACAAAACCTCCTCATTCAGCATAGCTCTGATAAACTGTCTCAGCTACTCTCTCCTCCTAAATGTAGGAAGCTATAGTGAATGCAGCTGAAATATGAGTATTTCCTAGTGTTATTATCAGCTCCCATCAGACAGACTTAAGACAAAGGCATAAACCTTACATTTGTTGCTACTGATGTTCAAAAGATACAACTATGCCTACAGAGCTTGTAAACAAGTATTTGTCCTCTAAACCACTCAGAGTAAGATACCTATACATAGGTATTTTGATCAGCCTTTCAATTTTATTGAATTAAGTCATTAGCCTTTTACGGTGTAGGAAGCGCTGCAAATATTAACAGAGTTAATCACCACGGACTGTTCCGAGCACACTCCGCACTAAAACGGAGCAGACACTGTTCAGTACTTGAGAAAACCAGAGATCACGAGACCATTTACGTAAATAGTTACAGAACTGGAAGGCTGTTAACCAATTTGCCATATGCTGTTTGTTCTGTCAACCCAATGAACAAGAGGACTTTTCTGTAACAAGTTCTACCATAAAGTGAACTTCCCTGTTCAGTGTCACCTGTGAATACACTTCAGTGTTCAAGAGAAAGACTGGAGAAGCCGTATCTTTTTCCCTTCAGAGATATCTTGCTAACAACAGTAAATACTTTTCAAACTTGATTATAAAACCAGATCAGTACACTTAACAAGAAATTAACATGGCATAAATTAGAGCCTTCCTCTATTCTTTGGAACATTAGTTCACAGATAAATAACCTGGAAGAAAACAAACCAAACACACACACAAACCCCAGAAACAACAAAACACCCAAAACAAAATGAAAACCAATGCCACCCCACACGTGAGGTAATTGGAAATAAAATTCCTTTATTTGCAATGCAATCCACTGTAGCCACTGTTTTTTAAGCAAAATCTGTAGTAATATTAACATAACCGAATAAAAAATTTAAACTAAAACCAGATGTTATTACTGGCACCTTTAAAAGTGTGGAATTTTTCAAGGTTTTGTGATTCAGATGACATTAAAATGTAATGCAATGGAGCCATGTATCAGTTTCTCTCAGAGTTTTTAAGATATGAGCCTAGAAATATACAGTAAAGTCCTCCTATATTTCACCACAGCCTTCAGAATCATAACCTGTATTGAAAGAAGAACATTATTCCTAAAACCTTTATTTCTAGTAGAAATGTACTTCCTCTGATAAATCAAATCATACAAAAACACATACTGTTTCCCTTGGTTAACAAGGTACTTCTTAAATTACAAAGGAAACAAGAAGAGTGATGTAATTTAACCCTAAGCATATGCACTTGCATTAAAATGTTACAATTTCAAAAAGGTAAAACAATCTTATTGTAGCATATTTGGACACTGAAGTTGCACACACAAAAGCTGAGTACAAACCAGCATTCTGAAAAGAAAATCCACACTTTTGAACTGTCATAGCTAGGTTCCTCATTCTTTCCAAAACATATAAAAGTCCTAACTCACAACAGCTCATTTTTTCTCTTTCTGTAATCCAGCATATTAAAAAGACAGAATACATTCTGCACCACTTCAGGAGCTCCATACTGAAAGCAAGCAAATTTATAGCGTAATCAGTGTCAATACCCCTGAAGCAAGACAAATAGTACTCGCATTCAGGACAGAAATAAACATGAAGAGTCACACTGGCAATAGTGACACTAGACCACATAAATACATTTTTTGAGAGCCAACTTCTTTTTGACAGTCAAATCAATAGCCAAGGTAGAAATTAAAAGGTACTTCAGCAGAAGCATATCTTCTTCAGTTATTGCCTTCCTGACTAAACTGATAAAAATAGAAGGGCACTCACACTAAAATCCAGTGAAGATCTGAATAGTATAGATGAACATGCACCAAATCTCAGTACTTTATCTGTGACTGGACCTCGAGATTCAAATTGGGCGCAGTATTTTTAGCTTATTTATCAGTGACTTGCAAGAAGGGGCAGATGCCTCCTCAGCACATTTGCTGAGGACACAAAGCTGGGAGGAGAGGCCAGCATCCCAGAGGGCTGTGCATCCCTTCAGCAGGGCCTCCACAGGCTGCAGAGGGGGCAGAGAGGAACCACCTGCATTTTACAAAGGCAAATGCAGGGTCCTGCTGCTGGGGAGGAATAACCCCCGGCACCAGCACAGGCTGGGCGGGCGCTGACCTGCTGGAGAGCAGCTCTGCAGAGAAGGACCTGGGGTCCTGGTGGACAGCAAGCTGTCCATGAGCCAGCAGTGCCAAGGACAACGTTAGGAAGAGCATTGTGAGTGGGATAAGGGAGGTGATCCTGCCCCTCAGACCCAGTGAGGCACGGCTGGAGTGCTGTGACCAGTTCTGGGCTCCTCAGCACGAGACAGACAGGGAGCTCCTGCAGCCGGTCTGGCAGAGGGCACTGGAGATGCTGAAGAGACTGGAGCATCTCTCCAAGAAAACCTGAGGGAGCTGGGGCTGTGCAGCCGAGAGATGACTGACGGGGCACCTCCTCAGGGTCTGTAAGTGTGGGAAGGGAGCTCTCACAGGATGGACACACGCTCTGCCGCGTGCTCCCAAACAACAGGACAAGAGGCAATGGACAGAAACTGATGCACAGGAAGTTCCACCTGAACACAAGGAAGAACTTCTTTACTGTAAGGGTGACTGAGCACTGCAACAGACTGCCCAGAGGGTGTGGAGTCTCCCCCACTGGAGATATTCCAGAACTGTCACGATGCAATCCTGTGCAGTGTGCTCTGGGATGACCCTGCCTGAGCAGGGAGGTTGGACAGCAGGACCCACTGTGGTGCTTTCCAACCTTACCCATTCTGTAATTCTGTGACTGAAACAGAAGCATCTTTGCCAGCTTCTCCTTCTCATAATTTCTCAGGACTTTTTATTCTGCTAGTCTAATTTTTTTCAACTCTTGTTCATCTACTACTTCCCTTTTAATTCCTTATTTAAGCCTCTTTTGCACTGCTTACCCTTCTGACATAACTTCACTGTTTACTCCAAAAGCAGACACTGAGAACATTCTTCCTGCCTTAATAAAGAAATACTGTGAGAATCCAATTTAACAGCAGCATTTTAAACACTGTGTTAATTCTATACTCTGTGCAAAGCATTCTGTTCCACTGATCATGGCCACAGAAAAACCACTACTGTAGTAAATAATTACTAGGTTTGTTTTCTAATGACTTTTCAGTATTACCAAATCAGAAATAATAGAGAGCAAAAGAGTAAATAAGAGCTCAATGATATAGTGCAGAGCAGTTCAAAATTCAACTGCAGCAAATACTGCAGATCAGAACAATAATTTACTACAAATTCACTATGTAGCATCATAGAACGGCTTTGGCTGGAGAAGACTTTTAAAGGTGATGTTGTTACAAAACCCCTGCCATAGGCAGGGATACCTCCCAGACCAGGTCACTCAGAGCCCCACCCAGCCTGGTCCTGAACACCTCTGTACTTGTGCTTTCCTTTAAAAAGGCAGTTCCACCCAAAGAACCTGTGAAACTTAACACTCCTCATTACACACTGACCTGGAAGTAGAGGAAAGTGGCAATCTTTTTGTTACCTAAAGATACAACCTCTCCTGTATTTTATGTCATTGCCACACCACATTCATTATGTCTTTTATGGAAAACCTAATTATTTGCGATTCCATTCTTCAACATGAAGTGCTACTCATGTCTTTACTAAGCACTCATTTCATTAAGTCTGCATGGAATTAAAATAGCAAAATATTAACCAATAAGGGATAAATCTCTGTAAATAATCAATGGTCTAGAATCTGTCAGAGAAAAACTAAAGAAATTCTGACAAACAGCCTCAAATATTGAATAAAACATGACATAATGAGAACACCAAAACCCATTTCTTTCATACTGAATAAAACTGTTACATCTTTTATTACACTGACCACAAAACTGAAACCATCTAATCGCACATGGGAGTTTCAACTTTATTTATAACATTACTGACTTGATTAAAAAAACACTGAAAACTGATGTTTCATATCTGGGGAGCCTTAACACCTTAATCAAAAACACACCATGATTTTGTGGTAGAAAAAATTAAAGCAAGTGTCTTTTCCCCACGTATCTCTTTTTCAGTTTTTGTCATTGCATATCATTGTATAAAACCATGCATATCTTTCAGAAAGAAAATTAAAAAAAACAAAATTAAATGTAATTAATGTAATTAATCTGTTACAGTATTCTGAATTCAGTGCATCTTTAGTGTAAAATGGAAAATTAAAGACACCCACCAACTACTTTTCTTCTGAAAATGATTTGGAAATAAAACTACTTGATACTACTGTCCCCATCAGTCTCAGAGAAATACTAAATATTTAAAACATTCTGAAGATCATTTATCAAAATATATTTGACTAAATTTTGAGTGTGTTTCTTATGGTATCACATACCATATCACATAACACTCACAAGAAGGATTAATTTTCCAGATGCCTTAAAATGCTTTACAAAGAGTATGCAAAATTATTACACTTTTATGTGAGAAGAATGCACAATTTGCATTAAAAAACTCACAAGGTTAATTGTGTAAACAATATTTGTTTTCATATCATAAAAAGCATAAACAAAATACTTAACTGATAAACTGAAGTACAAAAAGTATTTTGCACCAAGATTAAGTATATCCACTCCCAAGTTACAAAGCAAATTAGTAAACTGAAATGAAGGCAGCAAAACTGGATAAAGTAAAAGTTGAGAATATATTATCTTAACCCATCAGCAGAGCCCTGAAACAGCACTTTAGCAATTACATTCTCAATACAGTTTTTCAGAATGCTAGACATCTTCTGTTTCTTAACTCTGAAGTAACTTCATTTTTCTGTGAATTGAAAAATAACTTTGTACAGTCTAGAAAGACTTCTGTAAGGAGAGAAATACAGAAGAGAACAATTACTGCTTACAATTTGACCTTCCCATCTGAATCATCCAGAGAACCAGAGTTGAGCCCAAACCACTTAATTGAATATGACCCTGATGTTAATGTCATGGAACATGGGTTAATTCTTGGTATATCTTAAATTGTAAAAAGAAAGCATATATTATACACGCTTAATATATTTTCTTTTCAGTTCCCAAAGCTCTGTTGGACTTGGTTTTACTGTATTTGTTAAAAATTCAGTTTTCAAATTAGATTTTACATATAAAAGCATGAATCAACTCACATAAGATGTGCCCTATGCTAGTGGCATTAGTCCATCAGGCTAGCATATATTTGGCATTAGTCCATCAGGCTGGAAATACTCATTTACTATCAACCTGCTGCAATTAGAGTACACTCCTGATAATAAAATCAAAGTTTCTTTTTTTCTGGTTACATACTATCAAAAACTTTTATGCCTCTCAAGAATACATAGTAGCACAAAATAAATACTTGAATTTCTAGCATTCCACAAACCAGCTCATTCATACAAACAAATGTATCAACAAGTTACTTCATAGAGACAATCAACAGTAACATGAGAGCAATTTAGGAATAATTTAATGGTCTCAACTGTTGTTGTTCTCAGCACCCACCTTAAACGGCTGTCATCAACATCAGCTTCATTTTACTTCCATGTCAAAATCATGCTAACGTGTACTAATATCTTAACAATAATACTTAGCTTTAACTAAGCAATGTATCTGATTGACACAATTTTGTTGCTCAAGATTATTGCAAACATATCACATTAAGGATTCCAAGCTCAACAATCAACTCAAATGCAAATTAAAATGTTTTTCACCTATGCCGCAAAACAGTTTTCCCCACTGCAACAAAGAACTGGAGAGACTACACAATACACTTATCACAACATCTGCACAGACATCTCTGATTTCCAAGTCTGTATCTTGGAAACAACTCTTAATTTTAACAGCTCTAATGTATAAACTAGTAATAGCTTTTTGTAATAATTAAGTGTAATAGGTAAAGAACTCTAACAGAAGCAGATTGCCAGAAACTACAGCAGAAAACTGAGTATCAATTAAACTGGGACACAACATCAGTAAATACACAGCTAGTAACCAAATAATGACATGAAATCAGACACATAAAATTGTGGAGAAAATAGTGAATAAAGGTGTTTTTCCAAGATGTAACTTGGGATTCCTAATATGAATGTAGGACAACAGCAAACCAAATGTAACTCAAGCTACTTGCAGCTGAAACAGGAAACAGTTTCCAGCCAGATTAATGTAATTGGTTAAGAAATACTACCTTTTGTGTCATCTGGTATTAATTACAGCTTTACTAGAAATGTATTTTAATATATTGTCTTAAATGTGCAGTTTATTAGATTATCTAAAACATATTTACCATTGTTTCCACTCAAAAAAGTTAAAGCGATTGACAGCTACTGAAAAGGCCTCCTCATATGGAAACATCGATTATGAAAGCCTTCGGAAATACTAACGTGAAAGCCCTCAGCAACACCTCTACAGGTGTTGCAGATGTTTTATACCATGTTATAGAGATATTAAACACAGATCATACAAAGCCCAGAAGAAAACTGCACGCATCAGAAAGCATGTCATACTCCAGAAGATGACCTTACAAGTAACTTTGGGTAACTTGTACTCCTGCATTGTTAACTTGCCATCTTCTTTATCCATCCCTTTTCCTCATAAAGCAGAAGTTAATACCAACCAGAAGAGAGAAACTAATGCTGCTGAAGCAACTGAATGAATTGTAACACCAAAGGAAAAAAAAGATGATGAATAAAAATAACGTAAGATAGTCTAAACAAACTAAAAACGGAGCAAGTAAATTGTTAGGAACTTCTAACAAATTAAGATCAAAAGAAACTGTTTTCAGAACAAAGACAAGCAGAATCTGATGGTAAAAAACCAGCTGTTTAAGATGTTGGGGTGCCATTTCCTGATATAAATTTTACTACTGGATTAGCTTTAGTGGCAGAGACTATGGAAAGATAAAGGATCCAACTACAAAGCCTCAAATCCCTTTACTACAGCAAGAATACAGATTTTTAGTTCTATTTTTCAAGTGCTCTTATCAGCTTTTTTCAAAATACAGTAATATTTTAAAAAAATATTTCTTGCAATGAGGTTAACTACATACTGTGCTACTTAGAGATAATTTAAATCAACTGAAAATAAATGAAAAATCTGCAAAGAGCTCTTCAAGAAATGCTTGAAGAAATTCACCTCCTTCCACAAAAAAACAAAAACCCCTTTACACCACATGAAACACTTTTACAGTGATTAAGAAAGGACAGGAAGAACCAACATTATGAAAAGCTATGCTGTCTTCGTAATGGACTAATCAGTAACAGCTCTGAAAGGCTAACAGGCAACATCCAAACAACTGTTTGATTAACTAGGGAGATAATGGGAGCATGATCCTCTTCCCACAAATGAACACAAGTCAGCAAAAATCAAACCACTTTTCCAACGACATAGTGAAGAAAAGCAGTCAGGAAAGCCACATGTTTCAGGTTTGACTTACAGTCTGATTATGCCTACATGATTAGAAGTTGAAATGCTAAGTACAAAGTACTACAAATAGTCTGTCAAGATCGTAAGAAACATTTACACATAAGGTCTTAAAATTCACATTTCCCAGCATCCAGTATATACAAACTAACAGCAGTATTCCCATTTAATGTGTGGATAAAGGTCTGTAGAAGCTCTCCTTTCAGAATTAAAACTCAAGGTTGAAACTTGATTTTGGAGCACTGATATTCCATGGTAGTACCTCGTTATTGTAAAAAGCATGAATCCTGACCATTCAGCATGACCACCTTAAGACAATTACACATTTTCTCAAAAATTGTAAGGGATTTTATACAAATTATGTCAAAACGCATACATTACACAGCCCACAATTACAGCCTTGAAGTATAAAGCAGACAGAATATGGAAAAACATTTTATCTAAGAATCACTAAGTTTAAATACCACTGGCATCTCATCTTTAAGATTATTTTAACTTTTTTAAGAAAATTATTTCAGTTCAGCTATTGAAATTTCAGTGAATGACAACCCTGCAGAACCAAAATCATTGGAAGTCACTGGCTGCTAAGACATCCATGCAGGAAGAGCAGGTAGCACACTGCCTAAAAATGGGGTTTTTTGCACCTACTACAGTTTTAATATACAGAGCCAAGCCCTGGTTCTAAAGAACTCCAATTCACTAAGTGGATGTTTCTTCCAGTAAAAACTTCTTGCTGCACTCAACTACGCTACCTCACTGCTTCTCTCTCAGGAATGCAGAGCATAAAGCTGAACTTCCAGAAATCCACTCGGATCTCTCAAGTGCTAGGCTAGCAAAGGAGAAACTGCAGTGCTGTACCTGGAAAGATGATAATTATTCCCCCTAGCACCAATACCAAAGTGAATATGTTTCTTAAAAAGCCATTTTGGAAAGAAGTTACCCTTGTTATTAGAGAGAGGTCTTAATAGGGTCTCAAACTTGGGGAGATACGTTAAAAGATCTAGTTTATGTGATTGCAGAACTTCAGCAGAAATAACTCAAAAGACCTCACAGCTTTCAGAAAACAAAGAAGCAATCAAGATAAACCAAAACAAATAACCTACAACCCCTGTTTCCTCAGTCTCAACCTAAACACTTCATCAGACCACCACACCTCCAGCTGCAGGAGTAAATATTTGAGTATCATGCAGAGCCAGGATACTTCACAAAATGGCTCAGCTTGCCTCATGGTGACATTTCTGTTTAAGTTTCATAGAACTGTACAGTCCACATTCCCTTCACATTACTACAATGTAGAAAAATCCCAAACGTTCAGATTTTCCTGATAAGTTACTATTTATTTTCAATAAATTAATTTTTCCTCTTTAAACACACCATCTTCTTAGCCACAAAACCTAACCAGATATTCCAGTCTGGTTTTTACCATTTTATTACAACATGCCAGAGAACTTTTCAAGACAAGCTGATCCTTTTCTTGGCCTCCTCCAAACAAATTTGTAACACCTTGACCATATTGCACAAACCTCGCATGTCGTCATCTGTTGTCCAGCCAGTTTCCTAGATTATAAAAACTACAGTTACTGAGATAAAGCTTTTAATTAAATAAATTATAAATACTCTGAAAGTAAAATTTTTACCATTCATAAATACAAGTACATACCCTTGTTCTTCTAACTCGCAGTTCATGGCAGTCAAAACTCAAAAGGCCAAAAAAAGATCCATTAAATTAAAGAAAATAACATCAGTAATTGTTGCTGATTTAAATAATGCTGTGCATCAACTAGAAGCTACAGGTAGAGCTAGTTTGCAAATATTCCCTTTCCCAAAAACAGCTTTGACAATTTCCTGGTAATACAGTACTTAGTCTCAAGCACATTGATAAGTCTCACTGATCCAGCGAGACCTTTGCTCATAAAATGAACAAGTATTGGTAAAATAAAACATATAAATGAGTACCTGCACTGTTAGGGTCTAAATAAACTAGATATTAGGGGCATGAGGGAACCCGTATTTGACTCTAGAAAACAAAATTATTTCATCAGTTGTCCTTAGTGGACCTTCAAACAATCTTCCATTTACTAATCACAAATTTGAACTTGTTTCCCGGGAAAAACTAACATAAAACATTTCATTTAAAAGCATATAATGCACATCATATCTTTGCAGCTACTGCACTTTACTGGTTTATGCCTTTTACACAAAGGACTCAAGCTTAAACCTTTCTTTCACCTGATAATTTGACTTCTTTCCTGAATGTCAAATCTGTGTCCGTCCTAAAACTTGTTAACAATTTCTCTTTTTTTTTTTTTTTAATCAGTCTCTTTTTAACCATTCCAATATCTGTGATCTTCAGGCATTCTATACCCATCTCATTTCTCAACCACAACCTATCCTGGTCTCTGGTATTGAGAGATTATCCTTTCACCCGCATGTTTTTCACTCAGCATTATCACATCCGACATTAGCTTCTTAACCTCACTTTCAAGGGCATTGCTGACTGATTCCAGCTTATTACCTCATCATACCAATGGATTACTGCTTGCTTCACTTGAGACACCAACACTCCCTTGTACTTTTCAACAAGTATTTCCTGCATTCTCTGAGGTTGTTAAGGTGCTCATCTCCTGCAAACATGACAAAGGTCCACTCTACTGCTACCCTTTGCTTGCAAGACTTACCAGAAGAAACAGTTAAGAGGCTGCAGTTGAGATCACTGTGCTGAACAATATTGGGGTTTGCACAACTCTCATTTGGCAGCACCGCTACAAGACCCAGCCCCTGCTGGAACTCAAAAGTTACCCGGATTGGGGATGCTCTTTGTACTGAGTTTGTGTAGAACGCAGCACAACACAAGGACACTGTGTAACTAATGGTACTAGGTCCTACATAAATACAAACATAAAAGACACTCCCACAGTTGATTACAAATGTCAAATAAACTAAATATTCCTCTAATTGTGACTGACATCATATAAACAGTGGACAATTAGATGCTATTACAGATAGCTGAAAGAGGAACACTATCCATTTATTGTAAGCATTAAAAAGTGTTGAATATTATAAATATTACAGTTTTCTCTTCCAGAGTATACCCCTGCTGTAGAGACAGCCAACTGCACTGGAGCACAGGTGTGTGCGGTTCACACGCATCAATTATTTTCCCACTCACTGCCATAACAAAAAACCCATGCCACCTAGACCAAATGCTTACTTGAAGATATTACTAGGAAAGTAAAACATTACTGACCTCCTCTGAAAGGAATGAGGCATCTGGGGTAAAGACAAAGTGTACAAGAAGCATACTCATATTCAAAGAAAACGCCTTCCAATTACTCTACCAACCAGAATATACAAAGTGAGGCTTTCACACCCACTCGAACTGGGCATCCATTATGATAAAGAATCCAGCAATCAAATGCTCTCTTTACAAAGGATTTACAATGCAGATGGAGACCCAAGGGGCACGCCCATCTTCATCACCTGCACTCACATCTGCTTACCTCAAGTATGCTAAAAGTTAAGGGTGCCTCTCAACTCTCCAGTGCAATTGCTGTCATATTTAGGAAGTTCTTTAGTATGTAAAGAACTCCAAACTCAAATCTACTGGATGTCATTTCATTGCAAAATGCCGAAAAAGTCTCTTGTGCTTAATACGGAGCTACAAAAAAGCACGTTGTACCATTTCTTGTGTACCAGCCAGGGAGAAACAATTAGCATGGTACTTGCCTCTGGAACAAACATTTGTGAGTATCCAAACCACAGCAACTGTACCGGCTACTAAGAAGTAAATTAACTCTATCCCCTCCAAAACCAGGATAAAAATACAAAGGTTACTGTCAACATTTTAAAACACCATATGACTGTGCCCTTACATTTTTAAAAATGTTAAGGTATTCTACAAATATTACTATGATATTAATTTGATTAAAACAAACGAAATGCATCCCAGTTTTACAACCCAACTAACAGGGACAAAAAGTAAGTTTATTTGGCCAAGATGACACAAGTAATGTGAAAAAGGAGTTTCACATTAAAGCCTAAGAAAAATTCAGGTCCTGCAACATTAGCTTTTCAGCTCTCAGTAAGACTGCACTTCTCCTTCAAAAGATGTGAACAGTAATAAAACTAAAGCAAATGTACAAAGCATGACGCCAGAAAGCAGTTTCATCAATCTAATGTCCTGTTCACTGTAATTTACAAAGCAGAAGCAGAGTTCTGACAAAAAAAAAGAAGAAAAAACAAAGAAAAGGTATTCAAGAATCTAACATGTAACTATTTCAAATTTCCATACAGTAGAAATTTTCACTTAAAATTAAGCCTTTTCCTGTTCTAGTCACCTAGCAGAAAATGTAATACTCCTTCCACTCTCCTCTTAGTCTAGAGCTTATAGCTGAAAAAAATAACAGGAACGCAGAAATTTATTGCAGATAATTCCATAAACAAAGTCAGCCTAGAGGGTCTGCATTTTAATGAAAACCAGAAGGCTTGTATTAGTATAATACTTTTTTTTTCCTTCTTTTCCCATCCAGCTGAAGCACTGACATACATCTGAAGACAAACCTCTAAACCTTCTGCCAAGAGAGCACTGGGACTGGGGTACGTAAACTCACTAGGGGCAAAATGAAACAATCTGACTGGAATTTCAGCTTTCACTGAACAGTTTGTTCACCATTACAAGGAAAAAGCTGAACAATCTGGACTTCAGGGAATTCTTTTCTCTACCAAAAAGAATTCAAGTTCTTTAAAAAGTATGCACATGTGTTGCATGAACAATGAAAACCTAATCTGCGTTGTGTTAAATAACTTCCCTTCCACAAAAAAAATAAAACACCCTCTCTTACTCAATTACGGCTTTACCAAGGAAACTAAAAACTGCTCTACAAACTCAAGGACTGAAGTATTTAAAGAAATTCTATTAACAAATGAGGGTCTCACCCAGATCAATCCAGCATATGAACTAATTTTAAATACAACACTAATTGACTTTTAGATATTAGACTTATTTCAGTAGGTCCACAGCATCAGTGACTAGACATGCAATAACAACAAACCCTCTGTCTTCCAGTACTTACCTGCAAACAGCTGGAAGCACAAATCGTACCTCCTTGGGCAACCCTCAGCTCATGAGCACATTGCCAACAGACTTTTCTCTTCCCGTGCTTTTCTCCATCATAAATTCTGAGGGATTTGCCATTCCAGACGACCATTATTTTGACAGACACAGACCTCAAAGAAATCAGCTTGGTTGAGATAAAAGATCCTGCAATCTCCAACAACCTTTTTACTATTCTCACTCAGGAAACCAAATGACAGCTGCAGCATTTAGAATCTCGATACAGGCAACTCTCAGATTTCATACTGTGAACAACAACACTGCAAACATTTTTTACAAGACAGCAATACTTTTCCAGTGTTCAGAATTTCAATATTAGTAAAGTCCCATGCACGTTTGTACAAACTCCATTGAAAAGCATATACACTTCCAAGTACGTAAACAAGTAGGGCCATAAATAAAAACAGATGCCTTTTTAATAGATTTCAGATGATAAAGTTTTCAAAACTCAAAAAAACCCACTTTCTAAATAGATAGTCAAAGACACACGTATGCATTCTTGAATGCAATTATGTTCAACATCAAACTCAAACTGATAAAGTCTCATGACAATGACACACCCCTTCCTGGAAAAGCCAGAAAAAAGGTCAGATGTTTATGAACCAGACAATTGCTGGAAAAATACAGACAAACATTTCCAACTAAAACCCAGTACAACTGTTTTCACACCAAAGTCTAAAGTAACTACACTTTCAATAACCAAGTATTTGATCTTTACATAACTTTCTAGATGGAAATCTCAGAGGTCCTCACAAGGATGAGGTAAGCTGCACAATAGTGCTTGTGAAAGACTGGAACCTCACAGCGATGAGGCATTCTATCCAGCACGTCACCCAAGACAGGGAAATGTGTAACCACCCCATGCATCTGGAAAACACTGTAATCTTATACTTCAGCCACAGGACACATTGCTTGCACACACTTGCAGACCACAACAGAAAGAGTACCGATTGAAGAGAGAATCTATACAGAGTACTGTTTGTGATCTTTGGGTTATGTTGATGGAGAAATTTGGGGACAAAAAAAAAAAAATCCATGTTCCATCTCTCAAACATCCCCTGTTAAATAGAGTGTTGCCTTTAACAGAGTATACATTAGCATACTGGAAAGTAAGTTTACACAATATTAAGACTCAAAAGTACATAAGAATTTCCATATGGGATATGGCTTGATATTTAGAATTATTTCCAGTGTTTTTTATCTGTATTGACAATGTTAGTAATTATATAACTACATTCATATTAACACTCAAGAAAGATTTCTCAGTTTCAAGAGGAAAAAAAAACACCTTGTTTTTGCTCGGAGAAAAACTTCTGTTTAGCTAAAAAATAAATTTTCTAATCTAGTGAACAAAAATACAGTAAATTACTACAACAGAAGTATGCTACATAATAGTTAGCTACTTTTTGAAGCTAGCTCTCTCATATTTACAATCTGTGGACGTTTTCCATATATAATTACACTTGACAACTTTTAAGATTAGACAACATCACCACATGATTTATCTACTACAAAGAAAGACTAAGATTTTAAACCAAAAAGGAAACAATGTCTGAAAGCAGGACTGAAAGCATAAGAAAATTTTTAATAACATTTGAAAAATTAGTGATGCAACCAAGTGATTTAATAATTTTAAAAATAAAACTTGGGTTTAGGCACAGAATGAATTTTGTTTAAGGAAAGATTAAAAAGAGCACACCACGAAATATACTTTGATCTTTCTTTGGTCCAACATAACTAATTTCTAAACTACTACTCTACAGTGCCAGTGGTTTCTTAATTATAAAAGATGGTGTGCTTCTGGCCCCAAGGAGCTCACAACAATAGTATCATTAAATCTTCTATAGCCATTTCTTTTTAATCAAGAAATCTCAGCACAAAAAGCCCTCAGCAAAATTTCTGTTTTAAATATTTATCAAGAGGTGAGAAACAGATGGCTAGACTGGTTCTACAGACTGAAAATGTTCTGACAGGGTATTCAAACTCTTTTTCTGTCAACTGCTATTAAGGAGTTCACAGGGGTTGAAACAACAGGACCTGCATCCAAAGTCAAAAATCATCCTTCCTGGTAGTTTGTTTGGTTTTTGGATGTTTTCGGGGTTTTTTCAAACAGACAGGACAAACTCTTTAATTTCCAAAGAAGCCACTTCAGAGTGCCAATCACACTGTCTCCTCTCATTACACCAAGGACTTTGTTATCAGCTGCACTCCAGTCTACACTTTAGTAAGCCTTAGCAAGCTTAGTAAGCCTTTAGCATTAAAGCAAATGCATTATATATTCGACTTAATTGCACAATAACCCAAGATGACAATAAGCAGATGTATTTTTTAAATATTCTATATTAATGCTATTTGTACGCTTTACGCCCACCACAAAAAGAACTCCAGATGTACAGAAACATACACACTGAACAGATGCTCTTGCGGAGAAGATTCTTAAACATATCATAATCTATCATTTTAATTTCCAGATATTTAAAGTTACTAAACCACATCCCGATTTTAGTCTCATCTATCTATTCTTGCCTTCGATACTGCAGCGCAGTTTGATAAAAGTCAGGACACTTTACAAAGCAAAAATGCATGTCTATCGACAACTTCAATCTATAAACGCTCCTACTGTTCATGAGGTGAACATCAGTGTGCAGTATTTGAAAAAAGCATGACAAACTCCAAAAAGTTAATTCTGAAAGGTATCTGTATCTAAATAAACAGTAATGAAGTGCAGCAATGCTACTTTTGCGATTATGTGATTTTGCGATTATGCGATTAGGATTCTTCAGATGATTACTGCGTCACAAAGGTTACCTACAAAGAAATTATACACTAGAGACAGGAAAATGTGGCACTCAACAGCCAAATTCTCACAAAATATATTTCAACTGAATTAAACAAGACTTGCCAGTTCTCACTGCTCTGTTCTAACCCTTAAGAGAATATTATGCAAAGCAGTTCACCAAAGTCTCTCAGGTCCTGTGTGGTCATACCATAAGCAATATTCTGCAGAATGACTGCAAAGATACACCAAGGAGAACAAAACTATTTGTTGAATACTACTTTCAAAGTATAGTCAAAATTTTCTATTATAATATGCTCCCCTTTTCAGCTTTCATATTTCACACAGCACATAAAATAATGTGGAATGAAACAGTTCTAATAACAGGATGGTTTATATGATTTGACATTTATTCTGCTACTATTAATTTACATTATTTCATACAATACTACCAAAAGAAACACAACAAGGAGCATGGTTTTTTTGGCGAAGACACACTGAAAAGCACCAACTGCTTTAGTCTAATCAACACACACACATTTTGTACAATGCACACTCATTTCAGAGAATGGTGGTGTACTTTGAAAAAAAAAACTTGAAAACCAAACAGCTAACAAATTTAAAGAATTAGTAAACACTGGCCAATCAAAGAAAATCTTTCATTTGTCTTGTCCCTGATGGAACCACCGTATTAGCATACGCATCAGTTCAGCAGCAGAATTGCTATATTTAATAATTACCACATAAATACCAGACATTAGTTGCTTTCCTTATCCCCCAGTTTTTCTTCTGGCTCGTTATTTGTCTCTATATTCACCTATGCTCAGTTTTTCACTTTATCCAAAATAGCATACAGTATAAAAATCCAAAACTATTAAAAAAATACCTCAGAACTGTGGATCAGCATAAAATACCAAAAAACAGCATTAAAAGATATAACTTAACAAGGCAGAGTTGAGATATTAAAAATGCCTGATACAAAATCATCAAATTTGCTTCAATCAATTAGCAAAGTATACATACATAAGTGCAAATGTTTTGAAAAACTATGACCTAGATACCAGTCTTAACCCTGAAAAATTCCACTTGAGGAGGTGAAAGCACTAATGAAGGAGAGCTTTAGGCCCAATGAGGTATCCAGAAAAGCTGAGCAGAAGAGTTCTCTGCAGCTGGGGCTGAACATGGCGAGTTCTCGTGCTCCTGCTGCCACTGGCAAACTCAGAGCAGCTCGGGCTGCCTCCTGAAGCTCCACGGATGCTAACAACAGGGAATGATGAAGGAATTGCTACACCCGAACACAAACACGTCTAAGAGTTTATCTTGTTCAGAGTCCTGTCTTTGAAAACCCACAATACTGTTTTTCCTTGTGTTTTTATTCCTAGATTGAAGATAATTCTTAATGAATTTGATTCTGTGCCACTTCTTCAAAAAGTATTCTTTCTTGCCCAGCACAAGTTGTTAAAACAATTAAAGTTTAATACTTTTTACAGTAAGTAAACCACTTAATATTCTTCTAACTAAGAAACCAGTTTGATTTATAAACACAGTAGGTTTTTTTAAAGTATAGTTAGATTCAATTAAAAAATTTTAAAATGTAATGTAAAATCTCGCCTCATCAAAGTCTAGTTATATAGTTACAAACAGACCATTTTATGCATGAAGTTACCTCAGTGCAGAGTTGCAGGTCATCTTCAGCTCTCAAGCAAAATACATTAAATTTTGCTAAAATAAAACTATGGCAGCAAAACTTTTAACTTAAAATTCTAGCATTATTTTTTTCCAACTAATGCATAAGAATTAGTGACTTAGGAGAAAAGAAATACAGTAGGTCAAAATTAACTTCAGCTAGTTTCATAACACTGTGAGTTAAATGTCTATAATTGAAAGGGAGTCTGAGGTCAAAATCCATCTTTTTGGATATGTTTCTTAAACACAGAACAACCACAAGCACTTTCATACAAAACTGAGCACGAGATAGAGTATAAAACCTTCAACTGTCATTTACAAGCTAAACAACAACAAAAAAATACAAAAATACAATTAAGAGACTACGAAAACGAGCAGATGTGAGTAAGCTAAAACTCTTTTTCTAAAGCAATACATATTTGAGTGCTTACAGTCAGTGCTTACTCAAATGCCAACCCCCACTCTCCTCAAGTGACACTCACCTCTCACCTGAAGTACATACAGGCATGAGCTACACACACACACACTTGTGTGGCCAGTATAAATCACAGCTTTTACTCCTTACTGCCAATGTCACAACAGTTTTAAACTTCAGGCCCGCTACAGCAGTGCCATCAGTACTTAAAAAGCGTATTTTGTCTGAATTCGCATCACGCCTACAAATCCTAGTAAAGTACAAGGTACTATGCAAAACACTAAAGTAACCCCTGAATACCTTTAAATCGGGCTTCTCCAAGTAGTACACGTGATGCTAGTACATTTTCATTTTGCATAATCAGACACAACTTAATTCAGGTGGCTTCAGTAGCTCCGCTGGCACTCCCAGCCCCCGCGCCCCACCCAGCCACTCCGCCCGAAGCGCCACGGCTGCCCCGGCTCCTCGGGCAACCACTTGTCTCGGGGTGGAGCAGATCTTTGCTCCTCTAGAGACTAACAGCGCTGCACTACAAGATACTGATAAAGGTATTTAATTCAACGAAAAAAAAAAAAAAAAAAAAAAAACCAAAAAAAGTAAAAAACTAACTATAACGCTAGGTCCAGGTTAAGAGTTCCTGGACCAGACTTCAAGCTGCAACGTTTAGCTTTCTGTAATTTTTTTTTTCTTTGCACAAAAGTCTCTGATTCACAGTCTTTAAAAGTAAATAAATGGAGGGCAGGCGGTATTTAAAGCGGGGATGTTAAACCCTCCTTGGTACTATTCTTTTTATGCCTAAGCATTCCCACGATCAGTGATAGCTCCATCCAGAGCAACGGCAAGAAACCTGACAGAGGAGATACAACACCCCACCACTGCGAGCAGACATCGTTGTGTTTCGCTCCGGCACTCCCCCGGGAGAAGCCCCTGCTCTGCCGCCCTCGGCACAGCCCAAGAGCCTTCGGAGGAAAGAGGGGAGCTTGAACGAAAGACCTAACGCCAGACAGAAACTGCCCGTCTCGCTGCTGCCAGTTATTCGTATTTAAAACAAACACAATGCAGCGTTAGCCAATATTCTGCGGTACTTTTAGAGACAAAGCTATATAATAGCTGCTTCCAGTTAGGGCGGACAGCTGAAAACGCTCTGCTAGTCTGAGCAGCCCGGCGGTTTTCGGGGATTTTTGGCTCTGCCGCCGGCCCGAGGTTGCCCGGTGCGGGCCGCTGCCCGAGCCGCGCCGGGACCCCGCCCCGGGAGCACGGCGAGGGCCCGGCCGCCGGGCCCCGAGCGCAGC
>VXBU01006774.1:601406-657237 GCA_013400315.1 Bombycilla garrulus | reverse complement strand
ATTGTTTACATCTCAGCTCTATATGTAAATCACAGATTGAGATGTTAGGAAAGGTGCGGTAGGCAGCTGAGGGAAAATGCTTACATTTGATAGAGTACTGGGATGAATCATACTGTAACAGGGAGTTTCCTCAGCAACTAGAAAAAGACAGGTATTAAATCCTATTTTTCCACCAACGTGTTACAAAGCTACTAATAGAAAGCAAATGTTTTGAAAGCCACCTGAATTGAATTCCCCTCTGAGGGCACGAATTTTTTAATTTTCCTCTCATTTTTTGCTTAGAAATAATTTTTATAAGGTGGGATAAAAACTCCATTTAATAATAAAATAATAAATACTGCCAAGTCTCTATACCATGAAACAAAAATTACTTAAATCCAATCTTGTTTTGATTCCCAAGACACCTTTTGGGTAATGTTCCTTCGCATCACAATTTAGGCTTAGTTCTATTTACCTTATGAAAGGAACATGCAAAATTTTTCAGACTGATATGAAATAATTGTACTACAATAATTTTAATCTCAGAATATCAAAATAAGCAGTGGAGCTCACACATGTATGTAACTTCTGGAGCAAAATGTTAAAGGTACTCGCAATTACACCAGAAATGCATTTGGGTCCATGGGGATCCACAAAATGAGTAAATGTGCCACATGCTGTGGTGACCCTTGTTCTATGTTTTTAGCAAGGTAATGGTCATAAACTCTCCACACTTTAGACTCTGAAAATGAAATTCCAGATGCAGGCACAGTTCAGTTGAAATCTGGCACGTTAACCTAGTTGGTAGATTGTATTATTACTGAAAATGTTCAGCAAGCAGAACATATATTGAGGAGTCAGGTAATGAAGCAGAAATATTTATTAATAATATTCCTAGTTCACTTACGTGTTTGAATTCACTCAACTTACATGGCTTTCAGAATTGGGAAAAAACTATGTCCATTAAATGCTGAAAAGATCAATCAGCCTTTTGGTTAGCTACCAGCTTGTCACATATCTTTATACAATTCTTAAAAAAACACAATCAGATGATATAATGAAATAACACGTGTTCAAAACACATTTAAGTAAAAATAAAAATGATTTTTTCACTTTATATGCTTTCAATATATCTCTTGTAAATTAATACCTATAACTTGCTACATATGTAATAATTTTAGAAAGAGGCATTTTTGACACATTTTAATCACACTGTAATCCATACTGCACTGTGTTTTCAACCAAGGTTTATAAATGCATGCAACAATTTGGGCAGCTTTGGTCTTGGATGCCTGGTATGGCACTTTATGTTTTTTAAAAAGGGAGAAACAAATGTACACTGAACTTTTAATAGACACTTAGAGGCAAGAGTCCTGATGTGAATTTGAAATTTGTTGCTAGGACTTTTCACTTCCCAATTATTTCAGGAAAATTTAGATTTGCAATTGTTTCAGTTTAGACATCTAAAAATGAACTGTAGAAAAATAACTTTAGAGCTAAAATTTTGAATTTTAGAAGCCCCAATAAAGAATTGAAAATCAATCTACTGGAAAATTAATCCTAAGTTCTAAATCTATGGAGTCGGAAGCTTTGAAAATCAGGCACTTAACTGGCACTCAAATTTAAATATTGGCCTTTCACTGCATTAAATATACATCAATAGAGTTTCAATGCATAATATAAACACATATATTTCTATTTGTGGTTGGTTGATTGATACATTAACCTTCTTTTACTTAACTCTAATTTAAGAATTAATTAATTAATCCTATTTCTGCAAAATGTGCAATGCCAACATTCTCAACATGTCAGAATTTGTTTTCTATTTAGAGCAATGTAACAAAATCAAATGTTTTCTGGTGATTTGTAGACATTTTAGGAGAAGGAAACTGCAGCCTGTATCATGGGTACATTAATACAATATTTAGCTACTCAGTAGTGCTTAAAAAGCCTAATTCTAACAATGAGAGGTTTTCCCAGGACAAACAGGATTCCCTCTTTCCAGGCAGCTCTCCCCAAAAAACACCTTTACAAACCCTAAGGTAAAGCAAGCATTGGGGGCTGGAGGATGTTCCAGAGATTCTGAGTAACTTCCCAACCTCCAGAATTGATAGAGAGGCTGCTCTGAAATACTGTGTAAAACAGGACAGGTGTTAGCACAGCAGCTCTGGGCTGTACCTGCCTTTTAAGAGCACACGTATGTACACAATTAAGAGGAGCAAGCAAAAGACGTTCCTGAGCGGGCTTTGAACAACCTAGCACCAGAACAGGACACTGTCATTGCACCAGAGCACTGCTGCAGTCCCGATAATTACTCATCTTTGGAACTTAACAGTTAGACTTGGGAAGTCAGGCTGATCAGAAATTGTATATATAACATGCTGTTTCTGGGACCCAACCCAGTGTTTCTGCAAGCGTTGTGATTCTCATTTTGTAGAGAATTAGCATAAAATCTGCCTCAAAAGATGAAGAAGATTCCAAAAAGTCAAGTGCAAAGCCCATATTTCAGTGGTTTTATTAGCGTTTGAATTTAAATATGGGCACAACTATTTTCAAGATTGCTTTCTAATTTTTAGTTGAGTTTTAGCCCATACTTCTTCCAAAAGCAGAAGCATATATATGTATCAGGTACATACATAGAGATGTGCCTTTCACCTTTACTTAACTAAAACTCAATCAGTAAAGATCACAGATCACAATAAGCCACACAGGTAATGGATTTGAAGTTAAGAAACAAAGAGCATTTAGACAAATTACAGCAGAATTTAGATTTCATGAACAGTATATTAAGACTATGTGACTGAAACAAATTTTAATTCATTAAAAATAAAGCAGAAGTCTTAGCAACATAACACTTACCACTTCAGCTTAGTGAGAAATCTGACATCAGTCACTGTTACCCCCTTTTCCTACTTAAGCACACTCTTGCTTTAGGAGATTCCCATATACATCCTGAGCCATGCTCTCCTCCGGTTTAGCAGTTAAGAAGTGAAATGACCAAGCTGTAAGACAAGGGGAAGAGTTTCCACAACTCTGAGGGATAGCGCCAGAACTGTTCAAGATTAATCACTTAGAATTTTGACATTGCTTCCACCATCAGGGAATGCAACTGGCCCAAGAAATAATTAAACAAATATTACCCTAAAGATTTTTATTCTTCTAGTCACATCCTTAAAATCATCTGTTGGAGGAGGGGATGCAACTAAAGGGACTCAAGAACATATTAAAGACATATTCAAGTAATTTTACATGCAGCAAAGGTTTCATGACAGATTGCATTGTTCTAGTATCCTTGTAAACCACTAGCTTCTTCTGGCAGATGATGACAACTTACTTTTAGCTTAGAAAATTTACTTGTATATTTAGCTGTTTCCCCCATCATTAACTCATTAATACAGGCTTTAAAAGGAAAGTGCCCAATTCTGCTTTTGGACTGAATCCACATAATTCTAATTATTACAGTAGTTGTGTATTTTGTTAATTCTGTTCACTTTTTGACAGAATCTACTTGAGTTTCCAAGTATACCTAAGGATATTATCTTGGCAGCAAAACAATCTGAATCATTAATTTGGAGTAGCAGAAAAGCTGTCTGGCACACCCTGTGGGCACACTTTCTAAAGACAGAAGCAGCTTAGCTTTCCATTACCACAAAACTCAGCAGGACCCAACAAATTACTTCCAAATATCTCTGCCTCAGTATGAGGTGCCATTAATCCTTTGCTCTGCTAGCCAGCCATCTCTTTGTCATATTAAAATTGGATTTTTACTCCACAAAAAAAAAAGGGTTGCAAAAACCATATTATCTCTTTCTGTTTCAAAACTGAAATAATTTAGCTCTCTCTTTCCTTTACACATGTATTTCCCCCATCACCAGCACTCTAAGTGCTCTAATTTAAAAAAATATCGATGTTCATAACACTTACATGTGGTGAGTGGGTAATCATTACTTCACAGCTCAGGAAATACTTTGAGACAAAAGAATAGGTGTCCTGACACTTCAGCTTATGCCGAGCTCCCCACAGACTTCCTGTGTCTCCCAGAAGCTGGTTAACCATAACCAGCAGTATGCAAAGTGTTGGGAGCTCTGCATCTGCCTAGAGACTTACTTCCACTTGGTTCCTATTTTAACTATTAGGCAAAACAAACTTATGGTTTTACTCTGAGTACTGATTTATTTTTTATTTAAAGCAGAAAATTACCAGGAAACTATATTAGTTAGACCACACCACTCCTGCTTCAAGGCAGAAGAAAAATTTCATTTATTAGTGCAAACTCAGCCACTGCTTGGAATGACCTAATCATATTTTTTCTCCCTATCTCTGATTTTTTTGTGGGAAGAACTGTACCCCTTCATCTTTTCCAGTCCAGTTCCTGTACTGAAATGAATTTTACATAGCAAAAGAAAGGCTTGTTTCTTCTTTTCCCCCCTCTCATCTCAGCAAACAGAAATACATCAACAGTGATTGGATAACAGAACTGAAAGGACACTACATACACCAGCTATAAACAGGAGGAAAATAAGAACTTCCATCTACTTTTACGAAATATCCTGGGCTCGCTTTTTGTTGCCTGCACTATAGCCAAGAGCACATCTTTCTGTGCCATATGTAGCAATGTTGTCAATCAGTGTCAGGTAGCAATACTATAAGTACAAAAAGCCTTATTTCACAGGATTTTTTTTTTCCCAGTGAAACAAGACTATCACATGCTAATTCAGCATTTCCTCTTGATAATATACGCTGTATCCCAACCTGGAGGCTGGACAATTATAAAATATCAGGGAACAACCCAAAAATCATTACATAAAAATATGACTTTCAACTCTCTAATGCTTGCAATGGCTGCTTGAATACTATAAATCCATTTGCTTCCACTTCCATCCCTTCAGAACTACATCAAAACGTAGCCATAAATGGCTTTGATACCTTGATTTCTGCAACCTCCAGTTCACCTAACCCACGATTTCTCCATTCTCCCATCAACCCCTTCCACGCACATTACTTTAAAATAAAAGAACATCAAGCTGTATCTAATGTGCAGAGTTAAGTATGGCCATGGTGAATTCTGATATTCTTTTTTTTTTCATTGCCATATTATCTACAGGCATATAGATCACAGTTTTTAGATAATAACCAAAAACTTGAACAGTCACTGCTCTCGGCATCAATTGCAGCTTTCAAGCAGAGTGTATGGATTGACATACATATCAATAATGAAAGATGCACTCTGTCATGGTACTAATTCAAGCTGTAGAAAAATGAATAGTGGATGAATGTGTAGCAAAGAATCAGCACCACCCATTTTAAGACTCGCTAAGCAATATTTTACTATCATCTGACTTTGAATTACAATCAGAAACAAATGTATGTGCGGTTGTGCAAAATCTGCCTTAATATTTTAACACGCTCGGTATCCTAGGTTACTATTCAGTCTCCCTAGCGAGTTTTAATGTAGAACCGGTTCACTCATTATTAGCGCAGAGCGGTTCAGGTCACGCTCAGCAGTTCGGGCGCACACAGCCTACAGCCATTTTCTGGGCTCGACAGCCGCCTGCCGGCAGGGCATGGCAGCGCTGGGACACCGCGGGCTGCTGCCGCTGCTTCTGCTCCTGCTGCGCTGCACCCGCCGCTCCCGTCCCATTGAACGCCCTCAAAACCCAGAGGGCCAACGAGCCCTTCACTGTCCTACCTTCCATGCAACTTCAAGTCGTCACTTCTCTCCCGTAAAGGTTTTCATTTCAGTGGCCGGGGGTTTAATTTCACGTGTCCTTCCCTTATTTTACGTCTGGGGTGGTTCCTCCTCCTTTCATGATAAAGTTAGGTCCATTGCATAATACCACATTTAACTGATGCATGGAAAAAATTGCAAAGGATCACAATCTGTAGGGAAACTCAGAAGTTATTCACATGTCAAGGAAAACTCTTTCCTTCCCACTATTAATCACATTAAAATAATAGGAACAGGAAATAAATCAACAATGAGAATGAGAACAGTGTGCTGTGCATAGAATAGATAGCCCACTAAGTAAATAATTTACCTATGTCTCCATATCACATTAGTAAAGATAGTTACAATTCAGTTTATCATTTTTATTTGTTCCAAGTGAGATTCTGATCAGAGGCTAACTGCAGAATTTTTTTCAAAAATCCCAGAGAAACAAAACCAAAATTAAAGAAATCACTTAATTCTTCAAGAGTTTTGGGTTTGTGATATTACACTTCTGAAGCTCTATTTAAGTAAATTCAAAGTGCAATGCTTGCTCTTTGGATTTCAAAGGCAGATCAAATCCAACAAGTAGCCCATACTCTAGTAGCCAAGGGTTTTCCCTTGTGATTTACCACTATCTTGAGAACTCTCCTTATGTTCAGATCTCATCAGCTGATAAATTTCCAAAAATTAAATACACAGAACATAAGGGTTGAGTTGTGTTGCTACTTTGTGTCCTTAATATCTAATCCACAGAAAGAAGTTATCGTGTCACCGTTTCCTGTGTCCTTTTTTCACATTAAAAAAATTTCAGCATGAAATAAAAAATTGGACTCAATCTGAGGAATAAATTGCCCCTCTGTCTTGGAATATAGAGACCACTGAGGCAGGTTACAAAATTACATCCCAACACAGATATGGTTGAAAACTCTCAGCATTCAGAAGCTTTATCCTGTGTCCATAAAGGAGAAACTTTTAATTATGCTATTTTAACACAGTCAATACTAGAGATTTCATTTTAGGGAAACGGGCAATTCTCAATCCCTTTTGCACATGAGTACACCAAAAACACAGTTAAAGCAATCAGTGAAATGTCCTCCCTGCAGGCTTGCCTGCTCCTGTAGTTCTTCCCACAGGACTGTGTGATTCATGCCCCAGATCCTTCACATTTGGAAGGGATACCTGCCAGCCAATCATCTTCCTGAGAGCAAAGGCTGAAGAGTGATTTTTGCCTCAGTACATCCACTAGTGCTTTTTAAAAAAGGTAAAATAATACTTTACACACTTTGGAAAAGATAAGTTGTTAACAAAAGTGATGTTGAGTTTAGACCCATTTTCACATCCTGCAGACAGGATAAATACCTTTTCCTATTCACTCAAAAACTGTTCCTTCATTTTAATGATATAATGTATCAAGATAAACTAATTTTTTTGTCCACAGTATTTTATTTTGTTTACATTCTTAGAACTGTATTTTTGAAGGCATCTAAGAAGTGTGAATTTTTTGTAGAAATGAAAATATAATTGTTTCCAACATTAGAACATACTGAAAACAAGTTATTAATGATCTAAAGGTAATGAGTTTAGTTGCATACAACTAGCCCAACAATCCCAGACAATTAAATTAACACAGGTTAATAGCTAATCCATTAGGTAATATGGAAGATATATGTAAGCACATACTTAAGAAGCAACTGTATTTAAATTCTGAATTTTAGCTGCTTGTATATTCATTATCTATGGTGAAAATGGCACCAGTTAGGTCTTTACAGTAGAATAAAAAAAAATACTGGTCACACTATTCCTTCATACATATTATCTAACATTTTTACAGAGTGATGTCCCCTTTATTGCAGGCTGGGATGGTGAAGACTGTTGGATTTTGCTTTACTAACACTGCCACTGCCCTGACAAATTTATTTCTCTTCCATGCTGCCTGAGAAAACAAACTACTTCGAAACTAAATCAACATTGAATTGGCTTTTTAATTCAGCTGTGGTTTTTGTTTTTCACTCTGAGCTGACAGAATGAACCTTGAACACAAAATTAATGAAATCAAGTGCTGGTCCATAACCAAGCAATCCCAAGCACTATGCTATTACAAACAAATGCTTTCATCTCTGACAATGACTTTTACAAGTCTGTTTGTTTTCCCAATTATTTGCTCTCTAGATGATCCACCCTACATTGAAGATAACATCTTTTTCCTCTACATAGTGCACCACCTTTTAGTTCTGTAGCATGTGAAAGTGTTAACTTCAAAGCACAGTGTAACATTGCCCACACCTAATTAATACTTGTATCATGCTTTGAAGATAGATGTAAAAGTTTATGATTACTGACTAGTAAGTTTTGAACTAATACCAAGACTGGACTAATTACTACTGAAATGAGTGTGGAAATCATTCAAAGTTACACCACACAATATTACTACTCCAATGTTAGTCACCATGGGTGAGGGCTGAGGGAGAAATCAATTGTTACCTTTGAAACAAGACCAAAAAAAAATTCTCTGAAGTATTACAAAAATGAACCACATGAACATTCAGCCTTAAAATTAAGTGTAATCTTTCCATAGTTTAATATGACTCTTATAATTACCCCAGATATGTAAAGGATAGTAGCTGTTCACATTTAAAATGCAGGGAAAAAACCCAAACTGGTTACTACAAGTATGGTCCATCCTTTCCTGAACTTCTGGTTCAAGATGTGAGATAGAAGTCTTCATGTATTCCTGCAGTTGATGAACAAGAAATCACAGCCATGAAGAATTAAAATCAAATGTCTCTTTCCCCAACATAGGCAGGAACATCATCTATTACAGATTTCCAGATTACTGAGGTTCATAAGCTCATCCACACAGCAAAACCTATGTTTATTGGATTTATCCATGACTAATGTATGGGATTAGGTGTATCCTAATTGGATTCACTGTCTGATTATGTTGTTGCAAAACCTCCACTCCCCAGCCATTGGTTTCGGTTGTATTACAGCACAGTACCACAGAACAGAATATTTTCACTCAATCTGTTTCCTTCCAGAAAGGCACAGCTCTAGCACATCTGTTGCCCCACATACGCAAGAACTGGAGTAAGTACTTCCAAAGCCATTATTAAATTCTCAGTTACTGATTTCTGTAGCAATGGTGGCATGGAATAAAAACAAAAAGCACACATTTAAATCAGGTAAAAATTCAAACTAAGCACAAATGTATTTTGAAAAGGAACCTAGTGGTCCTGATTGCCATCAAACCTTAATGGGCCGACAGCAAGGCTCACAGACACTCCTTTTCATCATGAAGTTGCACCCATACATCATCCTTCAGTCCCAGATAGCACATTTATTGAGTGTTCTTTTCACAAGTCTGAGGGCTCTAAGGGCTAGTACTGACTGTAAGCAAAATCCATCTGAACACTGGCTAGTATCCCACTGATGTGCTCCCACTGTAAAGCTGCAGAATAAAACTTTTCATGTTAGACAGGTAAATAGTAAAACACCAAAAGAAAATTTAACTATAGCATGCTTTATCTTTCATATTTCACTTCCCCTCCTCCTCTTTCCATGTTGTTTTGTGCATGGTTTACACCAAATCACAATCCAACCCTAGGAAACTAAAATGAGGTACACATTTTAGAGTAAGGGTTTGGCTGTTCCACAATGATCATTAAGTCACTTTACTTGGCATTTTTTCAAATGCCAAGTCACCTTTACTTGGCTTTGTTTCAAAGGAAAACAATCTTCCCATACAAAATGATCAACCAAGCACTATTACACACAGTCCTCCTTTGTGGAAGTACTTTTACAAAATCTGAGGAACATAATTTATATTTGTGGCTTTCAAGGACATTTTCCATTGTGGCAGAAATTCCAGTGTTTCAAAACATAGCTCAATTAGCTACATGCAAATACTGAAATTTAAATACCATTTTAGGCCTTTGATGTTTAGAATCCCCAAGATACTCCTTTAAAAGTACCTCAGTGTAGTAAACACAATATTCATTACCCACGATGTCATGCAGACGTGCACTTTATCTAAATAGTAGAATAGGAAGATTTTGTAAGAAAGTCACTGGAGCACTCTGAAACAGACTGTCAGAGTAATTATGGAAAACCCACAAATCATCTCATCAACTCAATATTTAAGAAACAGACACATCCTTATACATGTTTCTTATGAGACAAAGCAACAACACAGTTCACTAACCAAGCTTTATGCTCTATGTACCTGGCATACCAAAAAGGTCAGGGTTATCACAAATTCAGAAATCTGTCTTCACTGAGCAGCTCCTGCATGGAAGCACAACAGCAAAGTAATACAAAATTCGTTTGTTGAAAGATCAGTGAAAAATCTCCCTGAAAGAGCCAGAGTTTATCTTCATACTTGAGGAAGACTGGCTGAATAAGTAATCTCTAATCATGACTATCTACATGAAATTAAATTAATGAAATTAATTCTCAGCCTCTGCCTGCGGCCTTTCACTTTATGAAAGTATTTCAGCAGCTGGTACACAATCTGCAAGGCTTTTGTGCAACTTCTCAGGCGCAAAATGTCAGGTTATAAAAATATATACATACTAAATGCAATTCCCAAGAGGAAAGAGAGCAGCTCAAGCTCAGGAATGTTATCTGCAAGCAATAACAACCCCAGTGCACAGCAATGCCATCAACAGCACTCAGGCTGTAAAGACTTCAGGTCACAAATAGTGTTCAGTAAGCCAAAATAAAAACAGGGTTTAAGTAGTCTTTTTTTGTTTATAAAGGAAATGAAGAAGACAGACTGTTCATTAAATATAAAAGCAATTTTATAAAAACACATCAGAATTTTATTGCTTGAAGAATACAGCATATGAAAAAGCACAAGAATGTCCAAAAAGAAAGGTCACAAAAATTCAAACATTACACCATACATACCAGATGCAGTAAAATGTTAACCTGATTTCTGCATCAGAAAAGAAAGGTGTGAAAATATACCTAGTATTATTTAGAAGGAAAAGACTCATTTAAAATAGAAAGTGTGAAGGTGTTACAGTACGAATTAGAAAAGCCAACACTGCACATTAACATCGTATCACTAGACTAGATTTTCTACCTTTGGTACTTAAACCTTAACAGAAAACCACTTTCTCAGTCAAACCTTGCCTAACATATTTTATGTAGTATCCAGGAAAGTTTTTGTTTTCTTTTTTAAACTTAAACGTTCAAACAAATATTCTGAGTTTTCACTGCATTACTGCTTTTAAAGACACGTTCGCATTTATTCAATATGCAACTTAACACATCTCAAATTTAAATCAAAGGTCACTGTGTGACTGAGATCTGAATACATGCCAATTGTATCTTGTTCAGATCTTTATGTAAAAATGGGCCCACCATTTGCTGTTTGCATCCTATGTAAACAGACTGCTGCAGCCCTCCTCAAGAATTCTAACTGGAGCAACTCGCTGAGGATGTAAGTTGATAAAACCATCCACATGGTTAAAGAGCTATGGGGTCATCTACAGAGCAGCATGCAAGTGGCTTTTCTAGTCTGCTCAGATTAGTGTACCAGAAGATATGCCAGTATTACTTCAAGTAACACATTAAAACTCAGCAATGGACACTACTGTGCTTTATTTCAACACAAAGGACAGCTGCTCATCCATTAAATCAACAAAACTATCAAAAGGACAATTACATCATTTCTGTTTCATGTATTGCTGCTGATCACTCTTGGGGAACAGTTTATCAGAAACCTGGACTTACCTACAAACCAATTTGAGTGAAGAAAATGTTGTCTTTCAACAAGGTATCTCAGTAATCCAGTGGCAATCTAGTCTGGAGAACGTTAGCCTTATGCTGACAATGACTAATCAAGGTTAAATTAACTCTCTCTTTTATGACAAACATGCTGTTAGGGTCAGCTTTTGCCTTCTTGGGCTTGAATACTTAATCACTCCCTGTCACATCAGCAGAACAAACAATTTTGTTTCTTTAAGTTCCAGCTTTATATTTCAACAATATGAATAAATCTGGACTACAAAATACCATCAACAACAGTTAACATTTAACTGGAGTGAAGTAATAGAAGAGTTAGTTCTTCAAACCAGGCAGTCTTTGAAGTGAAATACTCAGTTAGGACTGTCAAAAGGATGTCATAATAAAACCATGGGTTTATTTTTTTTTCACCCCTATACAAAAAAAAAGACTGAATTTGTACAACTCCTATTAAACATACCTTTTCCTAGGTTGGTGAAAATGTATCATTTTCAAATTTTAACAAGTGTGGTATTCAAGCATATATAATATTTATTGCCATATACATCCTCATTTTAAAAAGAACTAAGAATTCAGACTCTTCTATGCTGAACTCTACTTTTTTCCCGTTAACAGATTATGTCTACTGTACCACTCCCCCAGAAAACAATTAAAAATTCTAAGTAAGATTTTATAGTTTAGTTAAAAGGGAAGAAATGCAAATGTGGATTTAGAGCTTTTTGTATAAATCTCACTATATTTTATAAACATGTTGTTTATTGTAACACTGTTTATTGATCAAATAAATGACGCACTGCTATCTAAAATTTCCATATACACCATTAAAAATCCAAAGTTGATATGATACTGAACCTTAAATCTTCAAGAGTTCAAAAAAGACAGTTTATACATGTACAGCACACAACAGCAGACACCCCTAGAATACCAACTGCCAGTCCACGATGCATACAAACTTACAGGTAAGCATTCATTTCACTGTTTTCATTGTGCAGGAAAAGTATTTCTTAGTGAGACAACTCAGCTGGTGATTTTCAGATATCATCTTCATCATCTTCATCCTGAGAAGATCCTGCCTGATTGGATGCACTGGCTGAGGCAGCAGCGAGCTGTGCCTGTTGAGCTGCTTGTTGCATCTGTAGCCATTCCTGCTGTGCCAGTTCTGCTTGCTGTTGTCTAGCCTGGAGACATGAATTTAATTGTTAAGGCCGTACATAGTTTGTGAAGAATCTCTAGAACACATTCTCTTTAAAAACATTTTTATCTATACCTGCAGATTCCTTTTTTATATTCTTTTTATTAATTGCATATGCAAAACCACATTGAGAAGTACCTTAATTATTTGTACCAATAAGTTTAGCTATATTCTCTCTTCCTCTGAAGCCACCTCTGTTTGGAGGCCTTACATTTACAAAAACAACAAGAGACAGAAACTAGTATACTTAAGTTCCACTGTAAGGACTGTGCTGAGCCACTAATTAATGAAAAAATTAGCTGAAGCAAAGCAAAGGAAACTTCAGACATCAGTTTCAAGGGATCTTGACCTTTAATCATAGTTCAGAGATGAGAACAGCATTGCTTTGTTGATTACAAATAACAAATTATGAATAATTTCCAATTATGAAATCATCCAACTGAACCACAGAGGCACACATTATCACAAAAACAAAGCAAGCCATTATCTTACTTTGCTAAGCAAACTTTGCAAAACAGAGCAAGAAGAGGTCTTCTCAAATTCAGGTATGACAACTGAGGATGGCTTTGCTACAGAAAGGTACGGACTTCTACTGAAAAGTACAAGAGATTGTAGCACAACATTTCAAATAGTTCGACTGATGAATCTTCACTTTTCTGTCCAGGGTTTTCACTTGTTTTCGGTAACTCCTCTTGATTGCAGCAACATACTAACTGATCGTGTTAAAGTTACAACTTCAATGTCTATTTTATGTGAACATTAGGAAAAAGTTCTCAAAATGAAAAATTTTCACTCTTTTTTACTCTTCTATTTTTACAAGTCATCACTAAGATTATTATAACTTCCTTTCTAATCCTACTGCAATCACTGAATTTTCCTATTTTTTCCCAAAGCTTCAGATTTTTTTTTTCAGTTTTGCAAGCCACAGGACGCCAAAAGGTTTTATTTGGAAAACACTCAAACCCTGTTTTTCAACTTAGAAATGTGAAAAAAAGGGGAGTGTTCCCTTACTATTACAAAGTGTCACATTTACCTCTGTTCTAGCATTAAAAAAAATATTTTACAGAAGTAGAAACCTTCTCAATGAAAACTTTTCAGTATTTCAAACTTCAGGTGGTAGCACAGTTATAAGGGCTGGAAAACAATTTAAGACGTCATAGAGTTTTAAAGGAAAGGCAGCAGCATCTGTCCACATAGGAAGGAATAAATAATAAATAATAAGTAGGAAGCACAAATATTTATCAGACAGGAGATAACAGCAGGGCTCCCTACTGACCCCGTCCAGTGAAGTTTACTGTACACTCAGAGAGCTGATACACGAGCACGCTCCAGGAAAATGAGGCTCAGCACTTCACACTGGATGCATCACTTTGTCAGTGCCCACCCTCACTGCCACATCACTAATGGTAACACTTCACCAGTTCAGAAATGGGAAGAGAAAAAAAACCCCATACTGAAGAATTCTATTGAGTTGGATTGACCAAGAAGCTCTATAAGCATCTGGTAAACTTAACTCATTTCCTGCACAACCCCAGCGAGGCAGCCTCAAAAAAAACCCCCAACTCTATGAAGATTCTTGTCTTGCACAAAAACTTAAGACATGAATATTGGGATAAGGCATTCCCCTGACTTCAAATATTTACAATCATCCAAGCCAGAGGTGTCAAATATTCGTAACATTAACAGGCAGGTATTTTAAAAATTGAGCAAAAAGTCAGCATTAGTGTCATGATCTAGAATATTAAAAAGATTAACACAAATAAATAAGCATGCACTTGTGTAACTATTTTTAAGACTAATTACAGTACCTCCAACAGCACATCACAGCTACTATTTTTGAAAACTGAGACTGTCATCCTTGAATCTAAGCAAACATTTTCCATATTACCAAACACTATTTTTAAAAGGCATTCATACATTCTTGTCAAACTGGCATGTGTGATCTTAAATTAGAAGTTAAGGCACAGTAAAAGAATTTTTAAAGAATATTCTCCAAGCTATCATTCTTTAGACAAAGTGTGGCTTACATAAGGAGGAGCTTTTTTTTTCCCAGTGATACTCTGGAGCTAGTACTCCCTTAATACACCTTGGTTTTGCTGCTTTTTTATTTTGTGCATCACGCTGAGTTACTTGCACAAAATAGTAAGTAAAAAACAGGTATCAAACTGCCTATTTGTAAATCTTACTCAAAATCCAGAAGCAGCCATATTGGTCTTTCTAATTCAGTACAGTCAAATAAGAGTTAGGCACATGTGGCTCGATCGTAACTAGTTCAGTGCAATAGCTACATGGTATGCTGAAATTTTAAATGCCTTAAAATTCATCATGCAATAAAGATTAAAGTAGTTGGCACGTCATAAGATGAAAAACAACAGTTTCAGCAAGATAGAAGCATTGCAAAGGGGAGAGAAGGTCACAGTAATCAGACATTAACTGAATAAGCATTTTCATCAGAAGAAATCAAAGTAAGCAAAGTGAGAAAAGAAGACTCTGGCCTTGGTTAAGAGAAAAAGCAAATAACTTTCCCAGCTCTTAGTTTAGAGAACGGTCTTATCAAACTAAGAGAATAGTCGAGAGAAAGATGGTGTAGAAAGATAATTATATAAAATCAGGTTTTAGTCCAGCTGGGAAAACTGGAAGGGGATAAGGCTGGCATGGTGTGTGTGTCTTAGTACACTATTTACAGGCAAATGCTTTTCCATGCCTCAATGGCCTCTTTAAAAATTTATGCATGAATTCACTCAATTATAGTCTTGCCAAGAATAAAGTTTCTTTCAAAGTATAAGAAATAACATTTATGCACTGATGGTCAGAAACAGGAAAGCTATTTTCACTTTTTAATGCTTCAAAATGGGTAATTTCCTAGAAACCAGCTGTTATTTTACTTCCTCAACAAATTCTTAATGTGTTCTCCACGATAGACTGGAAATATTCAAGTAGCACAAAAACCCCATGCTTTTTAAAGCTAGAATATGAAATATTTTCACATACAAATGTCCTATATGTCAAATCACAGAAGTATCAAGTAGCAGCCTCTTATTTGTTGACTTCTGCTTCCCTAACCCAAACAGACCAAGGTCAATAGCATCTCAGACGCCACATTAATTCCCAAGGACGGAGATATTTCTTGAGGTGTGCAAATGTTTGCATGGCCCTAGACCTGCAGCATTAAATATTCCAACCTCATCAGGACAAGTACTGCTTCACTTACTTGTGCAAATAATTCCTGTTGCTGCCTTAGTAGCTCTTCTTCTGGAATGCCGAGGTTCTCCAAGCGTGAACTGGCCTTTCTTCTCTTTAGTGCTACTGTTTTGCATTCTTGTAAGACTTCTTTTACTTCATTGATATAGGATCCAAACCCCAAACTTTCTAGTGCTAGAAAGAAAAAAAAAAAAGAAAATACATTGTTTACCTTTCACAAAGCTTCTGATAATAGATATTGACTTGTTTACTTAAGAGAAAAAAAAAAAGTGAAACATTTGGAAACTTTCCTATCATGTGGTGACAAAAATCTCTGTTCTTAAAAAGATCTGACAGGTATTTTCCCTCTCTCTTCTGCTATGTCCTTTAGGAATATGTGTTCCTAGACTAAAAAAATTAAGGTTCGTCAAGTACAACCAAAGAAGCTTGTACCTGCAGAGGATTCAGGGCTTTCAGATACACTTCGCTAGAGATAGGCATTATTCTCCAAAAGACTTCTTTTTCCCCATCTTTTCTATATCACAATCAATGTAATTTATTCAGCTAAGAAGTCCTTCCTATCTGAATTTTCTCTCAGAGATTCTAACTTTCCAGTTTTTGCAAGTTTTTAGTAGAAGATAAATTAGCAACCTATAACAGAGCAAAAGTCATGCATATAAAATGATCACAGATCCTTCAAAAATGCAGAAATAAATAACATGTTGGGTTGCTGAATTTAAACTTTTGTCTTTTAGTATCTAAATTTCTATATATAAAATGCATAGTTCACACATATAAAATTATATATAAGTTCTGTATTTTTTTTATTTCTCAACAGATCCCCTTCTATTATCTCCACATTAAAATGTATTCAGAAGCTAAAATCTTGCACTTTTATCTGCCCAAAGATAAAGCATCTGTTAAGTAATCTACTGGTAAAGCATCTGTATTCTGCAACAACAGGGTTTTTTTAAGGTACCAGAAAGGATTATAAAAATCCAGGTAGCACATGTGACAAAAGGCAGTTTCCCCATGCACCATTTACTATGACATGCCTCCATACACACCCAAAGTGAACCTATTACAGAATATACTGGAAACATTACATAAACACCAATTACACTAGAAACAAGTATTAGTTTAATAAAAAACATGGTTAATTTCCAGCATTTACACAATTCAGAGTTTACAGTCTAAGATTGCTTAACCTTTATCTTAAATTCAAATTTTTGTGAGAAGCTACTTAAGAAATAGCACTAAACTGCGAGATTCTAACACTAACTTTGTCAGCAACATTTTCCTAGCCATAATTAGAGCAGCATGTCATTATATCATAATCTAAAGAATAACCCAAAGGCACTCTCTACGTTTTCAGCTTCTAGCTTGTACTAAGGGAGACACCTCACACACTGTCTTCCTCCACAGGGCTGTGGATTCTGCTCCCCAGTCATACAGCACTATCCTTCCCTCTAACACCTGGCAAACACCTGGCAAAGGAATTCACATAATACTTATATCTTAAAAAAACTAAGTTAAAAGACAAACTGATTCAGAGATAATCAGATTACTTCAGAGACAGTATGCCAGTTCAGCCCCAGCCCACACACAGACACTGGAAACACTTCTTCCAATTAGGCCACAGTTTCTAGGAGAATTACCAGAAAACTTTAGAAACTTGTTTCATCCAGCCTCAGCAGAGAGGAGGCAAATCCATGCCTCCTAGACCAGAACTGGTTATCTTAATACTCTACAGATATTTAAGAACTTGTTCAAATTTAAAATGTAAACAGGATATGCAGTAAACTTTTTAAACCAAATGGAAGAAATCTACAAGTCTAACATCACTAAGACAAACCATCACTGCAAAACCAGAGGTGTTTGTCAAAAGACCCAGGCTGGCAATCTGCTGCATCAGAGTATGAACAACTGCTGAGTCTGAAGCTAACAGCAAGATGCGTTTTTACGGAAATTTTACATGGTTCTTAAAAGAAAATAAATTAATGGAAAGAACTTACAATTGTGTATTGAATACAGCACAGACACACACAAAAATACATTTCAAAATCCCCATGTGATACAACCAAGACAGATTTTTCCAATTATTCAATATAATAAAGCTATGAAGAACCATATATGCATCATAAATCTACTGCATCAAAATCCCACCACCTATGAAACAACTTTATAAAGTTTACCATCTCCTTGAAGCACGTCAAGGCTTACAGAACACATGAATGGAAGGAACATGAATCCCTTTATCCACCATGGTGCTAAAATGTGGGAGAACTGATTACTACTCTATCAGAGCTGCTATTTCATCAAAACTCAAAGCCTTTCTATTTTTTGAGTCTTGAACATACCACCCTACCCAGACTGCTGAAAATTCAATGTCTTCCTGAGGCTAGAATTATTCCCACCAAATATAAACACCTGAATTCCAAAACATAGCATATGGGGGGGTAATACAACTTATATTTACAAACACCAGATCACAATTATCCTTTCCCCAGTTTCCTCCTACCCTTAATGACTGCATGAAGGTGCAGGTCTCTGAGTAATCAGTGATACATAGCTTAGCACTACTTTTATTTTATAAAATCAAGTCATTAATATCTGAGACTTCTAATTTCTTATGCTCCTTTAACTTCCAAAATAAAATACCAAATATGAATAGCTGTGTGGGATTTTTTTAATTCAGTGATAATATACACACTGTCAGTATCCTAACAGTCCATGAAAACAAGTGACAAGAATTGACATCAATCCACAGCCTACCTTACTGCAAAACAGTTCCATGTAGACCAAGTAATCAAAGCAACCAGCTTCACTACAAAGGTGATGTTACAAGTCGTCATTTTCAGAATTAAATGAAAATGTCATTTCTCATAAAAAGCCTGCTTTATCACAAGTCATATAAAATTCCAATGATTCTATATTCTACTCCAGGATGGAAGAACATTCATTTGCTTACTAGAGCTGCAGATCCACAGCTGGGTTCCTGATGGCAGAACTGAACAATAAGAGATCTGCACTTACAACTATTACATAGCCTTGATGCTTTTGGGTACCCTCCAAGAAAGCTGTCTCACATTTTGTTACCAGTAGTGAGTGTGGCCATAGTCTGGGAACATCTATCAAATCACATCTCTAATAGGATGCAAGAAGCCTCAGCTTTCCCTTCCCTATGCTGTTGACAGCACTATGCCACTGCTGCCACACAGTAATAGACAGCGAGGACCTCATCTGTGTGAAGTATAACCCAGGGGTAGAGAGTTCTTGCTCAGCACAGGGCCACACAATCACGTTAACAGAGCAGCAAAGGAAGGCGTGTTTCAAGCACCACCCTGCCAAACACCTAAGCACGGTGACGAAGCACAATCCCACCTCACCTCTGGCACAGACCAATGGCACTGTCACCAACTGCACAGTGCCTCTTCCCCTTCTTCTGGCCCAGCAAAATACCCTTCCTGCTTCTTGTTCCCCATCCAGTAACTTCTTGTTAACAGCCCCAGTCAGCCAGCAAACTCACCTGAGAGGAAACCCTGCCCTGCCCTAAATTCTCAAAAGCCACAGGGTCAGCTGTATCTGCAACTGCCAGATCCAGCTCTCAGAGGGTACAAAAAGATTCCTCACCTTGTGCTTAGGCTGGACCAGGTGTGATGTGATGGCCATTAGCCTCATTTGACTTCTAAGCATTCAGAAGGAAAAAGATACATGGACAGCCACGACAATCAGATTCCAATTGCTTCATTTGTTAGCATTGTCACGAAGCTGCATTAAGAGGCATTCAAAATAGCAAGCATCTAGAATGTACGAAGATGGATGAAAATGCTGAAATGCTCTACCTACACATGCAGTCACCACTTCCAGAACCAGCAACCAAAACCCTCAAACCTCACAGAGGGATCATCTGCCAGCTGACCAGCATCTGAAAGGACCTAACAGCAATCACAGCTTCCTTAAATGCAAACACAGCAGAAAATCCATTCCATCTCTAGAACGTTACAAAAATGGATACATTGCAGTACATTACTAAAAGTATAGATTTAATTTGAAAACTTTTCCTAACTCTTAAGATGTGATAACACAAGGACATAGAACCCTGCAAAATACTTGGCATGGGACCATGTGCTAATGTTATGCACACTCACTTTAGTTTTAATTTGTTTTCCAAAAAAACCCAGACTAAGCCTAGGACAGCAATAAGCAATATCTTTTCTACAGACCACCAGTACTGGGCACAAAACACCTTCATACATAAGCCCTTTCTTGCCCTCAGCATTAAAGATCATGTCTATTCCTGCATTAAGAACTAACCTTAAAAGTTTTTTGTGGTGACTTTAAGAAACTATCCATGTATTAAAGAGCATTACACCTGAAGCATGTTCCCATGTGCAAGCACAGGTTTTACTTTACATCCTAGACTTCTGTGATGGAGCTACATTGCTAAACTTTCAACCTTACATGTATTTAATTTAACATTAAAGCTCATACATGCTACATATCTTCTTTTGCTGTTCATGACCCAGTTACGTACCTGAACCTCTTCTGGTGAGCAAGCTAATAAATTTCAAGCGAACCAATTTTATTTTTTTTTTTGTTTCAAACAGCAAATATTGCTTAAAAAATCATACAAGGACAACATTTTTTAAACTAACTTAATACCAACACAGCCCTGAAAATAGCTCTGCTACAAATGCTGCTGTTAATATCTCTACTAGGCAGCTGACTATCTACTGCTGCCGACTATCTACTTCACTACTGCTGCTATAAATTTGTTTGCAGCAGACACTGATATCAACGTCCCTGGCTTAAGAAGCAAAGCAAATGAGTTTTGACAAAAACCGATACCTAATGCAGACTTCAGGATGAGGCAAGAAAACTCTTTATTTGCGACAGAATTTAAAGAAAAACAAGAGACAGAAAAGAAAGTTTTAAAGAATTTAAAGAAAACGAGACAGAGAGAGAACTCGCCTTTTATTCAAGCAAGCAGAAGTGCAAGTCAACAGCGCAGAAAGATACAAGGGCATAGGTCACGTTTAAATGCTTTCTGCAACAGATACGAAGATCCAACATTAAACAATGAGACTGTAAGGACAGCCCTAAAGAAATACACTCTTTAGAGATTCCAAACAAGACGGACTACCATGGAATAAAGCCTGGGCCCCGCATAACCAATCTCCAACTAAAAAGACATTTGCCACACTCCGAATCTTAAAACACGCTGCATATCCATTCGGAAAAGCAAACCTCGTTTCACAGGTACGAGGAAGAAATTTGTTGACTTCACTCAGAGTATCACAGGCTTCTCCAAAGCACAAAACCAGAGCTGGTCCTGAGCACACCCAGCAGCCACTCTAACCACACAAAGACAACCTCTCTTGCAGCGCGACTGGCAAGCCGGACAACACACGCTTCCCCTCCACACCCGTACGAGACCCTTCCTTTTGTGTTCCACGTAGCCACAAGCAACCGGAGAGGAAAAAGCGGCAGCGGGGACAGGAGCGGCTCACAGGTGCCCGACCCGGCAACGGCAGAGCGCCCGCGGAAGCTCACCTTGTATGACGTGCTCCGGGGAAATAGTTTTCTTCTCCGATTTGTTGCAGATCTCGTTGGCCTCGGAGGAGATGAGGTGGATGAATTCAGTGCAGCAGTTGACCACCAGCTCCCGGGCGTCGTTCGCCACGCGGACGTTGGGCAGCGTCTCTTTGATCATCTTGTTGATGGCAGCCCTGGGGATGGTGAGGTCGTCGTCGTTGCCGGACGACGAGGCCATCCTGGCTCCGCTGGGCTCACGGGCTGCGCTCAGCACCCGCGCGGGGCTCCAGGGCGCGGGGACCCGGCGGGGGCGGGCGGGGCCNCGCGGGCTCAGGGCTCCCTCGGCCGCGGCGCCTGCCACTGCCGCCTCCGCCACATCCTTCGGCCGCCGGCGCCGCTGCCTTATGACCAGCCTGAGGGGAGGCGAGCGGCAGAACGCCCTGCGCACGGCACGGCTCGGCACGGCTCCGCGCCGCTCCGCGCCGGCCCGNCCGCGAGGCGGAAACGCTCCGACCCCGGCTCAACCTGGGAGAGACGGCGCTTCCGCCGGAAGCCGGAACAGCTTCCGCCGCCGGGAGCAGCGGAAAGGCCGCGGCGCCACGTGCGGGCGGCAGCGATGAGGGGTCTTTTAGCCGCCCCCACCCGGGCCAGCCCGCTTTGCCCCTCGGTTCCGGCAGTAGCAGGGGATCTGACAGCCCCGCCAAGCAGCTCGGTGCTTCATCCGCAGTTTATTCTCGCAGTTTATTTATTGCAGGCGGAGCTGGTTTTCCTCAGCAGCCATCTATTAAACCGTATTTTCTGCTTTCACTCACTCCATACCCAGTAGCGTGAGGGTTGTATGAGACAGAATTAGCCAGACTACGATAGCGTTTGTGGAAGGCCCATTAAACCCACAGTCCTGGTCTTGCCTTGCTGGGTGCTGCAAAGGAAAAAACTGCCCGGGAATACTGCCCAGCCCGAGCTGCAGGCCAGAGACAACCGCAGCTGAGCGACTCTGAGGGGCTCCTGCGGGCCCGGCCCTTCTGTGGATGTCTAACCGGTACGCCGTGCTGACCCTCAGCAGGCGGCGATGAGGTCTCGGGCTGCAGAGGAGCGATTTGCCAGGCTCCCTTCAGACCCAGCAGCACTCTGCTGTCATTTAATTCCTGCTTTCTACTTTTCAGCCTCTCTGCTGTTGCTGTCTCTCTGCCATCCATACGATGACTTGGGCTCCAGGCACCAGGTGTTTTGCAGGAGGTGTGAGTTAGGATCGTACCTGGGGCCTCCAGTGGCGCACAGGGGCTGCTGCGGGTGCTCTTGTCCCCTCGGTCCCCCGCCTGCAGTCCCAGGGAGGCCCCTGCACACCCCTGCAGCTTGGGCCCCACCGAAAGGGTCACAAACTGCAGAGCAAGCCCTGCATTAGCTGCAGTGTTTGGTACCCGCAGGAGCTTTGAGCTCCTCTGGGGAGAGGCAGGGTAGGGCAGGGCCGTGCAAGTCCCAGCACGGAATTAGATTTTGGCTCTCTGAGACAGCATTGAAGGAAAGACAAGACAGCTCCTGCATGGCGAGTGAGCTCCAGCTGGGCTCTGTGGGTGAGACCAGGATAGCGGCTGGAATGTGCTGAGAAGCTGCAGCCCGGAGGCGCAATGGACACTCGGCCTTTGCCTCAGCACGGGCAGCACCCCGCGGGGCCGGCGGCCAGGGAACAGGCACGAACTGCATTACACCTGGGCTCCCTGCTTGGCCTCAGCCCACTTGGAAGGCTGAGCACTAGGCTGAGAAAAAGCAAGGGAAAAGACCTGCTCTGCATGATAGAATTTTGGTTTAACATATACTCATTAGGATAGCTTGGAACAAGAGGGTTCTGTGTCAGAAACTGAAGGTACTGAAGGCATTTAGTGGATTGAGATTACTTATTACTGACAATACTTAGTTTTCAAAAAGTAGTACCCAGACAGTGAAAAGATATTTTATTTTAAGATGCTTTAAAAACAATTTTATTGCTCACTAAGTGCAATATGCTAGTAACCACTGCATATAAAGGAAGCATTCGGAATATAATAATAAGTATATATGAATAATAAATATTCTACTAGTTACATTTTAAGATTGATGAGACTTTCTCTTATGTTGCTGATAAATAAATCTGACTCCTGGAAATGAGAATGCCAGTGTGATTGAGGGATTACTACACTGATTTTATCCTAATAAGCAAAAACATATTTTTATGATACTAAGAATCTAAATAGTTTGCGTACTGTACAGCTCTCAGTGTGTATTATATTAAAGTAAAATAAGGAGGTCAGGTTAATATTGAATACACAAATATCAGTCAGTGTTCGTGTTCCTAAGAAAACACCTCTGGAAAAAGCAAACACTAAACAGAATAAAACTATATGTAGAGGATTTTAATTGCAAGGTTCTGCAAGCTGTAACATTCAAGAGATACTTAAGTGGATATCTTAGCTAAGCTCAAACAAACATCTTGCATTCCTTTTCATTATTACAGTGCAAAGGCATTTCAATAACAACATACTGTGTCATCAGTAGCTACAAGAAGTAATTCTGATTTGCACCATATAATCTCATGCTTATTGTGAGGGTTTTCCCAGGTCAAAGCTCTTTCTGCTTCTCCACCGTAGCAATTTGATGAAGTTGAGACTTGCACTGAAGATTTTGTCATGCTGAAAAACCATTTTGTAGAATATGTCAATGGGTAGATCTCCATTTGGATCTGCATACTTCAGAGTTGTCATTGGAGTATACAAGGTGTTGGTCTGATGGCGAAAAGGTGGATTTTCTGCAAGAATTATCTTTACTGTATGCTGTAGAGAAGGAGAAATAGAATTTTTAAAGAACTTTTACCAAGATAGTAAAGTAAAAACCCGATTTTCACTTAAACTGTGGAAAAGTAGGAGAATAAGCTGCTAGAATTATGTGAAATCCTGTATATAGTTTTATTAGAACATCATTCTAAATTCTTTATTTAAAAGCCTTAAGAAGTATTTCCTATTTATTCTTAGTTATATTTCTGTTTCTCTATACCATGGTGACAGCACCTGACACCTTAGTACCCTGAGTAGTCTTCCAAATTACTGTGGGTACGTAGATCCTCTCTTTTGCAGTTCACTGGGAAAGGCTCAGGACAGATCTTCTGCAGCAAGATCTGGGAATCTTCACTTGACACTGAAGCTATTCCTTACCAGCAAACACCTGAAATCATCATCTCCTCCTACAGCTTGCCTAAACTTGTCTTCCTGCAGGACGCTCCAAGCACCAGGAACATCCATGTTTCTCTTATTGTGCCTTGGTGGCCTGAGGTGGTTGATGAACTTCCCTTAGTGCAGGGATTATGAGTCACATGGAAAGGACTGAGCTTCACCAGTGTTAGGAACCCTGGGTGGATGTATGGTAACGATGCAGAATATTCAGACTTCACCAGAGGATGTAAATGACGTCTAATATCTCAGTATCTCAGTGGTATTTAAATTACAATTCATAGTTGTCTTTAATACTTCAAAATGAACATTCTTTTAGTATTTGTTGACTTTTGTTTAAAACTCTGAAAATTCTTTTGAATTTTTAAAAAAACTTTTTAATTGTGAATATTACTTTTAATTAAATGGAATGCTTCCACCAGAAAAACCCACCAACCCAACCAACCAACCACTGCATTTATAAATAAAAAAGGAAAAGAAAAAAAAAAGTTTATAAGTTACCTCGGCGACATCTTCAGCACTTTGTCCCAGGCTCTGGAAAATTTGTTTGTAATTTTTAAGATAAATATTAGTAAACATCTCAGCTGTTTCTTCATCTGCAGCTGAAAGATCCATTTTCATTCCATCTTCAAACACTTTTCTTTCAAACTCCGTAACCACTGGGCCTGGTTCAATCAAACTTAACCTATTTAAAAAAAAAAAAAGGTTAACTGGTTATTGACTATCCTCCATGGAAAATACACCCCTCAATCCTTCTCCAAAGGGAACATCGAAGAGTTGCACTAGCAAACAATATATAAGAGTACCTTCTGTAAAGGCAATGCGTACTGCATCACTGCTGTCCTGCTCCTCCCACCCATCCACATCCAGTAGTAGAAATCTGCCTGGTTTAATTTCCAGAGAAGCGCTGTAACTTCATTCATGGCATAAGTGAGTGCAGTTGTTACCTGCTGTCTCACAGCTGTGGAATCCAAGTGCAATTTATTCACAAGGATTTGCCAGATATTAAGAAAAATAATTAATGGATGATAATAAAATTCATTACTTTCTGGACCAAATCCTGCATGGGTTTCTTTGTTTCTCATGATAATACTAGAAGTAGCTGAAAGAGATGGGGGAATTGCCCAAACATGGATTTTCTTTGTCAAGCTGTTAGTGTTACATAATTTAAGATCCCACCCCTATGTAATAATAAAACACTTTATAGAGATTTTTACCGTGGGTGGACAGATTCTGGATGCTGCCAAATCTGAAAGTTTTTATTTTGCCCAGTAGCATATTATAGCAATCACTGAAATACAGTTAGTGGTCAGATTTTTCCTGGTTCTTTTCTCAGGCAGTAATAATTCCCAGCCACTGTGTTTATCAAAACACTCTTTGGGATTAGGCCTCTTATTAGACTTGAGTTTTCAAGGGATGTTTTAAAGGCTCTTTTTTTGAACAAAATCAAGCTATTGACCTTCACAGCAGAATTCCAGCTACTAATGGAATTAAAGCCTTTTCTCTTGCATCACTCTTCCCATTAGATTTGAATTTTTCCTATTATACTTCCTTTTATAACCTATTTTTTGCTGTATCTTATACTCTTGAAATCTTATTATGAACTGTGGTATATCCTGTGTCTCATTACATTTATTTTAAATCCCTCCAAACTTTGCAGAATCACACTTCCATCTCTGAAGTTCCACAACAGCAGCTGTCTTTTTCCCCCACAAGGCCTAAATGCTTAGACACACAGAGCTGCAATGGACATTTACCAGTTATTGGAGTTTTTACAAAGAATAGCAGCAGAATTACAGGAGTGTGAATATACATGTGACAAATCAAACCTGAAGTCCCTCAGATGATGAACAGGACCAGTCTCTTAAACACTAAAATGTTAGGAATAATACACCATAGTTCTCACTTTCCTCCCACCTCCCCTCATTACAGGTACCCTGTGTGACATTCTGACAGACTTGCACTTGCTCAGTCTCTCTGATGAGCCCTTGAACTTTTTTATCTGTGAACTGCCTAAGGTGGCCATCATCCCTTCTAAGGGGAAAGATTGCAGGTCGATGTTATAATTTTATTCCTGTGATATTGTATGTAAGAATCTGTTTTCAGAAGCGTTGCACGAACTGTATTTTATCCAAACCTAAATAGCCTTCAACTGTTCAAGAGAATCTGTTTATTTTAACATCTAGATCTTTTTCTTATACAATGTGAAGAGAGCGGACATTTCCATGCCTGTTGTGATGTACGGTTTTCAAGGGCTTCTCAGTCTGCTTAACAGCAAGCTTTAAAGATTTTTCTTCCTACCTCTGAATATATTTTAAACTATCTAAAATACAATTGACACCAGTGGATCGATGCCATTTACACCAGTGGATCAATGCCATTTACACCAGCGGATCAATACTTACTGCAGTTTGAACTTGAGTGCTTGTATAGCTAAACTTTCGCAGAATCCTTCCACAGCAAACTTAGATGCAGCATAAACATCATTAAATAAGATGCCTGATGGTACAAATAAAACATTCTGAGAATGTGATTTTTATCCAACTAATAATTTAATTTAAAAAAATCATGTGTTTTCCAAAAAATTTCTACAGTCTTGCTGGGAAAAACATTAGAAAAATCCTTGTGTACACTGAATCTAAATACTAATTTTTGCCTATCTTCTCAAAATTGCTTAGTCTAGCAAAGATGCTTGACTAATGCTTTTCCTCCCCCTAGCCGATGCTGTGGTCTCCTTGGATGATATTATTTTGCAGTCTAAGATTTGAAAGTGTCTGTACATATAATGCCATCTGCATTATTTATCAGCAAGACTTTACTAGGCTTTAGATGAACACAGAGGCTGAGCATAATGCAGAACATTCAATTATCCAAGAGATCCAGCTTGCATCTGAGTGATTTAGAAAAGGCACTACACCAATCCATTGAGGCAGAGGGTGTTTTATTAAAATATCAGTTCCTGGAGTTTGATGGAGGACCCCTGCTCATTAGAATAATCCAGGTAAGATCAATGTCACAGTGTAATACATGAAAAAAAAACCAAAACCCAGCTAGACAGGATGGGACACAAAAGTAGGAATATCATTATCTGTCACTAAAATTTGAATCTCAAGCATTGTGAGATGAGAAACTTTACAAAAAGGTGGTACAGTTGTCCAGGATTGGATTTTATTCTATTATTATTTTACAGAGCATAGCAAGCATCTTTGTCTATTCCCATTATTTTTTCCAAGAGGAAAGAGAAAAGTAATGCTAAGCCCTATTTTCCAGATAATAAAAATACAACAATATTTTTTTTTTTTAATTATAGAGTTTAAGTTAAAACTCTAAAAAAATTTACCTGCAGAGAGTAGCTGTGTAGTAACAAACTACCTGGATACATAAAACCCACCAGGTGCTTTTTACAGTTGGAACTTCAGCACTACAAAGCACAAGAGTCAGATATGCCAGCTCCTACTTTTTTTTCTCTCTCTCTTTTTTTTTTCCCTTAAAAAGAAGAAAGCTTTGGATTTTGAACACTTAAGTTTTAGTCAAACAAAGAAAAAAACCAACTTTACCTTGTATTCCCATAACACTGCTTATTATAACTATATGCCCACTCTTTCTCCTCTTCATGTCAGGCAAGATCTCCTTCAGGAGTCGGACCAGGCCGAAGAAGTTGGTGTCCATCACAGTTTTCATTTCCTCAATGGTCTGACATTCAATAGGTCCAATGAGCCCCATTCCAGCATTGCTCACTGCATAAAATGGGAGACAACAGCAAGCAAAAACCTCCATAAACATCAACTTGTAATTGTTACTGGAAAGCACTTGAAAGTAATGTCAGGATTAAGGGTTAAATGATCCTAAATAATCCTTAAGGAAAGGATTAAAATATATTAGTCACTAGAGCTTTCCAAATACATCTGACATTTCCATATATCTTTATTTTTAATTGTGCTTTTAATCAAATTTAAATTATCTACTGTTTTGCATTTTAACTAATTTATTTCTGATTATTCCTTTTTATAAAAATTATAAAGGTATTAAAGGAAAATGAGTCAAGAATTACTGTATTTTTTTAAATTTCGGTATTAAGAATTAGAAGCTACGGTCAGTAACCATAGAAATTAATAGAAATCTTCAAATAGTGATAGACCAAGCCATATTTTGGTTTGGTTTTTGTTTTATTAACATTCATATATCTTCAAGAGGAAGTAACCCCCCAAGAAAATAAACAAACAAACCAAAACACACAATTCCATTGATTTTTATTTGCCTCCTGGATATTTATAAGTGGGGAATGATGACAGGACTGCCATTCTGCTCTAGAAGTACATCAAATTACAGTATAATAAATTTTGCAGAAATAGTTGTTAAGCACTGCTTTAATAATTGATCAGAAAAAAAGGAAGGTCCATAATTTTCTAGTAGGTAAGATTTAATAGCTGATGGTGTAAGCATTTCCACTAAGATACTAATATTTATTTTTAGCAAAACAACATGCAAACACTCGTTGCTGAATGATTTGTAAGTACAGTTTCAATTCTCAACACAAAATGGAAATATCCTTTTTTTTTTGCATTTGTTCTTTTACTTGCTAATTCCCAGTGCTGCTGCTTTCTTAGTACAGACAGGGGTTACGTTCATTGTAAGAAGGGCTACAGTTCATCAATAGGGTGGAAAGTCTTGCTCATGAAGGTGCCAGTTAAGGCAAAATTTCTCACATTTACTAAAAAAATATATTGTTTTATCCAAGACACCCCCCTGTGATCAAGTTTCTCTTTTGTAACAGGGAAAACAAGCTTCTCGAGTTTGTGGAAGCAGGGTGAGATTTAATCCACTTCTGTCTGCATGATGTCTTCAGAATCTTGAACCAAATATACTGTGGAATTGTTATAACTTTGATAATTTAAAAAATACACTAATAAAACTTCTCCATGGTATCTGAAACAATGTTTTATAAAAATCTAGAATCTGTTCATAGCACAACATTCTGTACTTGCCTAGGACATCAATCCTTCTGTCAGGGATGCTATTCACACAGGTTTTAATAGAGTGTTCGTCACAGACATCCAGTTGTTTAATCTCGAGGGTTTTGCCCAGCCTGCGACCTGCAGCTTCCTCCAGAGGCTCTTTCTTGGCCAGGTTCCGCATTGTGGCGTACACTGCAGCACACCAGAAACAAAATCTGTACTGTGACACTCTCACTGAGAAGTGTTAAAGAACAATGCTTTTACATCCAAATCTTAAGTATCACTGATAGAAACCAGATAAAAACTGACAACTAAAAGATTCTATTTTCAATGTACATTGTCACTGATTCCCCGATCTGGTTCTGAAATCTTCAAGAAATTCAAAAGAAGAATTAAACAGCTATGCATAATGAAGAACATGCAGTGTATAAAGGTAATACTATCACCAAAATATTAAAAAACAGGTATCAAAGTATGTCACTGAATTGTTTTAGGTACCCAAAACCTAATTCTGGATTCCAGATTTCCTTTTTTTTTTTTTTTAAGTCACCACCACAATATTCAGCAGGAAAACCACCATTTTATTAAAAAGTAGAAGACATAATTCCTTCAGTTGAAAAAAATGTCTGTTTTTGTAAGCTACTCCTCAAAGCTGAGATTAGTTATTCTTATAGCCTAATTGCTCAGAAAGCTCTAGATCTGCATCCAGTCAGTCAGCAGTAAAACACTAAGTATGAGAGACTGAATTGCCACAGATTGCTGTGTTCACCTTGCCATCCATTTTCAATCACAGCAAATACCCTGCTTTGCAACAGTAAGACAAATCCCAGCCCCTCTGTTCACCTGCCTACACAGGCTTGGAATAATGAAATGTGCTTTAAGGAAAAAATTGCAAATTTAGAAACTATTTACTTAAATTCATTGCTTTGGTCTTCTAATGGGCATGGGCCTGTATATGTACATATTTTAGTAGCCAGAAGCAAAGCTGACCACAGCTGTGAATGTATACCCAGAGCAGGATAATACTACAGATATTTTCAGCTATTCATTTTATACTACTGTCTTTTTTCATTGCATGTGTGTGTACACTATTCAGTTCCAACAGTCACTCCATTTCAATAAAGGTACTGAAATATCAACTGCTTACAGAAAACGGTATATTTTCACTGTATTTTCTTGACAGCAGTAGAGGAAAACGAACCAGAAACAAGTCACCAAACTGAATACAACCACCTGTTAAACCACAGAGAAAAAACAGCAGCATCTCAAATAGTATATGTTTTTATACAGAAGAGGTAGATTGTTACCTTTAAATCTTTTCTGTTCATCTTTTGCCATTTTTACAGCTAATGCCAGTCCAATTCCTGAGGAGCAACCTGTAATGAGGACATTTCTTCTTGCCATTCTCTTCACTGAGTGGTTCAAGTCTTCAGAGGACAACAAAATAAATATGCTGTAACTACAGCATAATGTGACTGTGGCCTTTAATACTATCTCCACCTTCCCTGAGTCAACAAATCTGAAAATGCACACCTGGACCTTGCATGATTAAAGGATAATCTCCAACTAAACAAAACAGAAGCAGATGCACCTACATGTGCTTATAATCTGCATTATCAAAACTGATTAATAGAAAATTTGATTAATCTATAAACTGAGGCACTTGTAAACTACATGGATTTTATTATTTTTTTTTAAATAGAATAACCAGCTTGCACAGTACCCTCAGGAAAAGCCTTGCCACAATTACAATTGGTCTGTAGTGCTCAGTCTTCCACTCATATCTACGGAAAGTAAACTGCACCCAGAGCGGGATCCCTCTGCTAAAGCTGTTCAGAATTCCTACACATACAGCACCCTCCTGGTCCTTTTGCAACAGATTGAGGAATGGCTTTCTTCCCACCACCCTACTATTGTAAGAGTCCTAATAGGCATTACAGAGAAAAAACCCAATGGGATGTGGATTCTGAAAGAGACAAGTTGTTGGACAGACTCCTCACATTTTCTTTTGGCAGTGTTCCCAACCAAGAGCAGAGAAAGAAATCAAGTATGCTGTGGCAGAGAACTGACAGGAAATGTTGAACAGACCAGCTTCACTCCATTCTTGCTAAGACTGAAATCTCTTTCAACACTTTTGATTCTGCATTTGATACATCAGAAATTTAAAAAAATAAGAATTAGCCTGATGTCTAGGGTTTGAAGAAAATATTTTGCATATAAACTGTGGATTAAAGAGAAGGGCATTTGGGCTGGCACATCAGTGCCATTCATATTTAACATACAGTAACTGTAGGCATACTACATTCAGGAAGAAAATCAGTCCTTTGTTCTGTCCTGAGTGACAGGAAAACAAAAGACCTTAATAAGCAATTAGCCTTATAACAAGCATTTAGCTAATTGCAATGCCATTATACACAGTAAAATGTTTTCCAAGATTCAATAACCCCATGTAAATGCAACACACTTCAGAAGAATGAACTTAGTGTTCCAGGATTTGCATAGATAAATTGGTTACTAACTCACAAAGTTGGACACTACAGAAATATTTAACTGAAATAATATTTAAAAGAAAGTCCATCCTTTCCAAAAGAAATAAATTGGCTTGAACAGTATAAGTGAAATCATTATCTTCTAAGGCAAGCAACAAAATAGCAAAACATCTAAAGATAAAATATAACTATGATTCTACTTATTTATCAGGTTTGACCCACAGTTTAACCAGATAACTTAGCATACAGACAAAATTTTAGTGCAAATGCTATTTAGCTGATTCAGAGATGAGGCAAATTGCTTTTGCTGCTCATGCACATTTATATTTAGTGCATGTAGGAGGAGCAAATGAGGCTTTATACAATGCTAGTTAGTGCATACAACTAGTGTTGTGATGCAGATGTAACTAAAGATTGGTTATATTTTCCACTTGAAATCCTGGTTTAAAGGGCATATATATTCCACTGCTTTAAAAAAATCTGTCTGAAATCTGATGAATACATTTCTAGGCTGAAGACAAAGTGATGTGCATAAAGAGAGTTAAAAAATAAAAGTAGTTTAATTTGCAATTATTGCACCAGTGAACCAAATTCAAAGGTTTTCTCTTTACAGATATGTCGAGAAAGAAATAGCTCTATTTAAAACACACAATGTATTTATTTCTGTAAGTTACAGTGGTTTTTGTCACATCATAATTTTCATAATAGCAGAATAATCTGAAACTGCAGAAATACTTTAGGTGAGTGTATCTTGACTTGTCAACAGTAGCAGAATGTGTGGCTGGTTTTGTAGAACCATGTAATGTAGAACATGTGGAATTTGTGGAACGTGTTTACATAAAGTGGAAGAGCCAGTACTGCCCAAGGAGTTTAGCAAACTGCCACTTGCAGAATTTCTGGAGTGCCTCAGATAGGTTTGTTGGCTAAGATACACTTTTAATATGCAAAACTCTTAACTGAGGCCTAATATTTCAACTGAAATACATTCAATCCTTTTCCTCTTGTTTATACCAAATAACTTTAGTAACTTGATTTCTGAAGTATGAATCACATGTCTTAATGCACATAAATCACGTGTGCATTAATCAGACTTAGACTGAGGCCTCAAAAGCATATTTGCAGTTTCTGATGCTTATGTAAATGTAAAAGTAGGGCCACTAACCATTCATACCAGCTAAATTGTGTAGTACTTTTGGGAACCTGGAAATAAATGTTTTAGAATGCACAGTTATGATGTGAATTTAATCAGTGGAATTTTTGTATGGATTTTTGTTTGATTAAAAATATCAAAAGAAACAAGCTCAAGCTTTATGGCCCTGTCCCACAACCCTGTGCATCTTAAAGATACTGCTTGGAGTAAGGCAAGCAGGTTTTGCCAGTGTCTATGATAAAATCAGTGTCCCAAAACATCTTACAAACAGGTCTGTTTTAATAAGATGTTGTGTCTGCAACACTGCATGCATACAAAAAAAGATAAAGTATTCCCAAACAAAAATAGCTAATAAAGTAGTACCATTGTGCTTTTAATCAAATGTGAGATATTAAACAAGTACATAATTTAAAAACCTAGGGAAAATATGACAGTTGAAATTAATCCCTACAACTTAAAATAAATAAATTTTATTCTGAAGTATAAAAGATAAATCAGTGTTATTATATGAAGGCAATAATCTCAACAGTTGGAAAATTAGAAAGTTGTCATCTGCTTCAGTACAAATAACTACCAAATAACTACATGTCTTATTTAGAAACACAACTTTAAAATGTCCTCTGTGAATGCAGTTATGATGCCAACAACAGCATTCCTGGGCAGCTGCTTGTCCAATGGGCAGCCACAGTCATTTCTTCACAGTTCTTGCACCTGAAACAAAATATCTGTGATTACCATATCTAAATCAATTTGTACCAAAATATTACTTTTCATTATTAAGTTTTACCTTACAAATTCAAGAAAAATAACACCAAGTCTCAAGTCCATGGCTGCCGTCTCAAATTCTGATTTATATTATTAATGCATTTTTGTTCACTGTTCTTGTAGCTGAAGTGCATTTGCTCAAAGAGCACAACTTACAAATTTTCCAGTACCATATTAAGTTCCAGCAGATAAGAAGGAAAATGTTATGCAGAATATTTTTGAGAAGAAATCTTCATATGCAAATCCCTGTAAAAATTCTGTAGTTTAAATGAGCACTGTCTTTTGAAATAACCCCTCTGCATGAGGCTTAAGGTTTCATGATGGATTGCATTGTTGTTCTTAAGTTGCTAGCAGTTCAGGAAGTGTCTGTAAAAAACCCATCAACGGTATCAAGGTATCAAGTATCAAGAGGAAAAAAGCCTATGATGCCCACCAGCACCGAGCAGGAACAATAGCAACATGAATGTAAGCTGTACAAAGAGAAGTAAATGCAGCCAAACACAGCATGTTTGAGGTTGGGGGTTTTTGTTAGTTTCTAGAGCTTTACTACTTCTGCTCCTCCTTTTAAAGGCAAGTGTATATGCTGGATCTAATTATTCAACAGTTCATTTATAGAAAAAGCAGAGTTTTAGGTTCTTCAGTACATGATATGCAGCAGTCATGTTTACATTAGCTAGTGCTGGAGCACAAGAGACTATCAGCCACTACCATTTCACATCATATCATACTAAGGATCCTGTTAATTATACATTTAAAAAGAGGTTATATTGATTCTCTGTTTATCTATCCATGCTTAGCTAGGTGCTTATTCTTTATGAGGAATGCTATATATACTGTACAGAAACTACTTGTAAGTAGCACATGAGCAGCTTACAGCTAACAAATGAAAGATTATTACAGGAATTCCTAATTTTTTTATGCTATGCACAATTTTTCAAAAATGTTGTAAAAATCACTTCTTTAAAACATCATTCATTGCAAGCCCTGGTTTTTTTCTTACTTTACCATTGTAATACAATTTTACTTCTAATTTCAGAAGGAACAACGGTCACAAAAAATTAGTTTCCTATAAGTCCAATCCACCTTTTTTTAATAAAGAAAATTACTTCAATTTCCAAGAAAAATAAAAAAAGCCATTCTTAATGTTCAGCAAGATATTTTTGGTTCCTTTATTTAGAATATTTACAACTTCTAAGGGTAGCCAAATGCTGTATTGTTACAAAATCTTCACTGCAGATTGAAGCAGAGTAAGAACAAAGAATGATTCAACTCTAAACTCTGTGACCTGGTTATTTTATGAGTCCCAAAGGGTCAGAGTGGACCAGTACACAAATCAACCCTCCTAGCAATTCCTTCCCTGAACTAATGTATTTTCTGTAATAAGCAAGGAAGGCAATGCATTAAGAAGAAAAAAAATGAGACAGACTGTACCCCTGGGCAAGACATACACACTGCCTCTCCACCCCTTTTCCCTAGATAGATTAGGCAATTTATTTTTTAGAACTAGGACAGAAAATTTCTGTGGAAGACTGGTCAATCAGTCTGCAATGTGTTACTAATGGAGAAAGTGTTTTCTTACATTAATATACTTGGTTTTTGAACAAAGAAAGAACCTTATCATATTCTAAGTGGAGTCAAAAGCCCTCTGCAACATATTTAATGTTATACACAGAATGATTCCAAGGTCCACTGTTTTTTTTATCCACTTCACTACAATGAAAATAAAATTTCATTTCCTTATCCCAAGTCTTGGAAGGAATATAACCAGAGTAGGTCTACTTTCAAAGCCTTTCTTATATCATTCTTAGGCCTCTTCCTACCTGGTATTCCTTAGCAAAAACAAGACAATTTGTCTGGAAAGAAAGAGTCTAGTCAACAATTGTACAGGGGCTAGCGAGGAAATTCTTTCTCTCATAATCATCCCTTAGGAAAAGTTGGAAATTGTTAATTATGTGTGTGAAAGGTAGCAGCAGCCACTGTTCTGTTCTTGAGCATCATCAATAACTTAACAGAATTCAAGATGGAAGAGCTGACATTGCTTTAATTTGCTGTGAAACAACCTTCATATTCAGCTGTGACACAGCCAAGCTGTCATAATGTAGAATACAGAGCAAAGGCCTTTGGTGTTCACACAGAAGTGAGGCTTCTCTGGTATCTCACCCCAGGGAAAACAAACACATAAATGCAGCATAACCAAGTGGCAGATCATCTTGGCTTTGGTGTTTAACTCTAGCTTGGAATCATCCTTGACTGAACTTATTTCTGCAAGAAAGCCTGTTTTATGCCAGATCTCATTTGTACTTGTAGAGACTGATTCATGCACCAAACCAAAGATTTGTATAATTCACGAAGTCAGCTGTCTTCTCAAGTCCCTCCACACACTCCCACTCACTATGCCAAAAAACTCTCACTTCTTGTTGCTACAAGCATGCTAGAGCTCAGTGGTCTTTGATGCAATAATTTTCACAAGATAGGTACCTAAGGCATAAGAATCTCTCATCATAATACATATTGCTTTGTTTCATTTCAAGGAAGACCATATCATCCACAGCCAGAAAATCAGGTCCCTAAAGATAATCAGTAAGCAAATTCCTCCACAGATAGCAGACAGTTAAGAGTGTGCCATTAAATTTATAATTTTAAAATAATTAAACTAGATTCACTTTAGGGGAGTAAGATTCAGCAAACACCAGGATATAAAAGAAAATGTTTCTGTGAGAAGCAATTACACTTACACTGAAGAGACACCATATAATTTCTTCTAGGCAGTAAAGGCATTAAAAATCAATAATTTGTTGTCTATCCAAGGTATGTTTTACCTTTCCATGAGCTTCTAGGCTATGTTGTTTTCTTTCATTTTATTTTTCTTCAGCCGATTTATTTCCTGATCTCTCTGGAGCAATTCAAACTCTTTTTCACGAAGCTCATCTTTGGAATGCTGGAGTTTCTTCTCTAAGCTCTCAATCTGAACAGAAAATGCAATTAAATCAGAACCAATATTTTGCAAAAGTTAGAACAATTTTATTAAAAAATAACAAGCACACACAAAACAAACAAAACTCACAAATATTGTCAGTATTAACCCTGACTTTGGATTCCTCCATCAACTTTTTATTTTGTCTATATTTTTCTTTACTAAAAGAGCAGTTTGGGAGCTCTGTCATATCAAGTGAAAAACAGGTTTTTGTTTTTGCACTGTTACAGCCATGCAAAATTTATAGTTTTAATTCACAAACATCTATTTTTACTGGTACATTCCTTCCGTCTCCCTACAATAAAAAGAGTTTTTATCTTCTAGATTAAATCTGGCCAGCTATTGCATCCCAGTACCAGACTTTCTTATAGAATTAGCTGCCCTTTGTTAGGGAAACTGCATTTTTGATTAAGAAGAATTACCTGTTTATTGCATTCCTTAATTTCCAACTCTGACTTCTCTAAATTGCACTGTAATTGAATTATTTGTTGATCCATTTCTCCCTTATGCTCACGAACTGTCATATCCAACTGTGTAATCTAGAGGTAAAAAAGGAAGAAGAAGAAATATTTTATTTTGAACTAATATGCAGATTTTAAAAAGCCATATTACAAACTATGAGAGCAAAGTGAATGACATTAATTCTTTTTAGCCTCCAGAGTATTCTCTTGAGTAGTCAATATAAAGCTACACCCTAGCTATTTCATTTGAGTAGTGGTCAAACATCAAAAGAAAAGGGGAAAATTGAGAAAAGTCCATAACTGAATATGTTAGGTCTTCATACACACATAATGCAAACCTAGTTCTCCTTTTCAGGGGAATATGTGTAGTTTATTATACTAATCCATCTTGTTAGGAAGTGCCAGATTTTGCCAAGCAAAAAAATTCAATTTGTCAAATGCTTTGATGATTTCCTGGGGCTTTTCACAGGGTACTTTGGCAAAAATACATTGCAAGATCTGGCCTCCTTACAGTGTCAGTTCTTTAAACAGATTTATTCAAATCCCCACTCCTTCTCTCTGAACCTCAAATATTCTTGAATACAAAGGCTGGTAACTCATTCAGGAAGAGGCTTATAATAAAGTGACAGAAGCAGAATTTTCCCATGATGGGCATCAAATCCTAAAGCCAGACCAAAAGACTGAAAATATTTCAGGTGTGCTACAGAAATTTATTCACAACAAAGATACCATTTCCTATTTACAGGCTGCTTTAATCAAATCAAATATGCTCCAGTGCAAACAAGGAAAGGAATCTATCATCTCTGAGCACCCTTCAGTGCAGATCTGTCCTTCCTCTTAGCAAACATCAAGATGACAACAGCTGTCCCATAACTTTATCACTACTGAAGAATCTTGGGACAGGTTATGTCACAAGGTTTCTGACTTGCCTGGTACTTCAGAAGGCGAGTCAGAAGGCTTCAGAAACACACAGCTGGTTTGAGGGTGGCACTGTGGCTGTAGCAACCAGTACAGTTTGAGACAATACATCAAAGCAACCAAACCTAGCAGGCTTTTTATAAGTTATTTACTATAAAACAGGAATAATTGTCAGTAATATGCTTAAAAATTATCTTACCTGAGCTACTCTTTGCTTCAGTTCCCAATTCCTTTCCTTCAGTGCTTGGTCCATGTCAAGGAGTTCCTGCTTTTTGTCTTCAATTTCATCCTTGCAGTACCTGAAATTTTCATACGTTTAACTGCTTCAGGCACATTCAGTAGCTTAGGTTTAAATATGCAGCTTGAAAATCATGATATCTATTACTTACTTAAAGCATATTACCCAAAAGGCAAATTGGTTACAAGGAAACAAACCCAAACAGAATAATTCTGTTAATTATATTCCGGGTGGGGAATTCCTAATAACTTCATAATTCAAGTAATTTAATTGGCTATATCAGGATTTTTTTAAAAAGAAAGTATCATAAATTTGTGGTCAGAAAGGAACCAGGACAATTTGACTATTCTTATGATTACTTGACAGCTTCAAGATTAGGAAAATAATTTCAGCAGATTTTAAAACAGAATTTCCCAGAAAGAATTCAGTACCACTTTTAGAAATTAAAAATGAGACGAGGATCTCAAGCATCAAGTTATCTGATGGCCACAAACCACCTAAAAATTCTAGAGAGCTGCTAAGAACATTAAAAAACCCCATCCAAACTACTTGCTGTTCTGGAGGAATAACCAACATAACTAAAGTTTCCATCATGGAAAAGATACCAGCTCACCTGAGCTCAGCTGTTAGATCCATGATAGCAATGTTCTTCTCCTCCAGAGAGGACTGTGCATTCTGTAATGCATCTTGTAACTCCTGAAGCTGTGTTAAAGTGATCTTTAATTCTCCACAGGCATTCTGTAATGCAGATTCCAGATCTGCTATTTTCTGTAAGGCTCTCCTATAGCAAGTCTCAGTTTGAAGCAGCTTATATTCGAAATAATTCACTATTTTACACATACAACACCACAAAAGAGAATGTTTAATCATCAGTACATCAGGGTCTTCATGCAACACCCCTACCTAGTAGCACTTGTGGTAATAATAAATTGTCAGTATCACTACTTTTTAGGACAATCCAGAAAGCAGTGACTACTAATAGAAAAAAAATGTTATGATACCTAAGTTTGCTAGTTTTATTCTGTTCATAATCAACAATTGACCTGAAACATAAGGATATATCTAAAAACATCTGGCCAAGGGACAGTACAAACACAGTACAGTGACTGAACATGTAGAGCTAAGAAAAGTGCAAGCAGAATTGCTGGGATTTCTCTGGCTTGAAACAATGTCAGAATTAAACTAAATGGAAGAAGATGGATTGAAAAGTTTGTTATTTCCATGGACTTGTGGGGGGTTTCTGTTTGTTTCAGAGTTGCATTTTTTGAATAGCATATGCTATTCAAAAGCTAAGTATCTCATTTGACAATTACATTAAGAATCTGCATTACCAATTAACAGGGAAACTACTTAAACATTTCACCTGGGGTAAAGGTATATACCTCAAAAGTGAGAATTTGCAAAAGTATGTGAAAAATGTTTGTGATTTTTTTGGGCTGTGGGATTGCTGTCCATTTGGGTTTGGTTTTGTTTGGGTTTAAAAAGATTATGATTTTTTGACTCTCATGTACTTGATTATGAAACAGGGGGGAAGGAAAAATGTCTAATATATACAGAGAAATAGTTTAATGAAAGGAAGCCTGAGAAACAAAATAGCCAAATTACCTTCATTTGCCTTTTTATTGAGCTCTGATCTTGCTTCTTCCAGAGCAATATCCAACTGATTTATCTGCAGTGCTTTGTTTGCACCATCTTGTTTTAATTGCACTACTTCTTTTTCCATGCCAGAAAGTTCATTCTTGCACTGATCCAACTCCAATTTAATCTGTCTAATAGAAGCAACCAGAAAAAATGAACCATGGAATAACAAGAGCAACATGCTCTTAAGACAATGTGAATAAAATAGAAATAAAAGCTATGTTAAGTAGGCTTTTCTTGTAATTAAAACTATATTCTTTAAGACTAGCAAGCTCCTGTAGAATGTGCTATCTACAATTACAAGCAAACGAATACGGTTATGATTTGAATTGCTTTATGAAGTGCTGTCTTAAGGTTAAATAGGTTGCCAGGACATGAATTAATTCCATTGGAAAACTGTTCCAGAAAATCATGTCTCTGATAGCCAGAACTTCCCTTCTAATTTCCAGTCTATGCTTACAGACAGACTGAAGTGCCAGCCCACAGCTGAAGACCATTTCAGCCATCAAGCATTTTGATCCATATGCCCATGTGCAGAATACACCTCTCACTTGTACTAAACCTACCTGATTGTACAATTAAGTTCATCCACCTTCTGTCTGTTTAAATCTGCTTCCTGAGCAGCCAGGCACAGTTTTTCCTCCACTTTTCTCAACTCATCTTCTGCACATGCTTTCTGCTTCTGAAGCTCTTTTTCCAAATTGGATACCTATTTAAAATGGCATTTAAAGAGTACTTTCAAATTGCACACCAAAGAAATATACATTCTTGTCTTTCAACTCACAAAGGGAGAGTTTTACACAACAGATTTCTTCATAGTCTGTACGTAATTTAAAACTAGAACTGTGCACATTTAAAATACAAATAGTTTCTAGTAAATATAACGAGATGTAACTTTCTGAATTTAAATGCACCTCTCCTTAACTGCAGTCTAGGGCTTGATTTTCCTAGCACCTAGCCACTCTAATGCTAACTAGAATTTTTGATAGCTCTGAACCTGGATTAAGATAAAATACGCCACTAAACTCTTTATTTTAGATATATCTAAATAATAATTATCAACTCAGTCATCAAAGAAATATTCAGATTTTATAGGTATTATGAAAATATATATAAGGTATTTAATTTTCTCTATATACGTAGACACTTCTCACCATACTGTACCTGTTTTTCAAGTTTAATTTGATTATCTTCCAACTCCCCATTTCTAATAGTTTCTTGCTGTAACATTTGCTGCTGATGATGCAAAGTTTGTTGCAGGAGAATATTTTGTTCACTCATGTCCTGAATATTCTGACCTTTTATTTTTATTTCTTTCTGTAAATAATGAAGCTGAAAAGACATTTATTTTCCATTACAATAAAACATTTTTATTTGCAGTTGCATCAGCTATTATCTCTTAAAGAACACAGAACCACACCTGCGGTTCAATAAAACTTTTGGGTCTGAATTTAGTTGCCTTACAGTTTCAACAGTACATAACAGACCTCAGAACTCATCACTGAGTTATGCTCTATAAAGTGAGCAGAGCAGTAACTTTTCAGTCAGTCCCAGGTTTTGATTCTTGCTTTCTAAATAGAACTTGTCAGTATTAAAAACATACATAGCAGATTTTTAGTTAGAACTACTTTTCTTTCTGCCAGTCATCTTTATTTGTCAGAAAGTCCTTGTTTTCCCCTTGAGATTTTGTTCTCAGTCCCTCCCTTAAGAACAGTGATAAAGGCTAACCTGCTACACTTGATGTTTTACACAACATCCAGTCCCTCCATATGCAGTATAAGAGCAGCAGGGTTTAGGGCTTAGGAAGCAGCAGTGAATATCACAGGCCTATGTGTGACACAGACCAGGCAACTGCCATCAAGCGAATCCTGTACAGGGTCCAGCAATCTCCACTTGATTAAATCCTCTCTCAGCAGGTAGGATCACTGACTTGATCAGCCTACTATATAATTAGTTCACCCACAAATAAAATTCATTCTAATATTTAAAAGTTAACTCTTTCTTGCTTTCAAGCAGTGGTGGAAAGTATGATAAAACTCAGGGTCAAGAAGTAAACATTTTTTTATGCCCCAGACTTGTTCCCCATTAAGACAGTTGAAAAACTCTTCAATATCATGCATTTAAATTTATATTGCAATAGTGCTCTCTCCATTTTTTCCAAGATGTTTTGTTTCACATTATTCTGATTTTGTTATTTCTTTCAATAATTCATTTATCTTAGTGCTTCTTTTCCCTTAAGTTATTCAGTGATTTTCCCCCTTACCCTCACAAAATGTATAATTTTTTCCCAGCTTACTTCCCATTCACAGGTCCTGTTGCAAATTTTGGCTGTCATTTGACAAACTTTTAGATTAAATAAATCATAACAAGTTTTGTCTGCAATACAAAAGAGTTGTAAAACAACCTGTTACCTCTTCAGATCTTTCTTTCAGCTGATTTTCAAACATCGTCTTATTTTCTTGTGACTGACTCAAATACAGTGCAACTTCTTCCTTACATACATTCAGTGCTGACTCAAGTTGTTGTACCTAGGTGAATGCAATAGATTATTTAAAATTGCATTGTTTGTATTAACTGGTCTAAAAATTGTATTAAAAGATAGTTTTGTGTAAAACATCAGAAAAGCTACATTTTTATCATAAGAGTATTAAAACAGTAATGGAAGATTATAGTAAGCTTTAAAAAATGTAGTGAACTTCAAAAATTGAAATTATTTGTGAAATTCAGAGTTATAATACTTCAGACTGTATTTATATCAGATGAGACAATCAGTTATGAGAAGATATGCCAGCATTTGTCAGTAGCTAGAATTTAAAAGCAAACATAGGGTCAATACCAAATCATGAATCCATCATGTTTTATTACATATAGAACTGCATAAATAAATTTGGAATTATCATCATCCATGAGGTAACACACATGTGCTTCAAAAACACCACTCAGATCTTAATACAATTCTTTTCAAAAAGTTACCAAGCAGCATGATTTCCCTTCCTGCACTGGGAGACAGTGCCTGAGTTTCACCAAAAGGGAAAGGAAGAGCCTTAAGCAGTGTCAACACTGTCAATCTATTTTACAATTTTAATGTTCATTTGGCTTTGAGTAATCTCTAACAAATACCTTGTAATCTTGGACTGATAAAAATCATAACAAACAAACTCCCAGAGATATTAAGGCACAGTAATTAGGCTTTTCCTGACCATTTGGTTTTAATGCTAGGATTTCTCATCAATGAGAATTGTGCAGAATTTAGCTGCAGAATGTCTAATTGTTCCAATTTTGCAATCAGACTGCCAGTTTTCTAAACCATACTGGACTTTGTATCGCTGTTCCCAGCTGATTCAAGAGCTTTTTGAAGAGAAATTATAATGCGGCTTAATTTTAAGTCTCTGGAAAACATCCCAAATACTACAAAGCCACCTGGATAGAAAACTGGTCCAACACAAGCTCGGAAAGAGCAGGAAAACAGCAAAGTCCCCGGTATCTTCTCCCACGGATATCTTGAATATTAATAATTTGAAACCTGAGTGGGGTAAATCCACACATGGCACTGGTTTATTAAAATCCTGTTAGAAGTGCTGCATGGAAAATGTTTATCAGGCAAACACTAGGAAGAGCTGAAGATGGCTAAAAACATGACTAACATTATAGTACCACATATATCTAAAACACATGACATATGTAGGCCAAAAGCATATATGACATCAGCTCTATGAGACAGTCTACAGTAAGCACAAGTTTGCCCTATTTGTAACTACAGGAATTGTATTATGCAATTATGCATTGCATAATCTCTTACTGTAGGTTTCATCTTACTTCTTTTTATTAAAAAAAATTAACAAAAAATGAAACTAATAAAAAATAAATACTTCAGATAAATGACTTCTGAAATATTTACTTAAGACAAATTTATATTAAAGTTTTTCTATAAAAAATAAAAGGAAATACACTGTTACTGCAAACTTTAAAACTATTACTTGACCATTACAGAGAACTTACTTTGATTTTTTCTTCTGTTAACTGAATTTCCAGCATCTTGAATCCTTGATCTTTCTTGACATTTTGATTATCCATTTCCTGTTTTTACAGATATTTTTATTCAAGGGAACTAAATATAAATATTACATAACTAATCTAGTGTTATAAAGGTCTAAGTAATTTAATACAAAACTCATAATCAGAATCAGGAAAAAAATGCAGATCAGTGTATCTAAAACACAATTGCTTGTAGAATGTATTTGTGTACATGACACTCAGAAGTGAAGCTGGTTGCTGAGCGATGTCTCTTCATATTCTGCAGCAGCAAACATTATTAAAAGGAATAAAACACTATCATACTAGAACATTATTGGTTTTCCACCTAGTGCAGGATTGATGCAATCATTCGTTATCCAGATCTCTTTCCTTTCATTAGAGAGAGAAGCCCAAGGGGCAATCCAGAGGCATAAAGAGAATGCTAAGACAGAAAATACTGAAAGGTCATTAAAATTTGTACAATACATAGTAGTAGTAGAAGCAGTAATTGGTGACTCCACCAGATTCAGTCAACGAGTCAAACAAGAATTAAGAAGCAAAACCAAACATCTTTCATTTTCCCCAATTTTTCCCATGCATTTGTGGATATGCTTTCCATTATTTTTAGTCAGTTGTTTGATTTGCAGTTAAAGTCAAGAGCCAGCCTTACCTCTCTGTTTCCTATTAGCAGCCCATTCAATGATTCAATGTGATGCTGTTTATGTATAACCTCTTGCTGTAAAATTGATATTATTTTCTCTTGTTCAATGAATTGTTGATGTTTCTTCTCCAGCTGTGTCCGAAGCTGTCCATAAGTAAATTGTAATTTATTATTTTAATAAGAATTTGTTCATCTAAATGTGTGATTCAGTTCTCTTCACCCATCATTTTTATAATGAAAATCAAATACATTACTGTCATTAGCATTATTGCATAGTCTTAAAATTATCAAGATATCCCACTTAGTACGTTAAATCCAGAGGAGAATGAGGGTAGACAGAGCGTAACTGTCTGCCACCAGGCAAGACAATAAGACATGCACACATCCTTTACTGAAAGATGACAAGCTTCTTAAACAGCTAGAAATAATCAAAGTTATATTTCTAATCACATGGAGAAACAGATTTCTTCTCTAGAGACCAAAAAACCTCAGACAATTCTCCCTGAACACAGATGCTCAAAAGGCTCAGACTGGCAGAGGTTCAGGCAGTGAGAACATTCTTAGAAGCTGTCATGCTTTAAATTCAGTAGGCACTAAAGCTATACTATTTATTTTCTGTGTGTTTGGAGCAAAGAACAACACTACTCTTCTAAGTCCTTATTTCTCTTCAGTTGAGCAGGATATGAATATTTCAGAGGAAAAGCTGTATAGCTATTTAAATGTACTAAAAAATGTACTAAGATCAGGGAATGTAGGGAGAAGAAAGAGCTTTTTAACATAACTTTTTACATGGATGTGTCTCGAAATTGCAAGACAAATTAATACAGGAAAATTTACGAAGTATAACACTTGTATATCACCACACAATAAAGGTCTTACCAGGTCAATCTGTTTCTCCATTTCTTTGTGCTGCTCAAGGTGAAGCAACTTTTCATTTTCAAAAGCAGAAGTTATTTTCTCTTGTTCTTCACTGATAGCTATTTCCAGCTCATGAATGCTTCTGTTTTTTCCCTGGGAAGTGGCAACAATAAAAACTTAATAAAAACATTTAGCTATGATATTAAAGAGTGTTTTATTTGATCATCTCATCTCTAGATTTCATAAAGGAACAACAAAATTCTGAAGTTCCACAGAACATGCGTAACATGACATCTCAAATGATGTCATACCTATACCACAGGTATAGAATGTCAGTAAATGCAGCCACTACAAAGACAAGTTGTCTGCCAAGATGGATTATGGCACAGATAACTCCTGACAAAGACAAAAAGAAATTCTGTGTTCATATGGATAGATGAAATCTTTAAAATACCATTTTGAAAACTTTTTAATTTACAAATCTACATGTATTTCACTGAAACAAATGGTAATTCAACAGGGCCAATGGCAGTCCAACAGATCTTCATTGCATATGCAACCACAAGGAAAATGCAGCATACTCATTAGTAACTTACCACATTCAAGGCAGGGGTTTTTTTTCCCTCTTGTTTGAAATAAACCATTCTTTTTTGGATGGTTTATTTCAAACAAGAGTCCATTCTTAAAATCTGTGTTCCTAAAATCTGCACCGATTATTTAGCAGATCTGAAAGTCCACACATTTTTAATACAGGGAATACTACTGTCAAGTTTAACTTTTATGTCTTTCTAAATAAATGTGGTTTCTCACTGAGAACTTTTTACCATGAGTTCCTGTTCCAATTCAGCATTTCTTTCTGCAGCAGTTGAATAAGCAAGAGTCTTTTCCTCCAACTGTTTCTCAAGTGCAGAAAGCTGAGAAGATTTCTTTCTTATCTGAAATTAAATATGGCACAAAACAGCATGTAGACAACTGTTTCAGTTTTATTCAAATATTTGTATGCACTCTCTTATCACCAGTTCTATTTTGGCTACTACTATAGTATTTTTAATAAACTCTTTGGTTGATTTTGTTGAACTATTATATTTTATAACTTACAGAGAAGGATTCAGGACAATTTACCTACAATTTACCCAATTAATTATCAGTGAAATAGCTTTACATACTTAAAACATTTACATTCATTACTAGGAAATAACTGCCAAGCCCATTATGCTGAACTCTATAAACACATTAGCACCAGAATGGAAACATCAGCAATTTAATTTATTCACCCTGAGAAAAGCTGAAGCTGAAATTTTCTCTTTTGTGACTCTCTGGTAATGATGTTCATCTCTGGCAACTACAGTAACATTTAATGAGGAAAAATACAACTGTTCCTTCAACCTATTTCCTAGGATTACCCATTAATTCAACCACACCAAAGCAACAAGACTGTGTGTATTTTCCACATAACAAATCAAAGTCGTAGCAGAAAAGCCTACTGACTACAACAGCTTTAAAACAGTATTTCTGACAACTAACAAATTAAGGCTGCCAAGTCTCTCTGCTTGCTGAAAAGTTTAGTTCAAATTTTTCTCAAATTAATCAGATTTTAAAATTATTACTCCAATTGCAGTTTTTCCATAACTATTGTCTTCACGATCTTTGATTACTGAAGAAAAAGTAAAAAGTGGCACATTCTTTTCAGTGCTATTAAAGACTTACTTCTCTCTCTAAGCTACTAGTTTTTGAGGCCTTCTTCAATAGGTCTTCCTGTATGATTTGAAACTGACTGGTTCTTTGAGCCATGCTGGTCCTCAAGGCAGAATTCTCATTGTCTGCTTTTATCAGTTTAGCACGTAGCTCTTCTCTCTCTTTCTGGAATTTTTGCCTCACTTTTTCAAATTGTTTGCTTATAAGTTCCAACTGTTGACATTTTCTCCTCTCTCAAAGTAGAAACAATTAAATTTAGGATTAATTTATGAAAGAACATTCAAACTCATACTGTAACTGAAAACAAAAACCCCAACAAAACCCCAAGAAACAAACAAACAAAATAAAGACAGCATCACCATATAGGTCCCTGATGTAATTTCATGGAGCAGTCCTAACAGTAATGACAGAAGCAATCAGAGAAACTCTGTAACAGCAGGATACAGAGAAAAGAGTCAACAAAAATACTTTGAGACTTTAGCACAACCTGCATAAAAAAAAAAACCCACACGGCTCCATTTCAACACAACTCCTAGCTCAGCTATTGCTGAACAAGTAACTTAAGCAGCAAAAGAAAGAAATATATTGTGTCTGGAGAACATGACAGTATCCAAGGTGGCAAAATGTTCCCTGTTCAAAGAAAGCATACCTGCTGTAAAACCAACGTGAACCCTTGCAGAACATTTCTGTTCTGTGGATTAATTAAGCAGAACTGCACAGCTATTTCAGCAACCTTACCTCCTGGATTTCTGATCAATTTGACAGGCTCTGTTTCCAGGTCGTGAAACCTGCTGTTTTCTTGTTGTTCATTATTAGAAAGATGCTCAGCTCCAGTACCGATAGTTAGGTCTGCACCAGGCTTTGGAATTTCTGCTTCTTTCATTGCCAGTTGAATGCTATTATAAAGGAGGAGACAGCTGTTGACCAGTCTTTCTGCAGGCTATATCTAATGGCACCTTATTATCTGCCTATTCTTGCCATAGCTCAGTAACCAGAAAGTTATACCTTGGGTCTGCAGTCAAAGGTTTACTTGATTCACCACAGCATTCTGAGGTAGCTTCTTTTGTTGAGGAACTCAATAGCTGGTGTTTGAAATGGTGCCATTTAAACTAAGAGTTAACAGAAAACAAAGGTCAATGAAAAATCAACCTTTTGTTGCTTCACAGCATCCTTAATACATGTGTTATACTGGCATATAAATTTCAAGACACTTATACCCAGATATTAAAAGTTTGGATAACTCAATCCTTAAAATTATTCAAAACATAATACACTGTTAAGACTATATCAGTCACTCTACCTCTTCAGAGGTACTGAAAGACAACTGAGAAATAATGGTTTCTAGTATGTTGAGCTCTTCCCTTGAACCCTCTATTTCTTCATGACATAATTTCAAGTGGTTTCGCTGCTGTGCAGTAAGGGCTCTCAGCTCCTCATTTTCACTTGTTAGAGCATTTTTCTCTTCAAGTACTATTTCTTTTTCAGCAAGTTCTCTCTCAAGCTTGATGATCTTCTGATCAGACTGACTCAGCATTGATGCCATTTCAGTGTTCTTTGCCTCTAGAGCTTTAATTTCTTCTTTTATCTTGTGATTTTCTTCCTTTAATTGTCTAAAAAGACATTAAAAGGTATTTTCATTGCTAGAATCAGAGATTTACTAAGGAGACTCAAGCTAATGTAAGGGTGTTCATAAACTGCCCACTCTTGTCAAAACGGCCTAAAGAGCAACAATTAAGACAGGAATGTGAGTGTGGACAAAGCATGTAAATTGAATAACCCCAAAATGTCTGTGCAGGTATTTGTCCAAACCTAAGAATTCTAAGCACAATCAGGTGATGGTTGTCTTCCCCCATTAAAGCAATGAGGGAAATACCAAAGAACTTCTGAAAAAAAAAAGGGGGCTTCAGCTTGAAATGAACCATACAAGAAACACAAAAATTTGTAACAGTTGGAGTTGGGACAGAGAGCAGTCCAAACCAGATTTGAATGTTCCATAAGCTGCAGTCAGCATCTCAACCTCCACTGAGGCCTGAGGGCAGCCTCCCCACAAGATGCCAAGAGTATCCCCCATTCCAGCTGGGTGCTGTGCAACAGGCAGGGAGCCCCAGCTGGCAGTGCAAGGGTGCTGCTCACGGGGGCAGAGCAGCCCAGGGGCAGAGCACAGGCACACAGCAAACCAGAGCAGCCCGTGGCCTCAGGAGCAGCCAGGGAACCAGTGCCCCACAAGGCCTGGGGGGAGCTTCTTCCTGGGAACAGGGGGCAGCATGTGGGATCAGGATGTTTAAAAATTAGTTACAGAAAATACGTAGAAATGTATTGGTTTGAACTATATGAATTAAGCAGAACGTTCACAGTGACAATTGCAATGTGCAATTTCCTGTAAAATAACAGTGAAGAGAATTTTTAAAAGCCTCTGTGTGTTACCTTAGTTGCTCTTCTTGGATGATTAGATCATTTCTGTAGCTGATACACTTTTCATTCAACTTCTCTTTTTCTTTTTCACAATTAATTAAACGTTCTTCCAAGACAACTTCTTCAGCTTTAGCCTTAAAAAGCATTTTTTTTTCATTACTGTACAGCAATAAACTAAACTTCCATGGTCAAAAGGCTATTTTTAAAAGAATATTATGAACATTATGCTCTTTCTGGTAAGTCAATAGATAATACTATTGCTCACTATTGGGAAGAGAAGGAGAGATGCAAAGAAGTTGGGTTTTTTTTCCTGTCATTTAGGAAAAAAAAATCAACATAATATTTTAGGGCATATTTCTAATTGTATTTTCTCCTCCCATGAGGCAGGAACAATTAACCATTCTGATCATTGGTACTTTGGGAGATGACTTTATTTTCACCTTAGCTCTTCTTCAGCACATTTCATTGAGCTTATATATATGGAGGAAAAAGAATCTTGTATTTTTAAAATGTAAACTTCACAGCTGGCAAGCAGGAGACATTAGAAACAGCAGCACTATTAGGATACTCCAGAGATGCAGACTTCAAAGATCCAGACTGTGCAAAGACAGTGTAACATTATATAACTGAATTTATCACCACCAACAGTTGCACATGCTGTTCCACCTCTTTTAGGACTTTGTCACCAACAAGTGGAAACAATTGACTCTCTGATGACCCTGTTGCTATTAGCTGCCTGGCCTATTGGAAGAAACATTTTAACATGGCAAATACAAATGAAGAAAAAACTCTCACCTTTTCTAATTTTTCAGTTATTTCTGATCTATATTTTGTGAAAGCTCTTGTCAGCTCCTCCACATTCAACAAAGCTTCATTTCTTTGCTGTTGTGCTCTGCCAAGGAAAAGATGCAAACCAATTTTAAAACCCACAAACTCCAGCCATTAATGTGACTATCTTCTCCAGTTACTAAAAACAACCACTACAGGAATTGCTCCAGGTACTTCCTTTGTTCTTCTAACTTTCCAATTCCCAGATACCACATGTGACTGTTCTAAGAAACAACCCAGACTCCCCACTGCCCCTTTCCCTGTCCTTACTCATTAGGGAAGAAGCTGGCAAAGTAACCTCAGCACAGCCTGGGCACAAAAGAATTGCTGCTGCTCAGTAACATTTCTCTCTTCCACTAAGGCGGCTGGGGATGGGCCAGTGCCTCACCTAAGTACAGCTGACCCTCAGATCGGTGTCTCGCAGTCTGAGGACCAGTGCCCATTTGGAAATGGCAAAAGTATTCAGAAAAGGGAATAAAAGCATTTCTGTACAACAAAATAACATTAGTCTAAAGCATTTCCGTTTTCTTGAATAGTAAGTTGTTGCAATTAATGATTAAAAGTAAACCACAATAATTGTTGATACTAACCATAACATCATACTTAACACCTAGCAGAAGTTCAGCTTTACTGAACTACAAAAATATTTACATTAACAACTAGTAATTAAGCATAGCTAGTTCCAACCCCCCAAGCTCTGAAGGAACAGCAATCATAAAGCAAAACATTTCTTCAACCAGCAGTGCAAGCCCCACAGTATTTCAGGTTTTCTAGCCATAAGAAATTTAGAGGTAATTTCATGGGTAGAGGCACAAGTCAAAGAGTTTGCATTTAAAAGGTTCAAGAAATTCTTTCCCAAGCCATTAATTCAGGTAATTTTTTGCCCCAGGTAATGCAGTTAAATTAATAGGGAAGGCAGGGATCTTCTTGTTTATTCCATTCACTTCTTTAAAATTACATTTTGGAGATGACAGGAGTGTTCACAGCAACTCCCAACAGTCAATTTCCCTAATCCTTCCAGTAGTGACAGAGCCACTAGGCTAAAGGAGGCAATAGGAAAGGGAGATGGGGATTGAGATGGAATTACAGCACCCTTTTCAGCAGTATAATACAGACAGGTAAGGTTAAGGATAACATAAAAATGTTCTCTTGAGTAACTTGTTCTTTAATAATTTTCCTCACACCAAGGAAATCTGCTGTATACCAACGACTGAGCAGACACTGCAGGTTCTTGCAAGTAATAATACAAAATATTCAGGAAACATGTTCTGGACACTGAAGCTTTGCACTGCAGTACATCCATTCTGAAGGAAAAAAAACAGCTGATAAACTGGGTACTAGTGTAAGTTATCAGCCTGCAACTACCAGCTGATTTCAAGATTTTAAATGTGCCCACGTAAATAAACAGTACCTTCCCATAGAATTTCCCCTTATTTTAAAAATAACATCCCTAAAACAGAAAAGTAATTGATTCCACAAAGCAAACAACTGCCAATGGAAATAAACATTCAGGCTGTATTATTCTATGCTCCATTTATTAAAATTAGTTAATTACCTCTTTCCTTGCTTGCTCTGTTCAATTAGCTCAATTTTCAGATTTTTATAACCCTTTTGATATCTTTGCAACATGTGTTCTCTTTCCATTGATGTTTTCTGATTTTGATCTAGTCTATCTTCTGCATCTCTAACAAATAAACAAAGCATAATGAAGAAATAAGAACTTTTGGTAAAGAAAATAGATTTCTGTTGCTCTTTAGTGCAGGCAATGGTCCTGAAGTGTTAAACAAACATGCTGTAACTCTCAACGAGGTTAGGAACACCACAGTCTCCAGACTCCCCAGGAGTGTGTCTGCAGTCTGGAGTGGTGTCTAAGATCTATCAATAGGCACCAGGTGTCACAACTGCCAGGGACATAGAGAACTGACTTTGTGTCATGAGCTCTGATGATAGAAATCATATTTTCTCTGCCAAGAGGTGTGACTGGGAAAGAGCACTAAAAATATAAATTTAATGTAAGTATTTTTACTTTCTTTTTTTTTTTTGTGAAGACAGATTACTGACATACTGAGTATTCCATAAGATGAGGCTGTAAGGCAAGTTGACAACCAGGTATGTCTTCCTGACACGTCTGAACAGCATTTACATCAGCTTTATTTGGCCATTTGCCTTGACTTACATATTCATGAAGAAAGAATCCTTTATGCTACAAAGAACACAGTCGTGGTTAGAAATATGCATGCTTGTTACAAGAGAATATATGTGGTCATGTAGCAAACAATCACCCTATCCAGTTGTAAGGGCACATTCCTATTCAGCACACATTACAAACTGGTTTCTTTTACCAGTCTTCATTATTTATTCTCAGTTTCTTGAAGGACATTCAGCACAAACTAAACCACCTCCCTCTTCCTATAAACGGCTCTGAAATGAAAGTTTCAGACCCCTAATTACATGACCCACACAATACCAGAAATTTTGTCATCCCTAAAAAGAGATTGGACTAGCAGCAATACAACAATAAAATATTGATTTAAAAGTACACATTACTTCAGAATTTTATCTTGAGCTGAAACTTCTGCTTCCAAATTTATAATCTGTTCTTTCAGCTTGGGAATGCTGACTAAATGTGTAGCTAAAGCGGCCTCAAGATACGAAATCTGAAATACAAACATATTTGGGGTTTCATTAACATTTGCATATATATAGGTGAAAAACAAAAGAAGATTCTGCTTACTGAATGACAGTGCTCTTGACATTACTGTAAATTATGTTTGTTCATCTACGCTACACCACCTTAATTCTAATTTTCTGCTCATTTAACATTGCTTCCAGTTCCAGTGTGATATTCTGTCTAGCAAAATTATATCTTTATAGGTTGATCTTCTCTCACTTTTCTCCAGAAGTTTATATCCAACTATTTCATCTGTCAGTGCCAGGCAGTTAAACATTTAGTTTATCTATTTATTTGTACTGTTTTGGAGATAACATTTATCAAACAAAAATCACTAAGCATAGCAATGTTTTATTAATATTATATATAAACCAAGTAAAAAAACATAGTTGTTCTGAAACAAATCTGTACAGACAACTGTCCACTAAATTAGTAATGATTTGTTAGATACAATATTCCCTTCTAACACATCTTCACTTTTTTCAAAATGGCAATATTAACCCAACCTGAGAGATCAACTATTTTCATTTCCTAGACAAATGACTACTGTGCCATTATTATTCCATTTATGTCTCAGAGACATGAATGTACAGTACTAAATACATTACTGAACTATTTTCAGTATTTTTATTGTGTATTTTTCATTCTGTGGCTTACTGTTTTAGACTAAACTTTAGAACATAAGTAGACGGAATTCATAATTAATATAGTGTTTTTGCCCATGGAGAAATAGATTCCAAACTAGTCTGTACAAGATTAATATTGTTTATTAAATATATACTAAATATTAAACTTACACAAATTAAGATAAGACAAAACCCAGCAAATTCTGCTTGGAATTCTACACTCAAAAATCATGGTCACTGGGTGTCTTAAGGGTTTGTGTTTCTCTTTGATGAATGCACCAAAGATACATACTTTTGTTTTTGACTGCATCAATTCAAAGTTCATTGTTTCCACTCTGTTCTTTAGGTAGTGGTTCTGAGAAGTCAAAGATGCTTTTTGCTCATGAAGGGCATCCAACATCTCCTGAAGATGTTCATTTTCGTCCACAGTTGTGGATATTGAGTAAAACTAGACATAAAAATATATTTGTTTATTATATGTATATATATACACACACATATATACACTTGTATAAAAATGCATAATAGAATCAAAAAACCAGTTTGGGTTGAAAAGGAACTTTAAAGGTCATTTACTCTAACCACCTTGCAATGAGCAAGGACAACCTGCTCACAGAGAACTTGCTCAGAGCCCTGACCAACCTGACTTTGAATGTTTCCGTGGATGGGGGATCTACCACGGCTCCCGGCAACCCGCTCCTGTGTTGCGCCACCCTCCTGAGCGGAACATTTGTTACCTCTAACCTAAATCAGTCAAAATCGTTACCCCTTGTCCTATCGCAACAGGACCTGCCTACAAACTTCGTCCCCATCTTTCTTACAAGCCTCAAGCACTGAAAGGCGGGAGCAGAAACTTCCCGAAGAAATGTGCTCAAGTGATACTATGTTGAAAAGCGCTCACTTGATCTCATTGTCCGATTCTACAGCGTCTCTACTCCAAGCCCAGCAGCCAAAACATAGCAAAGAATAGAAAGCCAAAGTAATAAAAAGAAGCAGTGAAGAGAAATATTTACTTCGGATATTTTTTTTAAATCCTGGGGAGATGTTCTACCAGAATTCTTACAGCTGGAAAAGCCTTGGCAATTGTAATGCGGCTGTACAAAGTTCTCCTCTTTCACCTCTATCACCTCATCGAAGCAGTGGCTGTAATGTTCACTTGTACTAGTGTTTGGAGGGAGAGCAAAAAGTGATTAGTCCTTTTTTCTTTCTTAGGTTGCTCACAAAGGCTATTCAAATGGAAAGCACAAATGGAGCTAATTGCAGTAATCCATCACACAGAACACGACAGAGTCACACTACGAGAGGCAGGAGGTTCTCATTCCCAGACAGGCTCATACCTGAAAAGCTCTTTCTCTACAGTTCGTAGGTTTTTTTCAGTTCTCCTCAGCTGATTCTGTAATGACTGCACATTTGCAAGGAGGTCGTCATCAGCACCACTTTTAGAGCAAGTCCGCATACTACATTCCATTGGTAACATGCATAAGGCTAAAGTAATATTTAATATTAAAACATTAATGTTAAATGGGCATGAAAACTATTTGCAAAAATAAAAAAGGAAAGGAGAAAAAATACAAAGAAAAAACCTGAATTTCCAAATGTAGACGTACATTTCACACGCTACTCCTTCCTACGTTCACCAGATAAAAGTAACAAATTTTCTCTTCCATGAAGAGCGCTGTATGCGTTCACGAAGTATAAAAACTTTCATGACTTGCCATATACATGAACTGGAAAAACCGGCTATATATTGTTTGCCAAAAATCTGTCACGCGGCGCATCTCGGAGATGTGGCAGTCCCGTGCACCTGGCGGGGAGCCCGAGACGCGAACGGCGCACACGCGAACGCGCAACACTTGCCTCGCTGCCCGTGACCAGCGCAACGAGAGACCAAAGCGAACCGGCTCCGGGCGGATGGGCAGCACCAGAGACAG